>JAFIRS010000827.1:0-534055 GCA_018342105.1 Gonioctena quinquepunctata
AAACAAGTTATGCATAGGGAAAAATTTTTTTATAAAATAGAGATTAACAGAAACCCAATCACAAACAAAAAAAAGTATTTTCCCTTTTCAGAAAGTTGGGATATTATATTTAAAAAGGCTAAGCCGTTCTCCACCTTTCCGACACTTTCCCCTAGCCAATTTTTTAGAGTTTAAAAGGGTAAAAATTATTTTTTGGGAAATAGCCGTACTTATGGCGAGGTTGCCAAAATTCTAAATGAAATGCTGGATATTTGGATAGGGTCATATAGCCAGAAACAAACATTTGAACACAGTAAAAACACTCATCCTGAAAATTTCCTTAAATGTCCTTTCTGTCAAGCCCCCTTAGGGAGTCAAGTATCAAGGCCCCCCTGTTTGTACATCAGATCGTAATGATCCTCATTTACTTCACTCGTCCAACACTCATCCTCTCAAACATACTTCTGTCTGTGAGGGACTGTGACCATGACCACAGGGTAGTGGCAGAACCTCCCCACCCCTGAAAAAAAACAAGAGGTCATTGTAAAAAAACTTCGGTTGTAGGAGGCACACAACTGGGCACTTTCAAAACTATTTATTTTCTGCGAGCTCCTGCCCCCCACTTCGAAACCCATAGCTGATTCTCTCAAACGGCAGTGGAAGAAGAAACCCCCAGATTATGGGTATAAAATTCTGACGTGTTCTTCACATTGAAAAAGTTTTATTCAGTGTATTCGGATTTTGTTATGAAAATGCTTGAGCCAAAAAGGTTCAAGGTATCTGCAGAAAGGCGAGCGGTCTTTCAGATCGGGCATTATGCTGTCTAGAAAATAATCCCCTCTGGTTTTCTGCTGGAGGGTTTGCCATGAGTCTGCCAATATAGTTTTAATTTGAAGGTGGTATACAATGTCGTTCCAGGTGCAGCACTTGAAGAAGAAGCACATTCATAATCATTATTGTTGATATCAGTATATGAGATTACATGCTGATTGTTATTGCTTTTTAGAAATTATTGTGTTTTGTCAAATAACTTCCAGTACCAAAAAAAAGCAATTATACATGTAATAAAGTGTACTGAGGATAAAAGTTACTGAAATCAATGAAATGTTTTTCAAGTTTGCTTAAATATTCACTTTCAAAAAACTTGAATATTTCCATCAATACCATTTAAGTAAATATTAAAATTTATGTTGTATTGGGTTATAGTGTTTTTGATTCCATTGCTCAAATGTTAGCAGTTGGTATTTATTTCATTTTCGTAAATCATCAGATTTTTCGAATCTGTGGGAAGATTTTGGGGGTGTTCAAGACCACCAAGATGCCCTGGATAACTTGCTAAGCACTATTTCCTATTTCATTGTGAATAACCGACTAGAAACACAATCAGTTTTCTTTGTCGTAGTTATAATTGTATGAATCCACAAAAATAGGTTGAACTCCGATTCTTTGAAGACGTTCAGGCTTCTTTTTTTGCTTCGTTTTGTGTTGTAATCATATCATGAAAGTAACAGCTAGATCTAGAGAATAACCTGATATTAACAGGTTAATTCTGAAAAATACGACGACAACGATTTTTGCATTAGACGAAAATTTCATTTGAATTTATTCAAACGTCTTCTGCACACAAGTTTAGTTTTGAATATGTACCCTAAAAAATTTGGAATACCCACTTCCATGTCGTTGGTTCCGCAAAAAAAAGAACAAATGCTATCGCTGTTAAATGAAAAGGTCCATTGAGAAGAATGACTTCGAACAACCTAGGAGAAAGAGGAAGCAAGGAAGGGTTGGAACTGCCGATGTGGCGAACTCAATTGATACTGGTGCTTGCTTTGAGGAAGTGCAAAATCTAATGGAAGAAAGGTGTGGGTGTTCCTGAAGAAGGTGATGCTACACCGGAGATAATTGGAAAATACACAACCATCAACCTGAAAGCTGTCTCAAATGAAATTGAGGTGAAAAAAGTTGAAACATACTACAAAAATATTTACAATAATTGTTATCTAGTCCGTGTTGATCCCAAATTTGAATCAAATATCTATAGTGATACCTTTTGGCCTAGAGGGGTTATGTATCAAAGGTTTGATTTTATCAGGGGTCAAAAGTTTCTTGACAATCCAAAAGTGAAATCTCACGTAAATACCAATGGACTCACTCTGTCACCTCGACCAAACTCTTTTACAAAGTAAACGATTCTTTTAACTGTCCTAGTAAAGTAATTAAAATCTGTCACCAAA
This sequence comes from Gonioctena quinquepunctata, assembly GCA_018342105.1. NCBI lineage: Eukaryota > Metazoa > Arthropoda > Insecta > Coleoptera > Chrysomelidae > Gonioctena > Gonioctena quinquepunctata. The sequence continues at coordinate 2,214 of JAFIRS010000827.1, forward strand.
ACATACAGTGCATTTCCAATAAATTTCTTGATATTGAGGTATCATTTGATTTCTGTCATCTACTCATTAGTGAACACTGGTTATGCGAAAATGATTGAATGCTTTGAAACTTGGTAACTTTTCACTCTACAGCTAATTCTGTATGATTATAATAATATAAGTTTATTCACAAAATGTTATTATTACAGAATAAACACTAGAATTCTTGTTGGAATGTAAATAAGTAATCTAGCTAAAGTAAATAAACTGGAAAAAAAGTCACTAAAGGTTAAACCTGTGCGTGACATAAATACACAAATCAATATAAGATAAAACAATAATGGTAATAAATATAAGATTATACTAATTACTAATTAAAATCAACGATAAAATTATTAAAAATCGTCCATAGATATAGATAAAACCACAGTAAAATAATGATGGTAAATATAGCATACTAATTAAAATCACTAGTAATATCATTGAGATTGACAATAGATATATGTATATAAAAGCAACTGCAAACAAATAAAATAATCGTAATAAATATAAGTTATATAATTAAAATCAACGCGTAAAATCATTAAGATCGACAAGTCCGATAAATAAAAGTAAATTGATATAGAAGGGGGGGTTTACATAATGAAATAGATATAAGTATACAACCAGGGCATATCTGTTTATTTCTATTATTCTATGAATCTTTCTCTAAGAGTTTTCAAAAATGAAACTTTTGAGGTGGTATTTGAAGTTTTCAAATTTTTTGTATTTTTTAAAATTATCTGGAAGTGTTTATAGAGTTTAGGGGCTAGATAAATTTTAGCATTTTTTGGGCCCGTCGTTTTCTTTGTTTTTTTTTTAGTATACGTTTTTTTTTTTATTTCGTGTGTTGTATTCATGATTGATATTTTCAAGTTGATGCACATTTTATGTTGGTAGATGTTTGTAAAATAATAGTAAAGCTGCCGTGTGTCCATTATAGAGCTTTCCCGAAATAGATTGTCGGATGGATAAGTAAAATCTTTTTTATATAACTTTGATGATTTTTTTTGAATGACATCAAGATTTGTCAAAGTAGTTTTTCCAACACTTCCCATGCTACTATACCATACATTAAGTGTGGCTGGACAAGTGAGATATAGACTGTATGTAGCATCTTAGGATTGAGAATATCTCGTAGAACTTTAAATTTATTGTATTAAGAATCTAATTTTTTTAATAACATGTTTGACGTGTTTGTCCCATCTCAAATTTGAGCCCAAGACGACTCCCAGGTATTTAAATTCACTAACAGCATTTTATATGTGCGTTATTTAGAGTTTTATTGTTTGGAGTCTGGTGATGTTCTACTGTCAATATAAGTTGGAGAGGAACGATGTTTTTGCAAAGTTTATGGTGAGTAATTTACTATTGAACCATTTTGAATGTTAGCAAGATCTTTTTCTGCCAGTGTTTTGACTTTTTCCAATTTTTCTTCTTCGTAGAAGGTGCAAGTATCATCCGCGTAACTATGATGTCCCCGGCTGTAGTAACTGAAAAAAGATCTTTTTAAATAAATGTTGAAAGGACTGGTCCCAGCAGGTCTCCTTGGGGTACCCAAAGTAACTTCCTTCTGCTCCTTCTGGTATTATTGTTTGTACAAATTGGTACCTTTTTGTGAGATACGTTTCAAATAACTGTAGCCCCACGCCCCTGATACCCACATCTTCCAAATATTTTAATAATAATGTAGGGCTAACAGTGTCGAAGGCTTTTGAGAGGTCTATAAAGACGCTCAAAGCCATTTTATTAGTATCCATTGCACTATACATTTTAGATGTCAGGTGCATTATGGCATCCTGTGTTGATACACCACTTCGAAATCCATATTGTCTGTTGAATTGATCTAGATAGGAACATAACCTGATTTTCAGAAGTTTTTCGAATATCTTGGCAAATGTTGTTATGAGTGAGATAGGTCTGTAGTTAATAGCATCAAGGGGATCACCGGATTTAAAAATTGGTTTTATCAGAGACGTTTTAAACAAGGAAGGAAAATATCCTTTTTCTAAGCATCTATTCAATAGATATGCTAAAGGTTCAGAGATATGGTTTACTATGCATTTTAAAATTTCACCCGTAATACCATCTTCGCCTGGAGACTTTTTGTTTTTTAATTCTTCTACGACTTTGATTATTTCTGTAGGCGTACAAGGTGAAAGGAAAAAAGAGCTTAAGTTATTTGATTTTTTTTGAGGGGGGATATAGTTCGGATCAACTGCAATTTTGCCAGCCAAGCCTGGGCCTACTGTAATATAATGTTCATTGAATAGATTTGCCATAGTTTTTTCATCACTGACAATATGTCCATTTTTTTTCATGTTTTATAGGTGTATTATTTTGCTTTATTATTATTTGCGTTTTCAGAAATTTTTTGTTTGTAGAAATCGTTTTTGGTGTTTTTTATTATGAGATTTAGCCTATTTTTATATTCGATATATTTTTTATTTAATTCATGGTTATAGCTCCTTTTCAGGGTCTCGTACATTTTGTCTCTTTCATTAATCGATTTAATTAATCCATGAGTTATCCAGCTTTTGCGTTTTTTTTTATTGTTTCACCGTGTAGCTACAGTTTTTAATTTCTGTGGTAATCGATGTTACAAGTTTTTCTACTGCAGAGTCAATATCTGTAGTATTATAAACGGAGTTAAAATTAGTATTCTTCACATTCATGGATAATTTGTTGTAATCTATTTTTTTGTATGTGTTTGTCTTGTTTTTGGTGGTGATAGTTTTTTTGTCTGGGAAAATAATTTGTAATAGAACAGAATAGTGGTCTGTTATTCTGGATTTTATAACGAAGGGTAGCAACAGTTCTAAATCATGTTTCGTACGGATAAAAATGTGATCTATACAGGATTTTGTATTTTCAGTTACTCGGGTGTGTTTATTTATTGTAGACACAAAATTAAATTCGCTTAGTGTGTTAATGTAGTCCACAGAGTTTCCATCATCCTCATCAACAGGTCAATATTAAGGTCACCCGCTAAAATATAATGATGGGTATTATTAAATTTTTCCGTAGATAAGTAGCTTTTCAAGTTTTCTATGAATTCTACTGGTGGATTTATGGAATCTGTAGCCTGATAGAATTTTAAATAAATTATTATGAAATGTCACCTCTGCAAGTATCAATTTGTTACCGTTATCTAGAGAAATAATTTTATAGGTATAATCTAAGGATGATTTAATAAAAACCATTGTGCCATCATTTTGATTAAGAGTGCCATAATTGTATATTAAGTTATAACCATCTATATTTGAGATATTTATATCATCTATTTGCCAGGTTTCAGTTGAAATGATGCATTCTGGTTTTTCTGAGAACTGTAGAACTGAGAACTGTAGCACAATAGATGATCAAGATTTTTGGAAGCGCTTCTAATGTTATTATGAAATATTTTAAAATTAGTATTGATGTGATTTACTTTGAGTACTTCGTTGCATTCAGAAAAATTTTCTAGGACTATTGTTTTTACTTCATTTGTTTTATAGTCTCTAATATAATCGTCCATAATGCATCACTAATTTTGAAGGTGGCGTCTTAATTTGTTGGAACGGGTTTCTATTTTATTTTTTTCTTCTAGTTCTTTTCTGGCCTGTTGTTTTTTAAGAGTACCGGTGGATGAGGGACCTGGGTGTTGTCTAGATCCTAAGGCAACTGAGTTTTCAGTTTGCTTTTGGTGATTTTGCGAAGGATGGATTGGTGTGCCTGGGGCGCTATTCGATTTTTCCTGAGCTTGGAGGTTTTCCGTAGTTTTTAGATCTTCCACAGTGTAGATCGTATTGTTAACGTGTAGCCTGTTGTTTCTGATGAAGCAGTTCGTGTTCTGATCTTGTTTTGCGAGGTACAGATGTTTTCTTAGAATATGGTTGTCTTGCCGTTGTTTAATGGTCATATCACGCGAGATGGATATATTCGTACCCTTGAGTTGCTTGGTATTCATCAGCACTGAAGATTTTTTTAAGTAGGAAACAAATTCCACTTTTATAGGTGCGGTATCAGCTTTTCCAAGAGGGTAGAAATTGTTTAGGTCTGTCGACTGGACCTCAACTCCAACTAATCTCTCAATCTCGCTTGTAACGTAATCTACTGTGATTCCTTGCCCTGGATGTTTCAGCCCAAATATTACTATGTTATTATCTTTACTCTTCCTTCCAAGTTGCTCAAGCTTTTCTTGGATTATTGCGTTTTCTTCTTCCAGTTTTTCCAGCCTCTTACCGAATTCTTCAACTTTCAGTGAAAGCCGAACTTCAACTGCTCCTATAAATGATTTCAGTTCTTGTTTCGTTTGTCTTATTTCATCCAACACAGATCGGATTGTTTCAGACATTTCAGTAATTGCGCCTAAATTTTAGTATATGGTCCGCTTTACGATCGGAACCGTGTTTACACTGATAGGAGGTTTTTTATTATCCTCGGTAGCAATGTCAGGAGTGATATATCTATCGGTTATGCTGTATTTTGGTTGTTTTAATGATTTTATTCTATCGGTTGATATGCTTATTCCATATTCAGTCGAATTATGCAGTTCCAAAGAACAAAACAAAATTGTACATACCACAACATTAAAAATTTCACAGAGCGATTTAGCACAGGTGTTGACTGTTAGGCGTACCACATACTAATTAATGGAGGTACAGCTATTTACGTCAATGATCAACTTGGAATTGATTTAAAAAAACTTGATATAAGTGATTTCTGTTTGGAAGGTGTGGTGGAATGTTCTTGTATTTTTGTAAAAGAGTTTGGTATTGCTATAGCTGTTATATATCGCCCACCAGTGGGAAATTTCAATGATTTATTTTGATGCCAGATGGTTTACTTGAACACTTGACTGAGAAAAAATGTATAATCGTTATTGGTGGAGACTTCAATATAAATTTCTTAGAGACCAGTAGTCAACTGAATCTTTTGTTGGATATACACAGTTGAGAGTCCCAACGAGGGTTACTCCAACTACAAGATAATTTCTTTGTGAATTTTAGTGCTAAGTATGACGTTAAAGTTAGAGATTTTTCTGTATCTGATCATTATGCTCCAGTGATTGAAATGTTTTCAAACAATATCAAAATCAATAATAGTGATAATAATGTAACCCATTCCTATATTAAGGATATGTCTGAGGATAATATTAGAGTTTTCAAAGCTCATTTGGCTAGTGAATCCTGGGATGATGTGTATAGGGCGAGTGATCCCACTGTGGCTTACGATGCTTTCCACAAGAGCCTGAAACATTACTTTGATATCTCATTTCCTCTGAGGGTGTCAAGTTGAATACGTTGCGAAAGCCCAAGCAATCCACAGAGCTTATGGACTAAAAGTTTAGTGACACTCTACGGAACCCTTGCAAGGAATGATATTAATATAGAGATGTAAGTAAATATGTTACTGCACTTTACAGAAGGATGCTGAAAGAATAAGACAAACTCATATAGACGAAAGCAGCCAATAATGAATCTAAGGCGATGTGGAATGTTATTAATGATATTAAAAAAAACATAAACGTAGTGAGATTAGAATGATTGATCCTAGTGGAAATGAGATACCACCACTATGCTCGAAAATTTTAGCAGGCACTTTTGCCTAGAACCTTCTGATAACATTGATTATGTTTCCACGAATAACGTCACTAGGACATGTTCCCGCTCCTTTTATATGCATCCTGTTAATTCCTATGATTTCAAAGATATGATCTGCCAGCTGAAAAATTCGAATTCTTCAGGATTCGATGAAATATCCATTAACTTGTTGAAAAAAATGTGGCTCTGAGATCAGTGAAGTCCTATCGTACTTAATTAACCTATCTGTTCAAAATAGTAACTTTTCCGACTGTCTTAAATTTGCACTTGTTTCGCCCATTTACAAATAGAATGATAAAAATGTGTATTCTAATTACAGATCATTGAACTCAATACTACGTAACTGGAAAGGACGCGCAATGGCAAGGGCCTGAGGCAAGTAGCTGAATTATGCAACCCGTAGTGGTTTAGTATCGCTATCTCTCTCTTACTCGTTACAGAAAATGTGTCGCGCCTTGTTAAAATAGGTTTTTTTGGCAAAGTAATTAAAAAAAGGTTTTATTTTAATATATAAAAAAGGCTGGGATATTCTAATCAATATTTAAGCCAAAATAGGAATAAAAATGTCAAATGTTTGCATTACTGTAGGGTTAAATTAGAAAATAAAACTTGCACCTCGGGTTATTCAGTCTCATTTATTTCCAAAAAGCATTATTTTAAAAACTTAATACATAACATCATTGGTAATGAATAAAGGAAACAATCAAAAATTAAAACGACAGACAATGGTTATTTACACAATATAATACAATACAATATTTGTATGCAACATGTGTGTAAAGTGAATCTTTTTTTACGAAGGTGAATTTTGGTGCACGAAACAATCAGATGAGTGAAAAAAGGTGCTTTACACGCATGTTGCATACAAAGAATTTTCTACAATCGACAATATAAAACCATAAATTTAAAAAATAAAGTATACATGAACAATTTTATGTTCGTCAACAGTTTTTGAACAATACTATTTTAGTCAATTTGTGTCTAATTGAAGCCTCTTTACCAAGTAACTGTAAGTTCACTAACTTGAGTGATGAGGCATTCTGCATTTTATAAAAAGTTGAATAATTTTTCTAATTAACTGAAATTCATGACATTCTTCGGACTGAAATTATTTTACCACAGGATGTTTGGGTTCAAAAATATGAATAATATTTGCAAAATGGTTAATTGCTGTGTTTATTAATACACAGGAACTGCATCCGGTTTAAGAAGTTTTGCTGTGCATCCTGGTTTAATGAGGTAATCCGTTGCAACAAAATGTTTTCCGCAGAGCTTACTGGTCTTTGAGGGATGCCAGTTTTCCCTTCGTACTGCAGCAATCCAAAGTTTCAGAATCTCTGGCAGCTTAAAAAGGAATCTAAAATAATGTTTTTCTAATATTTTTAGATTCAAGTGCTTAAGTAAGAACAAAAAGCAAATATTAAACAAGTCATCTTAAAGTTAACTTTTTTCTCAGCCTTCTCCTTAACCTCAAACAACAGGAAATTTAAAAAAAAGTATATACTGCCATAGCGTGAATACTTTTCTTTGATTTTATAATTTAAGATTTTAATAAAAACTTACGCGTGAAAAGAAATCTTGCTCCTTGCATCGTGTACCACATTACATCCATAGGCCACACAGTTTAGAACCATTATTGACCACAATTTAACTAGAAAAACAATAAAATGTATTTGTCTTAATAATTTTATCACCACAAAACACCTTTATTTGCACTCTTAATAGGAATACACAAGTAAAAAAGACTTTTATTAGAGGTAAAACGGCACAGGTAAATAAATCGGATAAAAAATAACGCTTAAGCTTTCAAGGTGGACAAAGAGACAAATACTAAACATCGTCCTTTCTCTCTCAGTTGCCCCTGGCACACAGCTGTTCATTTCGTCAAAGCACGCGGAGCCTTTCCAGTTACGTAGTACTGAGTTTAATGTTACAGATGCATAAGCTTGCTCTCATGTATTTCAAAATTATTTGAGTTGAACATGAAAAATCAACTAGTGTCATTCTTTATCAACAATAATCTATTTGCTAACAGCCAACACGGGTCCATCAAAAAGCGAAGTACAGAAACAGCACAATCAATATATTGCGGACAACCTTGACCTGAAATATCTAATCTACGGACTTTTTCTTGACTACTCCCGTGCTTTCAATAATATCAATCACAAACTATTGTTATCTAAACTATCTGGGTACGGTATACGTGGGCTACCTCTAAAACTTTTTGAATCTTTTTTAAAGGACCGAGAACAATGTGTTCGTATTGGTGACGTCAAAAGTGAAAAATGTCTTCTAGCGAAGGGCGTACCACAGGGATCCATTTTAGGGCCTACACTCTTCATAATCTATATCAATGATCTGCTTATACACCTCACTAATTTGTCTCCCAATGTGAAAATAATTTCATATGCGGATTATACTAATGTCTTAGTTAGAGGTGATAACAATGAGTCATTAGATATGGTATATTATGCTGGGGGACCAGTCCACCAGCAAAACGAGTTTTTAACCTACAGAAATTTGCAATTAGAATCATAAAAAACCTCAAGTGGTCCCAATCCTGTAGAGTGGCTTACGGGGACTTGACAATACTAACATTCATAAGCCTTTATATTCATAAAATTTATATTTATAAATATAAAGAGTGTTTCTATCTATCTATCTAAAGATTCCAGCGCCACATCGAACTTCTTTCTATCAGAAAAATCTATTCTATATGGGCTGCTAGATCTTCAATAAACTGAGTTCTGAATTACAATGTGCTCCTAATGTTGGTGTTTTTAAGGTCAATCTGAGGCGATTTTTACCTGAAAAAACTTATTAATCTCTCGAGGAGTTCTTTTGTTAAACATTCTCTGGCGTTTTCTATGTTAATGTATTGTTTGCATTTCAATTGTAGAAATAAATATATATCATTATTATTCAAGTGAAGGTCAAATCGAGTTTGAATTGGAAAATTTTACTAAATTTTAGAATTATTTTCACAAAATGTTATTTTTGATTACCGAACTGATGCATAGAAAAAACTGAATAAAATCATGCCAGGAATGGACTGATTTTTTAGCCAGTAATTTTGCCAAGAGCACAGAACACATCTATGCAGTGTTGCCAATAAGGAGTAAAAAGCGCAATCATTGCGATTTTTAACTGTGTTTTGCGCTATTTTGTGCTCAAACCATAATTTTGACATTTTTATATCACAGAAACACACGAGATCAGAAGAAGAAACACCGGGATTACCGTGCTTGTGACCTTGCTTGAGATTTTGGGAGTGTCAACTTCAAAAACTTCTGTCTCCACAATTGTAATAATTTAATCAGGGTTGTGTAGAGAATCACAAACTGAATATGCTGGATCATTTATTTTTAGTCCCAAAGTGTTTATATTTTTCATTTATATTAATAGGGAATTTTATGTCTATATCTCGAGTGTTGGTGTCTGTCCCAATCTGATTCGTGCATTATCGACTGTCATTTGTCACGATGCCATTTGAACCTCAATGTAAAAGAACGCCACTTCTTTCTCTTGTTCTCTTTCCGTTGTTATCAATTGTGTATTATCTTATTCAATCTTTTTTTCGCAACCAACTGTTTACACTTTTAGACAGAAAACCTCTATGAATGATACATTTGATATAAGAAATATATAAGCGTTTCATGAGCAAAAGTAACTGAATTGGTATATCAAATTAGCGATTTTCTCAGATCAATAAGTAAACCCTAGATAGGCCTGATGCTACGTAAACAACCTATGCCTTGATGCAGAGATAACTGTGTTTTTATTTACCATCTACTGTTTACAAATACCGAATCATATTGTTGTCAGATGGACATAATTCATAGAATGTACAAGAGTTTATATGTAGTCATTCACATTATATATTATTATATTTATTCATCTAAATTGTATATAAGGCGGTAAGGTCAATCAACTCTGAACAAGGTTTAACAATATGTTTTCTAGGTAGAACGAATATAATTTTCAACAGTTAAATCATAAGACACTCCGAAATTTGTAGGAAGCCTCAATAAATTGAACCATTCTTGGCAACCCTGTTTTCTTCACCATCGGCCATTTTTCGAGTAGAATTTAATTTTGTAGTGGTGTTTTTACCAAGATATTGTTTTCTTTGGGGTACTAATAATGATAATTTATTCACAGATTCCCCACTGATAAGGAAAAACTACAAGTATGATGTGATGCTTTCGAATTAGACCCACTGAGCCTAAAAAAAATGTCTTTTATCTGTTCTGTTCATTTTTTCAAAGCCCAGATTATTAAAAAGCCTCAAGGGAGAACATGTTTAAGATCTGATGCCATTCCTGATGTACAAGCAGTTAAAAGGTATGTGTTAGTACAGTAAGTACAGTTGTATCCAATTATTTACAGCCCATTTACATGTTGAGCTCGGCAAAATATTTATGATTGAAGTTCAAGAAATAGCGAAGAAATCAGGAGAATTTGACTAATTATATTTGGAATTTGTTCCTATAAAGGTTTTTTGCAATCATTATTCCAGGGTTGGGTGATTTTGGACCACCAACCAGGATTTTAAGGATATTGTTTGTGAATAATATGAACTAACCACTAACTGAATATTTTGCCCACCTCATTGGTTTGACATGAAATAAGGAGTTTAACAACCTACTGGTATATATATGTTATCAGTAAAATATATATCACATATTTTTTTAATCCAGAGAAAATGTTTTTTATTAATTATTTCATCACAAAGATTAACATTGAAAACAAAACTGAATACTGTTAGTCGCCTATTCTTCTAGTAATACATTTGCAATTTGTGCCACATCCCTCAGTCATTGGAGAGATACAATCACCTTCAATATCCATTTCAGACAATTTTACTGAATATTTCAAATAGCAGTTCATTTTATCATTCGTTTGTACTTATATATGCCTACTTCTGGATATGGCTTCATGATATTAACTGAATAAACATTAGGTAATCATATTTTTCTTTTGTAATAGTAGTATTGCGAGTAGTGAAAAAATTATATATAAAAATGGTGGAGAAGACTATTATAACCCAGACGCCTTGGCACTTGGGCTATCATTTCGAAAATCCATAATATAATTGATAAAAAATTTAAAAAGTTTGTTAATTTGCTGTTTATGGTGTCCATACCCGAAATTAACCAAGAAGTTTTTAATTCAATACATATTTTACTGGTAATTATGTATATTCACATGTATAGATTTGAATCATAATTTTTTTTCAGCATTGACCCGAGACTCTAGAAATTGAGATTTCAATGGAATGTACACCACAAAATACGCCCAAACGAAATCTTGTACTCAGTGAGATGAGGTAATATCACAAAGAATTTTCAACTATCCACATTATAAAATGAAATAGAAAAACAATTATTGTATGTAATATAAAGAAATGTATTGACACATATTTTATATTTCATGGATACATAGATACAAGTTATGACCATAGATACTTCTGAAAAGATGTATAATATTTCTTTCCTAGCCAAATACTGACATCTGGAATAATGTATTATTTTTTTTCAGATCTCCGTCATCATCAACTTCATCTGCCCCTGAAAAGGTTGATGCCATGAGAAACTTGAATACTGATTTTTTTTAATGAGGTAAAATTCAATAATATCTGATTAGAATTCAAATTATATAATTTAAAAATCAGCTGTGGGACACCCCAGAACTTGACGACCAGTACGTGCCTTGGAAGAATAAGGTTATTTTGAAATAAAACATTGATACAATATTTTTAGGGCTGTACGAAGTCAATTTGATCGGTAATTCATCAGTCAATTTACCGGTCAATTGACCAAGAAATATTTGACCCCAGTTTGAACTTGCCTTTTTTTATTTTTGACAGATGTCAGTAGGAGAAATAATTCGACTGTTCTGGGTACAGTTTTTCAAGGGCTTTCAAATGACATAAGTCAAGTTCTGTGCGCTATAGTTTCTGTCATTTTATAATAGTGATACTTCCGTTTGGCTTTGGCAGAAGATAGCCAAAAACTAATTGTCGCATTCGGGACAGGAACTGTATCTTCATACCAAATTTCAGCACAATTGGTCAAATGGTTTGGCAGTTATCATGGAAGATTACAAACAGAAAGACTTCACTCAGGAAATGGTCTCAATCATCTCGGAGGACCTCAAAACGGATATTTCTGTTAATATCTTGATTTATACTTGACCAGCCCAGTAATGCAAAAGAAAAACAAGATATCGACGCAAATATCCGTTTTGAGGTCCCCAGAGACGATTGAGACCATTTCCAGAGTGAAGCCTGTCTCTCTGTCTGTCTATAATCTTCCCAATAACTACCGATCAGTTTGACCAACCGAGCTGAAAATTGGTATGAAAATACAGTTTATGCCCCGAATGCGACCATTAGTTTTTTGCTATCATCTCTCAAACGTAAGTGTCACTATTGAAAAATGACAGAAACTATAGCGCACCGAACTTGACTTGCAATAAGTCATCTGAAAGCCCTTGGAAAACTGTATACAGAACAGTCAAAATTATTTCTCCAACTGACTTCCGTCAAAAATAAAAAATGGCAAAGTTTATAACTTTGTCATCCAGTGATTCAAAATCTATCCGATGGGTTAGAACTAAATTCGGCAGGGAGAATCACAACAAAAAAATCAAAAAGGAACTTTCCACCGTTTCCCAGTCTGGCTCTACGGATGTTTAATTTTTCTCCTGGGCGTTACCATCCGAGACGGCCGCTCATCCGGGCTTTGACAAGGACAACCTGCGTTCGGTGCAGGACTCAAATTACTGACGTCAAATATCTCACTTGGTCAATTGACCAGTAAAATTGACTTCGTACAGCTCGAAAAATGTTTTATTTTAAAATAACCCCATTCTCCCGAGGCCGTGTCGGTCAAGTTCTGGGGTATCTCATAGCTGATTTTTTTGCACGATTACGATACTTGGCAACTGGGGAAGCCGGTCAAGTAATAGTAAGCCTCAAATAGTTTAATCATGGTTTTTTCAGATCTCCCGCATCATCAACTACCTCTACAGCTTCTGAAACAATGAACTTATATGCTGATATGTTTAAAATGAGGTGAAAAACTTTCAGATATCCTACTCATTTTTATTCTGGATAATACTAAACAATTTAGAATTGGTATTTTTTCAATACATAATTTTGAATTATTGTTAAAAACAATGTATGAGAAATATAAATCAGAGCAAAATCTTTTCTCATATTTCATGTTTATTTAGTGCATACAAATTGTTGAGTGTAAGGTATACAATGATGATATTTATTCCCAAGTTTTAAAAAATTTACATCAAATTAAGTGTATGTATATATTTTATTTAGTCCAGTAGATATACAAATGAATGTTAATGATGTTATATATGTATTAAAAATAATATTTTTATGTAATTCTGAAATTGTACTGACCATTAATATCTTTACTCATACATGCATATGTGATTTTTTCGCACTATAATAGGATCATAACCTGTTGAGCTTTTAATAATAAAGTATTGTTCCTAGATAAATTCTGCACATAGCAGAAATGTAAACACTTTTATTGTCCATCGCTTTTATTATTCAATACATACAAAAAACTGAATTTTATACTTGATGAATTTTCTTTATAATGAATAATTTAAAAATATACATATATTGTTTACTTTGTGTTATCCAAATATTTATCTGCAATAAAGCTGTTCTCCAAACTTTGAGAGGTTTTGGCCTGCAGTGCTTAAGACATTTGAAGTTGTAAAATGCATAGCTATGAATTCACGCAGAGTACTTGTACAACAAGCTATATCTAATCCTCTGAGGCGGTGACGTCATATTTTACTACTTTCATGCCATCTAGTCCTCTGTACTTAAATTGAGTTGAAATTAAGTATAAAAAAATAAGACAAGCTTTTATATAAATGCACTAAAAAGTAAAAAATTATTTCTTCAATTGTTTGACCTAGGTTATTCTCTGAGTAGCGGATTCAAAATCTTACTGCGCAAGAATACCTATTTAATATTCGCGGCAAGCTTTTGAATCTGCTACTAACAGAATAATCTAGGTCAAACAAAGACATTATTTTTTCCTTTTCAGTGCATGGGTATGAAAGCTTGTCCTAAAAATTTCTTTTCAATCCTTTTTATTCAATTCTTTCTAATCATTCATGTAATCTGTCATCTCATTGAATTCTGACAAAAATTGTTAATCTCCGACCCCAAAAAAACCAACATACCAATTTTGAATGAAATCGGGCCATAATAACAAAACACGTCGCCATTTTGGAGCCGTCATCGTGAATTCATGAATTTTGACAAAAACATCATGATGTCCGACCCCAAAAACACCACATCACTAATTTTGAATGGAATCGGGCTATAATCATCAAACTGGTCGCCATTTTGGAGCCGCCATCTTGAATTCATGGATTTTGACGAAAACATCATGATCTCCGACATCAAAAACCCCCATATAACAATTTTTATTGAAATCGGGCTATAACCACAAAACTCGTCGCCATATTAGAGCCGCCATCTTGAATTTATGAATTTTGACAAAAAATTGGTGATGCCTGTCCCCGAAAATCTCCACATACCAATTTTGAATAGAATCGAACCATAATCCCAAAACTCGTCCGCCATATTGATTTTCTTCTAGCAAATTCAGTAATACATTGTTACCGGAATTATGAACACCTTCCAAATTTCACGTTAATCGGACAACTAGAAGTGGATTGAAATTCACTTACAAGATTTGAACTGAACATACATACAAATGTGGAGTTAAATAAAAGCTTGTAATGAAAGAAATCATCCGCCATTTTTAATTTCCATGATAAGTTTTTAATCCGCGACTCATAAAATACTTAGTGAACGATTTTTAGTCTAAATCAAACAATAATAAAATTGCAGCCGTCATTTTGAATTTTGTCATGAAATTTGTTATAGGTGATTTAGAGAATACCTTCAGTGTTGAATCGGACCATATATGACAGATTTTGTTTTTAATTTCGAATTTTTATCATAAAGAAATACCAAATTGTATTTCCATAGAAACCTTTTTGCTGGCATGACAAATTTCAAGTAAATCGGACATGTGAAAGTTTTTTTTTACATTGATAACAAACAAACATACTCATGTACACAAGTGAACCCTCAATTGAAGTGGATTAAAAATACTGTTTTGAACCCCTTAAAACGGCACGGCACTGTGCAAGAGATGTTTTGTTTTGGTTCCTCTATCAGATACACAAAACATTACACATCCCGCCGAAATTACGTTCGGTTCAAAACATTTCAATGTAAATTTAGGATCGGGCCTATCTAGGGTTTACTTATTGATCTGTCATGTATATATATATATATATATATATATATATATATACAGGGTGTAACATAAGTACGTTAAAATATTCAAGTGACGTATTCCTGAGACAATTTGAAGAAAAAACGTCTATATAAACTTGTGTCCGGAAATGCTTCGTTTCGGAGATTCAGGGTGTTGAAATCGAATTTTTTTGTTCGCTTTTTAAAAATAAGTTATTTACACGAAATTTGGTACCCGGGGTTTTTTTGACGTGGGAAATCATAATTTCGTATTATTTTTCATGTAACATCTAGAGGGCGCTGCGTACGCTGTCATTATTTATTTCAAATTGCCCTAACATTTTTGACAGTAAACTTTTGGTACTTTTCATGAAAAAACCTTATTCCCACACCTTTCCCAAGTAAAAAAAGTACACCACAAAACACATACACAATACACATGTGTATGTGTTTTGTGAAGTACATTTCGTCAACAACGCTGGAGGTGATCCGTTTTCCAGATATTTACAATTTTCTATATCGATGCATGTTACTTAGCTCCTAGGGCGCTAAGTGAAGTTGCTGAGAATATTACAAAAACTAAGTATGTGGTAGGTCTCGTCAAAATAAACTACTTTTTTCCTATGAAATGTTTATCGAAAAATGATTTGTTTTCGAGATACAGATTGTTGAAATTTTTCAAAACATGGTTGGTTTTTGTCATAAGTTTTTTGCAATTTTAGTTATTTTCATCAAACTTTATACGCAGTATACCTGGACAGACTTCTTCTAAACTGAGCATTATCAAACTGCTTAATCAGTATAGCCAAATTTGATTTCAATAATTTTTATAATTTTTGTCACTCTCCGCTTGCAAATTAAGTTAAATAAATCGAGTAGGCTATGAACGTTCGTTCATAAAAATAGAAGTTCGCTGTCATATTTTTAACTATTCATTGACAAATTCACAGTTCGGAGTTTATAAAGTGATTTTTTGTTACCATGCCCGACTTTACGAATGCTGAAATGGCTGATATGGTTTTTGCATACGGCTTGGCTGACGGAAATTCAACCGAGGCCAGACGCCTCTATCAGCAAAGGTATCCCCAACGCGTCACTTCTTGTGCAGCGATATTTGCGAATCTTTTCCGGCGACTTTCCGAATCTGGAAGCTTTGAAAGAAATTATGCAGTAGGACGGCCACGGACTACAAGAACTGTGGAATTGGAGGAGGCGGTTCTCAAAGAAATTAGTGAACATCCAGAGACAAGTGAAAGAAAAATTAGTCAAACTTCAAATGTGAGTCACATGACCGTTTACAGAATTTTAAAGGAACAGCAATTATATCCTTATCATATCCAGCGTGTCCAGGCACTTACGCTACGTGATTTTCAACCACGTATCGAATTTGCTCAATAGCTTCAAAGAAAAGTCGAACAACATCCCCAAATTTTATCGAAAATCCTCTTTACAGATGAGGCTAATTTTTCAAGAAATGGTATCATAAACTTCCATAACAACCACATCTGGGCGGAAGATAAGCCACATGCGATAAGGCAAACTCATTTCCAAGACAGATTCTCTTTTAATGTATGGGTAGGCATAATTGGGGATTATTTAATTGGACCCTATTTTCTCCCCTTGCGACGCCCTTTTGTTGAAATGCAATATCAAATAAGATTCCTAGGAATGGGTGCTTAAATGTGCACGTGCAAGAGACAAAAATCAAGAAAAATGTATATATATGTACATATATACATATACGTATACACATATATATTCGGCTACGAGTCAGAGAGCCGGTCGTGAGTAGATTAAAAAAAAATTATATATTTGGGCACCACTAACTTTTGGCAGGAAAGTTAGAAAACTCCCGGATATTTTGGGACCCACCCTGTACACTCAACTTTTACTGTTGGTATCAATATATCAAAAATCAAACAGAACTTTCTACACAATACTTTACTTGAGTATCAATCGAAGATAACATTCGGTGAAATTACTATTATTCAATTGCAGAACTTTATATGGTCAATTATGAAAATGTTACATGAACAACACCGATATAAAGGGATAGAGATTTTGATGGAATCAGTTTCATATAACAAAAATAATAATAATCAGGTATACCAGATATGCGCATATGAGGTTCACACGGATACCTGTGATATATTTATGGTGGTACACACCATCTATATTGGAATACGAAGGTCCCAAGTAAAGAATAATAACTAGATATATAAAATAATAATAATAATAAATCAGTTCGTAATGCTAGGCTTATCTGTAGGATCCTTGGGGCTCCACCCAAGAAAAGAAATCCAACGAAGATACTCGAAGAAGCTTAAGTAATCTAATCACTCGGTGGTATAACTCCAAAATGATGTTCAGTTTTGTTAACTAACGTCCTTGGTCACGTAAATGGTTAATAGTCAGCATCCAACCTCAACAGACATCTCATCATACGAATAAGTTTCACCAGGTACATAGGCGACAAGGAAAATCATTGATGGTAACCAAAAAGGGGTGCACGAAAACCCTGAAAAACGAATAGTGCATGAGAAAATGCGAGTACCCAAACATTCCGAACACATGGATACAGAAAATATAATGAACATACCTCTGGATGAGGGTTTGCATCACCTCAATCAAAAATCTTGTAATGGATGCTTCGTTACTGATCGGCAAAATTTATGAATTTCAATCGGTTGAAAATAAATCCTTCCTAGGAAGATAGTTCCTTCTCCAAACAACAGCAAAATCGGTATTCACCAACAAGAGAACTAAATAATCAGATTCGCAGAATCATATCCCACTATGTGGCTGAAAATCATTTCAGAGAAATTCGCGTAACTGTTCAACCAACTGAAAACACAATGGCCGAAATTCAACTGCCCATCTACAATATTCCTATTTTCGTACCACTACGAAATCCATCGATCGAAAACCTATTCAGAAAAACAATATATCGATGAATATTTTGAATTCGAACGATCGATAAGTGAATGCATATGCCATCTATGGTCCACGGCCTCCAAATAGCGAATTAGTTCCCTATGATAAGAAGTAGATCACTCATAAACTGAAGACAGTTCTCAGAATATCCAACAGGTTGTTCTCGGAACCCTTATTGTTTTGTTGAATTAATTACGAGGAAGAGGTCTGACAAAACGAAACGGAGTATTATAAAATAAAAAATGAATCGATTATAATGAGTTCAGATATATTGTTGTAACGAGACATTGAACCGTTACACCCTTACGTTTGAATGGAGATGCTTACCAAAATTTTTTGGAACACGAGCTTCCCCAGCATTGGTCTCCGAAATCACTCTTGGTTTATGTAAGATGGAGCCCCTGCTCATTTTAGTCTGATAGCAAGAAATTTCTTAGACGTAGCATATCCCCAACGGTGGATAGGAAGAGTAGGCACTCAGCATTGGCCCCCTAGGTCACCAAACCTCAATCCCGTCGATTTTTTCTTTTGGGAACACCTAAAATCACTAGTTCATGCTAGCCCCATTGAAAACTAGGAAATGTTAAGGGATCGCATCATAGCTTGCTGCGAAACGATAAGAAACACTCCCGGCATTTTTCAACGGGTGCGGAATTCTTTGATGAGGAGAGCAGAAGCTTGTATTACTGTTGGGGGTCGTCACTTTGTTGTAATAGTTGATTCGTTCAGTTTTTATATGTTTAATTGCCTAATAAATAACAAAGTACTTCTCCGAATTGTTTTTTTACAAACTCCGAAATGTAGCACTTTCTAATCAAATAATTAAACCTGACAAATTTTTTTAATTTGGATTGAATAAGCAGTTTGATAATGCTCAGTTTGAAAGAAGTCTGTGTTTAAAGTTTGATGAAAATAACTGCAGTTGCAAATAACTTATGACAAAAGCCAACCATGTTTTGAAAAATTTCAACAATCTGTATCTCGAAAACAAATCATTTTTTGATAAACATTTCATAGGAAAAAAGTAGTTTATTTTGACGAGACCTACCACATACTTAGTTTTTGTAATGTTCTCAGCAACTTCACTTAGCGCCCTAGGAGCTGAGTAACATGCATCGATATAGAAAATTGTAAATATCTCGAAAACGATCACCTCCAGCGTTGTTGAGGAAGTGTACCTTTTTAACTCGGAAAAGGTGTGGGAATAAGGTTTTTCCATGAAAAGTAACAAAAGTTTACTGTCAAAATTGTTAGGGCACAGCGTACGCAGCGCCCTCTAGATGTTACATGAAAATTAATACAAAATTTTGATTTCCCACGTCAAAAAAACCCCGGGTACCAAATTTCGTGCAAATAACTTATTTTTTGCAAATGTTATTTTTAAAAAGCAAACAAAAATATACAATTTCAACACCCTGTATCTCCGAAAAGAAAGAATTTTCGGACACAAGTTTATATAGACTTTTTTTCTTAAAATTGTCTCAGGAATACGTCACTTGAATATTTTAACGTACTTATATATATATATATATATATATATATATATATATATATATATATAGTTTGATTTTTGAGTAAATTTATAGTTTCCAACGATTTTCACAATTTTGGGTTACCTACTTGCACAATCTCTCACTGAGCACTAACTTTGTGCTCCCAATTACTTCAGGAGATACGACGACATTTCCTATGTCAATAAAGGTATTTTTTTAAACTCAAGTTTAACGTTCAAAGTTCTGGACATCAATACACGGTCTTCCAACTTATGGAGGTTATGAATACAAACATAACTTAAACCCGATTGATCTTTCAAAATGAATGTATGAAATAAAAAATTATTTCATTTATCATCTTGAATGAAGGAGAGAGAACTGTCTCTGAATGTAATTGAGAAGGGCATGTTTGGATTTCAGAATTGTGTTCAGCAGGCAAAAGTACAAAAATACCGTGTGAAAAATGATCGAAATATTAGCCCCAAAAAAGCAACCCATATTGATTATATTCTATTAAAGTCTGAAAACAAAATTGATATTCACAATGAACAGTTGAGTTATTCGTTGTTGGGAAATATATGCACTCATTGAAGTTCAAAAGAAAAATTCTCACAGTTCAATGTATTAAACCAAAAAATATTATCATTTGCAATTGCTGAATAGATCAACATTTCATGTAATAATGCTTATGAATTCCTCAATTAATTAAAATATCACAATATCCTTTCAAGGGAGATACTAAATAAACAAGATTCATTGATTGTAGAGAGGAAAATTTACTTTATGACTATCCACGACTGCGTATCACCATGATTTCCAAGTGAAAAATAATAAATTAGCATTCATAGCACATTTTCAGAAATTTTAAATGATATTCCATAGTAATTTGAGAGAGTTGAATTTGAGTGACCGTTCGAAAGTTGGAAAATCTAGCGAGCAACATATGATACAAGGATAAAAGTGAAAAAAATATATGAAAGAGGGGAGCGCCTAGTCTTAATGAAAAAAATTAATAAACAATTGGTTTCCTCTGAACACTAGAGTTTGGAGAATGTTTGGTTTCTTCTTTCATCTCAAAAAATTATTTTCAAGGCACCGCCTTTGTAATCAATTGATTTTGGAGCATTCAATTTAATTTCCAAACTTAAAATGATAATGACACATCATATTAAATATAGGTATAGACAACATATTTTTCACCAAGAATATTTATTGAGATTTTTTCAAACCATTTTTTCTCTTTATTCCCAAACAACACACAATAGTTATATTTTATTGAACCTATTTAAATAGTGTTTTATTATTAATATTTCCAGTTCGGAGCCACTCCAAGACAACCATTGGATTCCAGAACCAGTTTCAGAAAAGGCTAGCATGAGCAAACCAAACCAAATTCTTGAACACTCAAGGCAATACTTCATGTCATGTGAAGAATTCCACAAAGACCTTTTCAAAATGTTGATGTGTTGTTATTCAGTCAGAATGAATGATTTTGCTCAGAAGCTTTGCAGGCTATGCTAGAGCAAGACAGAGATATGGCAAAGTTTTTATTCGAAAAATGAGCTACTTCTGAAAAAAAAATACCCAACCTTTGGACATATATTTTTGGAAAAAATCGATATAATGAGATGTAAAATAATAATAAATTTTTATTGAACCCAAGAAACATAAATAATCTTAATCTATTACATATATAATACAACTGAAATAAATATTTCAATGTGATTTGTATCAGAATTCAATAGAAATGATAAAAGGGTAATGCATCAAGGTTATTTAAATTTATTTTGAATTTCTTTTACCCGAGATCATATTAAAAATGTTGGGAAAATCTTTAGAGAGCCCGAACCTCTTGCAATTCAACAGGAGGGGCTTCCAATGCATTTTATATTATATATATTTTTTGGAGTTTTTCAGAAAACCTGTAAAAATGTATTTAGTATTTCAATATTAATTACAACTTTTTGCTGAAACAATTTTTTTAAAGGGATTCAATAAAAATAATTTTCTAATTTTGATGCAGTTACTTCTTTGGATTTGACATTGAATATTTCATTGGACAAAACGACAGTTTCTTTGGCGAATTGTATCCAAAACATGATTAATCCCTTATCCCTATGATATATATATTTGAAATGAGATTATTAAAAAAAAAGGAACTCCATATCATATTTCAGTGATATCTCAAAGTTAATAAGAAGTAATTGAGGAATTGTGCTTCTCGTTTCATTGTAATTCAATAACGGAGTCATTAAAGAATCTAAATTACAAATTTAGATCATATACAACTTTGCATTCATTCAAAAAGCCCTATTTAGCAGACCAGTGTGAGGTTAGCGGCCATTTTCTGGCAGCCGTTTTTATCTGGCGGCCAAATGATCAGTGACGTCAGGGTGATTCAAAATTCCTTCGAATTTTCAACACAATCGAATGGCTGGAGACTTGGAATTGCAATGGGAATTCAATTTAACAGAAAATGGTCGAACACAACAAATGGAAAACTTAAGAATGATAAACCAAGATATATTTGATATGCTTTTAGATCAAAATTCAAAATGTACCCTCAAATATGTTTAGCCAAGTGGATATTTGGAATATGTACTACTGAAAGGCTATATATAATGATTTACTAAGAGATGATTGATTTGCAGGCCGGCAAAGAAAAAGTTTATACTTGACGATATTTCAAAAAAATCAAAAGCCACCTTCAAAAATGTTCAGCTAAGTTCATTTTTGATATATGTACTGGAAGGCTATATAATAATATACCAAGAGATGACTGATTTGCACACCGCCAAAGCAATAGTTTATACTTGTTTTTCGAAAAAAATTTTAGACCCACCATAAAAAATGTGTAGCCAAGTTCAGTTTTGGCATATGTATTACTGGAAGGCTTTATAATGATAAACCAAGAGATGATTGATTTGCAGGTCGTCGAAGGGGTAGTTTATACTTGTATTTTGAAAAAATATAAACCCACCATAATTTCCAAGCATTGCGTGTCACAGGTAGGGGCTTGCCATTGAGAGTTCTCACAGCTTAGCACGAGGTTGATGGGAAGATACCGCAGCAGCTTTCGAAGGACGTATTAGAAACGGCGTCATAACTAATCTCAAACATTTGGATCTACGGCAGTTCTTAGATGATTTCAAAATATTTTTCAATCGGCGTATACAAAATATCCTGAAGAAATATGGGGCTGTTAAAGTGACTACAGTGTTTTGTGGAGAGTTCTCTACAAATCAAGGCAATGAAGATAGTACTGAGTTCAAATATTTGAATACGAATAATGAACCCATTTATCGAGACACCACCGACTTGACTAAGTGGTTTTGTTGAAATACTTAGTGTTCATGTTTGAATTATTCATTTTGTAGACTATATATTTTAAAACAAGAGAGTTGTTGATTAAAGATATGAGTTTGATAGATTGTCAAAATAAAATTAGACAAGAATAATTGTTCTGCAATATTTTCATTATAAAAAAAAAAAGGTTCTTTGAGTTCTCCTTCTCTGAATACCACAAAAACCAACAGGTTATGGGCCCAGTACAGAAGTTGTGAGAAGAGAATCATAATTTACACACCTATAAACTAACAGTTATTTGTGTGGTTGTTTTGAGATTTGAAAATAAAATGGAGCAAGTTGAATTCAAGAGAGTTATCGTACTCGAGAATAATGGAAGCAATTATCCAGCATGGAAATTCCAGATAATCATAATCCTACGAACTGCTGGAGTTTATGAGATAGTCGACAAAAGTAGACTCCCCGGTGCATCAGAAGAAAGCAAGAAGAAATGGAGTGAAGACGACTTGAAAGCACAACGTGTGATCGTGACTTCAATTAGCGAAAGAGTTATCACTCATCTTATCGCTTGCAAAAGTTCAGCAGACATGTGGACTAGAATACAAGCACTGTTCGGGAAAACAACCGAAGCGAATTTACATTCCCTTCAACAAAGATTTTATGCATATGTCTTCAAAAATGATGGGGTAGCAGCACATATAGCGGATCTTGAGAACCTGAGCCATGAACTGAAATCGTGTGGAGATGAAATCAGTGAAAATATGCTAGTAAACAAAATTCTGATGACATTACCAGAAAGTTTCAAACATTTCCACTCGGCTTGGGACAGCTCTCCAGAAAAAACGCTGAATAGTTTGACATCAAGATTGATCGCTGAAGAAGAAAGAATCAGGAACAGGGACAAGAGAGACGAAGGGATGGTCGAAGCATTTTCTGCAGAAAAATCGAACTGGAGATCAAAATTTCCCAGGAGGATTGAAAATGAATCAAAAGAAAGAAGATTCGCGAAGAAAAACGTGATATGTAATTATTGTAAAAAACGAGGACATTGTGAGCGTGATTGTTGGTTCAAGAAAAAGAAGGTGGAACAAAGATCATCTGCATCATCAACAAGGTCTAACTACGCTCTCATGTCCAACACGGAAGGTGAATCCAAATGTGATTGGTATTTGGACAGTGGAGCGAGTCAACACATGACTTTTAACAGATCATGGTTCAAAAATTATGAAAAACTCAATATCAAAGAGTATATTGTCATCGGTGATGGAACGAGGTTAGCAGTTGAAGGAAGAGGTTCTATAGCAGTCAACATTCGGAAGAAAAATAATGATACCATCAGCTGTACCATCGAAAGGGTTCTACATGTTCCAGATCTAAAGTGTAGTTTATTTTCTGCCAGTGCTGTTGCTGACAAAGGTTACACAATCATCACCAATAAAAGACAATGTAAAATAATCAAAGATAATGGAATCATAATTCTGGGTGAACGTGATGGAAATTTATTCAGAGTCAAGATGGATCTAGAAAAAGATACTCAAGCTTATGTGGGTTCCAAAGAAAACCGATCTCTGAAACTTTGGCATGAAAATGTCACTCAATGTCGGAAAATCCTGAAAAATTTTGGATTTGAATACAATGAAAATGAAGAATTCCAATGCGAATCTTGCATTTATGGAAAACAGACCAGAGAAAAATTTCCAAATTCTACAACGGTGACCTCAAAACCCGGTGAAATTGTCCATGCAGACGTCAGCGGCCCTATGGAAGTAAAATCAATTGGCGGTTCAGTTTATTTTCTTGTGTTAAAAGATGATTTTTCCCACTACAGAAATGTTTATTTCATGAAGCATAAGAGTGAAGTCATAACAAAAATATCTGAGTTCATACCAAAGTTTGAATTGGAAACCAATGAAAAAATAAAAATCATTCGATCTGACAATGGTTCTGAATTCAAAAACAGAAATATGGAAAAATTGTTGAAGGAATACGGCATAAAACAACAATTTACTGTCAGCTATACTCCTGAGCAAAATGGAGTAGCAGAAAGAGAAATAAGAACATTGGTTGAAGGAGCCAGAACTTTACTTCATTCGAAAAAACTTGGAAAATATCTGTGGGCAGAAGCGGTTAATACAGTTTCATACGTTTTGAACATAACTGGTACAAGTTCCATACCAGAAAAAACCCCGTATGAATTGATCCTCAATAGAAAACCAGACATTGATTGTCTAAAAATTCCGGTATATACACATGTACCCAAACAAAAACGGCAAAAATGGGACTGGAAAAGTAAAGAAGGTATATTTGTAGGTTATTCTGAGCAATCTAAAGGATATCGAATATATTTTCCAACTGACAAAAAGATTGACGTTTGCAGAGATGTAATTTTCAAGAAAAGTCAAGGCGAATTCACGACTAAAATGGAAGAAAAGTCAATACAGACAATGAGTGTGATATTTCCGAAATCACCTGAAAATAGTGAACTGGTGAATGGAACAATTGAAAATGAAATACAAGAAGAAATAACAAATGAAATTGTTGAACATGTTGATGAATCTACAGAAAATAGGACTCTGAGAGATAGAAATGTGTTAAAAGTTCCAACCAAATACAATGATTATGTGTGCATGTTGTCAGACGACGACGTCAATTTCAGCCAAGCGATGAAAAGTAAGGAATGGAAAAAAGCTATGAAAAAAGAAATAGATGCACAACTTCAAAATCAAACATGGGAATTGACATCTCTTCCACATAATAAGAAATCTCTGAATTGTATGTGGATTTACAAATTGAAATCAAATGGACTTCATAAAGCAAGGTTAGTCGCGAAAGGATGTAGTCAGAAATATGGAATAGATTATCACGAAACATTTAGTCCAGTAGCACAGTACAAATCTATAAGATTGATTTTGGCTGTAGCATCATGCAATGGAATGTTTTTGACACAGTTCGATGTCAAAACTGCATTCCTGAATGGAAACTTGGATGAGGATATATATATGCAACAACCTCCAGGATTTGAAGATGGGACTGAACGAGTATGTCATCTTAAGAAGAGTATTTATGGACTCAAGCAAGCTCCCCGGAATTGGAACAAGAAATTTGTCGATACATTGGAAACATTTGATCTTGTACAGTCCGAGAAGATCCATGTATTTTTTACAAAATCATAGAAGCGGAGATAAATTGTTTCTGGTTATATTTGTTGACGACGGACTGATCGCATCAACAAATGAATCTGAAATAGAAAATTTACTACAACATCTGGAAAATAATTTCGAAATCACTAGAGAAGAAGTTAAATGCTATCTAGGAATGGAAATAAGTCGAAATGGAAGTGAACTTATGGTAACACAAGAAAATTACATCGAAAAATTACTTGACAGATTCAATATGTCAAATTGTAAGTCAGTGAGTACTCCCGGACCAACCAAAGATTTAGAACAAGAAAGTTCTACATGTTCTTCACCATATCGAGAAGCAATAGGTGGATTACTGTTTCTGGCGTCAGTTAGTCGACCAGATATCACATTTGCTGTCAACAAGTTGAGCAGATATGTGGAAAATCCATGTGATATTCATTGGGAGGGAGTAAAACGAGTTTTAAGATACTTGAAAGGAACGAAGGATTACGGTTTGAAATTTGGTCAAAACTCTTATGAGATTCCAACAGTGAGTTACAGTGATGCTGATTTTGCAGGAGACATCCAAACTAGAAAATCCACTTCTGGATTTGTAATGTTTTTTGAAGGATCACCTATCAGTTGGTTTTCCAGGCGTCAAAATATTGTAGCTCTGTCAACTGCTGAATCTGAATATGTAGCAGCGACTGAAGCGGTGAAAGAAACCATTGGAATAGTAATATTGATGGAAGAACCGCAGATCTGTCAGCGTCCAGTTGTCATCAGAATGGATAATCAAAGTGCCATGAGAATGATACAAGATGAAAATTCTCATAAGCGAACAAAACATATTGACATTCGTTTTCATTTTTTGAGAAACAGATTGGAAAAGATTTCGAACTGGAATTCGTGAAAAGTGAAGACCAACTGGCAGATATTTTCACTAAAGCGTTAAGCAAGCATCAGTTTGAAGCAATGAGAATAAAAATGAATATCAAACGGAGGGAGTGTTGAAATACTTAGTGTTCATGTTTGAATTATTCATTTTGTAGACTATATATTTTTAAAACAAGAGAGTTGTTGATTAAAGATATGAGTTTGATAGATTGTCAAAATAAAATTAGACAAGAATAATTGTTCTGCAATATTTTCATTATAAAAAAAAAAACAAGGTTCTTTGAGTTCTCCTTCTCTGAATACCACAAAAACCAACAGGTTTATCACCAATGTAACGGATAACAATCTGACCGATTTTGATGAATTTCAAGTAAATAGCAGCGGGTGGACTATGAAGAAGATCGTTAACCTCTAAGTGAATATAAACAAATTCACACCTCAAAGGGGTTCATCGTATGTATACCTAGCCGAATCTATCAAGCTGAAGAAGGCATGTGTTAATATCAAGAATGATGATCAAGCCTGTTTTGCATGGAGCATCGTGAGCGCTTTATTTTCTGAAGAATTGAAACACCCAGAGAGAACCTCTTCTTACCCCCATTATTCAACGGTCCTCAATCTGAAAGGAATTCAGTTTCCAATGACAGTGAAACAAGTTCCACGTTTCGAGAAGCAGAATAATTCATCTGTGAATATTAACATATTGAAGAAGAAAAATAAAAGCTTTCAAACACTTCCAATTTACCTAACCAAAGACAAGAAGGATAAACATATCAATCTTTTGATGATCCAGAACCAGTACTTCAACGAAGATGTAGATCAGGAAGACAATACTTTTGATTCCCAACCAATATTCGTTTGCATAAAAAAACTTGTCTAGCTCTTATCAGCTCAGCTCAGCAAACATAAAACAACAAAGTTCTTCTGTGATATTTTTATACACAAGCCAAATTAGATTCTCATTATGAGAGATGTAAATCAATCAACGAGTGTGGAATTAAACTTCCGCAGCCAGGCAAAGACATGTTGCAAAATTTAAAAACGAAGAATCTGTTCCATTTGTCATATATGCTGATTTAGAGTGTGTTTTGAATCCTGTAAACAATAAGGCTAAATATCAAGAATATGTCATCTATAGTATAGGCTATTACGTTAAATGTAACTATGATTATTCTCTATCATTCTAAAAATCATTTAGGGGCAAAGGTTATGTACAATGGTTCATTAAAGAGCTCAAACAATTTGCTGAAGATGTAGAAACGGTATTTTTATGATAGCGACTCTCAACGATAAAACCAAATATATTATCCATTATAGGAATTTGAAACAGTGTTTGGCAAACGGCTTGAAACTGAAAAAAGTTCATAAAATTATAAAATTCAAACAGTCCTCATGGTTAAAGTCTTACATAGATCTGAATACAAAGCTTCGAACTGCTGCTAAAAATAATTTCGAAAATAACTTATTCAAACTCATGAACAATGCAGTATTCGGAAAAACGATGGAAAACGTTCGAAAACATAGCAACGTCAAGTTGGTAACTAAATAGGAAGGACGGTATGGCGCAGAAGCTCTAATTTCTAAACCAGAATTCAAATCAGTCGTGATATTCAATGAGAATCTTGTGGCAATCGAATTGAATAAAACTGAAATATATTTCAACAAACCTATATACGTGGGAATGAGTATACTTGATTTAGCAAAAACTACAATTTACAACTTTCACTATGGTTACATGATACCCGAGTTCGGTCAGGACTGTTCCATTTTGTACGCGGATACCGGTTCACTAATTTACGAAATACGCAATAAAGACGTTTATGAAGTTATCCGTCGTGATTGTCATAAATATTTTGATACCAGTGATTATCCAGAAAATAATGTTTACAGTATACCTCTCAAAAAAAGTTTTGACTTATGATGCTGGAATTTGTAGGACTAAGATCAAAATCATACCCTTTCAAAACTCAAATTTCTGACATAGACAGAGAAAAACTCCGAAGAGATTTACAGGATATGGGACAAGATCAAGAAACAATTGATAATGTTCTGAGAGATAACGGGGTTACAAAGAAAGCAAAAGGCGTTAAGAAGTCTGCTCTACATAGAAACATCAAGTTTGAAGGCTATGTAGAATGTCTAGAGAACGCCATCACGAAAAATTTAGAACAAAAGTTATTCAGGTCGGAAAAACATGTCAGTTCAATAACACAAACGAAAATTGCTCTGAGCCCCCACGACGACAAGAGATATTCGATCAAAAATTCATATGAAACACTGCCATGGGGACATTATTGCATAATGGACAGTACTTGATATTCAATCCACATTTTATCATAACACACACTCGCGGAATGTTATTCAATTGTTATTAGGCTATTTATAGAGAGTAAGTATTAGTCCTTAGAGCCTTTCAATAGAGCATGTATTTTCAATTATGTCTTTTATTTCAGAAACCATTCGCCAATATAGCAACATCTTTTAAACTACACACACACACATCCATATATATCTGTATATATAGTTTATTATTTGTGTCCTGTTACACGTCATAATTATTCCTTATTCAAAACAATACGACATTCATAATACTCAATAAAGTCAGGTTCAGTAGGATCCTTTTCTATCTAAAATATCTACCAGTTTCCAATCTGTCATACTTGTTCGAATATTGGCATCTTCTTTATTTTATGTTCAATAATAAAAACAGCCAGAGATATAAAAAAACATTCGAAACTACCCATGAACAACTTTTTCGAGTTCAATGCTGTTGATAATTTTTTTTCGCAAAATGTCACATTAATACATATGATTTTCATTTTATTATGTCAAAACATCTTACTATTCTGAACCGCAATCAATTATACAACAAATTAATCAAAATCAACCTCAAGGGTTTCAAGCAATACACATTCAATTCACAGTTGGACCCTCCCAAATCATACATATCCCTATTAGTAGCATATGCAGAATTTGCACACCAAATGTCTATTTCCAACATTGAAATCAACTGAATTCATATTAATCACATCGAATTCCCACTCGTTTTCCAGTACCCCCTAGCATAACGTCAATAATTTCAGTTTTGACTGCTAATTACGTACAATTTACATATTATAAAACATTTTTTTTTTCACTTACTTCCTGGAAGCAGATATTTCATCCATACAGAAACTATAAATGAATCCAAAATCTTTCGAAATAGTAATTCTGTAACAGGAATATTTAAAAATATAAATTTCCGAATACGATCTAATTGCAAAATTTTCTCCAATATATCAACATCTTACATACACACACATATATGTCGTTATTAAAATGGCTGTCACATGACATAACATTAATTCTTCCATAAGCAAACCCATATGTCACGTCATGAATTAGATCTCTTGAGTTTCGTTTTATCTAAATCATTCACAGTTTCCAGTGTACCATACTTTAAAAAAAATTGGAGTCTTCTTTATTTTATGATAATGATAAAAAATATAAAACTCACAAAATGATACAAAAAAAATATTCAAAATTTACAATAAACAACATTTTCGATTCCAAGGTCCGCAAAAATGTTTCTTCACAAAATGTATAATATCATACATACTGTTCTGAACAATCAATCAAAATCAACCTCAAAAAATGGAATTTAAGTCCCAATTGAACCTGCCCAAATCATAAATATCCTTATTAGTAGCATATATAGTGTTTGCAGACCGAATTTCTACTTCTAAACATCACAATCAACTGAATTAATCCTACTCCTATCAAATTCCCACAAATCACTCCTTTTCCACGACCACATAGCATAAAGTCAATAGTTTCAATTTATGACACCTAATAATACATAATTTATATCTAATATACAATCTACAATCTAATTGCACATAATTTGCATATCATTGAATTCATTTTTCTTCTATCTATCTCAGAATCTCACTCAATTCATTCCAAAACCGTAAACTGTCCTTTCAAAATACTCAATACTTCAGTAGAAATATCAAGAAGACCTATCCAATAAAATCGAATTACTCAAATTTGCATATTATCAATGTCATATTTTTTTACTAGCTTTATCAGAAACAGTAATATTAGTCAAACAACAGTCTGATGCTTCGAAAATATCGAATGCAAAAACAGAAATTTCTGATACATATATTGCTAAATTGATCTAATTACCCCAATTGGCATATTATCAAAGTACTCTTACACGTTTTCCTTCCACCTATCTATATTACAGTCGAATTACAGAATGATAGGCGAAAAAATATCATTTATTTTTACAAGTATAAGCATGTTATAATATACATTGCAGAATATGCTCTAATTCCCCCTATCAAGCTTGAATTCAAACTATTTTTTCAGTCATGCAGAAACCACAATGATTAATTCAATAAAAAAAACCCGTAAACTGTCCCAAAATCCTTTCAAAATACAGAATTATTCCATAGAAATTCCAAGAATACACACCGTCTAATAAAATCTAATCACTTACTTAAAATTTGAACATATCAAATAAAATATACTTTATTGCCGGAAGAAGAATTCTCATTGACAAAGTACAGAATTAAGTCAGTTTATATACAAACATGTATGCTATACATGCATACACAAGAGAGATTAAAATAGTACATATTGTAACGTAAATAAACTTGACTTGGTTTTACTAATTTATTTCACACTTGATCTACAATTTAATTTATATTACTACGCCACTGTATAGCTCGATCGTATGGGCTCGTTCAGACTGTACGTGCCATCTTGAGGGCTACCTATTTATCTCCGTCACAGAATTCCCGATATTTCGAATTCCGGCAGTTGGCGACCAGCATATTCCAATCGTTTCCAATATCGACCGTTGCTCTCCGCGGCAGAGCGACTGGACTGTTCTCGAACATCTCCGGGGATGACCTCATCGCTGTCGACGGCAACGCGCGAGGCGACAGGTCCGGCCTAGGTTCGTTACATTGCCCCCTTCTTAAAGACATTTCGTCCCGAAATTTCATCCTTGGAGTGTGACGATATCTGCATGACTCCCCATATCTGCACCGTGAAGTTCGATGGAAGTAACACTCCACGGTCTTCATGATCGGTCGTGGAAGAGGGTTACAGCAAACCAAAATCTTGACGCCGCTGGATCTGAATATCGCCTCCAGCATACTTCTTATGACTCTCCAGTCCAACCCATCAATACTACAGGACAATTTTGGAATTGCTAGATCCACCAGATTCTGGTCCACCATAGTATCTCTTAGTTTGGTGAGACTCTTCCAGACATCTTCATAGGACGGTTTATCTTGGGAATGCCTCTTGGTAACTAGGTAGTAGATGTTTCTCTGGCCTTTCTTCAACTGTAGCACCCCACCAACTTCTGGATTCTGCTCCCGCAGTGTTTGGAGTTGACCAAATTTCTTGGAGAACACTACGGCGATGCCCCTGGACATTCGAAGATCTTCTGCCACACAGTGCGCTAGTGCGTAGTCAGCAGGCACCTCGAAAAGGTCTCGTGACTCCTCTCTAGTAACCCCATGTAGAACTTTCTGCCCGTTTGAATACAAGGACATAAACTTCTCGAACGTCATATCATCCTCCGGTGGCTTGAGGGTGCGAACTTGGTCATGGTT
This sequence comes from Gonioctena quinquepunctata, assembly GCA_018342105.1. Classification (NCBI taxonomy): domain Eukaryota; kingdom Metazoa; phylum Arthropoda; class Insecta; order Coleoptera; family Chrysomelidae; genus Gonioctena; species Gonioctena quinquepunctata. The sequence goes on from JAFIRS010000827.1 coordinate 34,500, forward strand.
TCCAGCGTAAGGGCCAACCTGTTGAAATGGACGACCCTTGGTTTCCTCGGGTAGTCCACATAAATCCTCCAGTTATGGATTCGGTACACAAGGTCGTTTATCCTTTTCACGATTTTATACGGGCCTTCCCACGAGTTCCGCAACTTTGGTGATAGTCCACGACGACGTTTGGGGTTGTACAGCCAAACCAGGTCATCAACCTTAAATCCTCCAGCGTCGGCCTTGATGTCATAGGTCTTCTTCATTTTATCGCTGGCACTCTGGATGTTCAATCGGACTCGTTCGTGGATGTCGTCCATTCTCTGCCGAAGTTTGCTGACGTAGTCCTCTCCCGCAGTGTCTTGTCCTGGCGGTATCCCAAACTTCAGGTCACAAGGCAGTCGCAGTTCTCGGCCCATTATAATACTAGCAGGAGTTTGACCGGTTGACTCGTGTACTGCGGATCGATAGGCCATCAGGAACAAATGAAGATACTGGTCCCAGTCTCTTTGATGGTCAGAGACAACCTTGGACAAGTGGCGGTTGATCGTCCTGTTCATCCGTTCCACCATTCCATCGGACTGCGGATGTAGGGCCGTGGTTCTTGTCTTGCGGATGTTCAGCAAGAGACATATTTCTTGGAACAGGTTGGATTCGAAATTTCTGCCTTGATCCGAGTGCAGCTCCATTGGAATACCGAATCGACATATCCACTCTTTCACCAAGACGTCGGCGACGGTGATGGCTTCCTGGTTGGGCAGGGCATAGGCTTCCGCCCACTTACTGAAGTAGTCCATTGCCACAAGGATGTATTTATTCCCGTGGTCGGATACGGGAAACGGGCCGGCGATGTCAATGGCGATTCTCTCGAACGGGCTGCCTACGTTGTACTGACGCATCGGGGCCTTGGGTCGTATTCGAGGTCCATTGCTAGCAGCGCATACAGCGCACTTTCTGCACCAGTCCTGGACGTCAGCTTGACAATTGGTCCAGTAAAACCGTTGCCTCACTTTCTGCAGGGTCTTCGTCACTCCCAGATGTCCTCCAGCGACTCCATCATGGATTTCCCGCAGCACTTCCTCTCTTCTGTTCCTGGGAACAATTATTTGGCGTCTGTCTTCCCACCAATATCGGCCTCCAACACACGTTTCAGGATCCCATTGTCCAGAATAAGAGAGTTCCATTGTGCCCAATAGGACTTAATAGCCGGCGAGTAACCTGCGACTTCCTGCCATGATGGTCTTCGATTGCCCTTCTTCCAGCTGACAACTAAGCCAAGGTCGGGGTCTTTCTCTTGGTCTTTCTGGATCTTGCTGTCATTTCAGTTGTCATCCATTGCCGCGGTTCTACAAAGTGTTGCTTCTTTCTCTTCTGCTCGTCGGCAATGTGAGCAATCATCTGGACATGGTCTTCGCGACAAGGCATCTGCATTCTTATGGCTAGTTCCGGCTCGATGTTCGATCTCGAAATCGAATTCTTGGAGTCTCTCGATCCAACGTGCTACTTGACCCTCAGGATTTTTGAACTGTAAGAGCCATTTGAGAGCTGCATGGTCAGTTCTCAACAGGAATCTTCTTCCATACACGTACTTGTAGAAGTGCTCCACTCCCTTTACAACAGCTAACAGCTCTCGCCTGGTGACACAGTAATTGCGCTCTGGTTTGCTAAGCGTCTTGCTGAAATAACCAATGACCTTCTCCTGTCCCTCCTGGATCTGAGATAGGACAGCTCCAAGTCCCACGTTGCTGGCGTCCGTATCCAAAATGAATTTCCCTTTGGGTAGGGGATAGCTCAGTACAGGTGCGTTGATCAAAGCTCCTTTCAGCTTCCTGAATGAGTCTTGACATTCTTCGGACCACTGGAACTTTGTTTGGCCCTCCGTGAGCCTGGTCAGTGGTTTAGCGATGTTGGCGAATCCCAGCACATATCGGCGATAGTATGTGCATAAACCAAGGAAACTTCGAAGTTGGTGAATGTCTTTGGGATGGGCCAATCCTTAACAGCTTTGATCTTCTGGTCATCCACTGCTACTCCTTCCCCAGAGACAACGTGGCCGAGGTATCGTACTTCTTTTGGAACAGATGGCATTTCTTAGGGCTCAGCTTCAATCCGAGTTCCTCAGTCGCGGAATACTTCCTCCAAGTTTTTCACGTGGTCTCGAACGATCTGCCGACCACAATTATGTCGTCGAGATACACTAGACACGTGTTCCATGAGAGTCCCTTCAGCACTGTCTCCATCAATCTTTCGAATGTGGCGGGAGCATTACAGAGCCCGAATGGCATAACGGTGAACTGCCACAATCCTGAGCCGATGGTAAAAGCAGTCTTTTCTCGATCTTCCTGAGCCAGTTCTACTTGCCAGTATCCACTCTTCAGATCAAGGGTCGAGAAAATCGTGGAACCAGCCAACGTGTCTAGGGTGTCATCTATTCTCGGGAGAGGGTAACTGTCCTTCTTCGTGACATTATTAAGTTGGCGATAGTCTACACAAAAGCGTGTCGATCCATCCTTTTTCTTCACCAGTACGACTGGAGAGGACCAGGGACTGTCAGATGGTTCGATAACCCCTTCTTTTCCCATATCGCTGACTATTTTGTCAGCCTCTTCCTTCTTGGCAAGAGGAAGTCTTCTTGCTGATTGCCGGATCGGTCGGGCACCCCCAGTATCAATCTTGTGCTGGACCACATTAGTTCGAGCCCCTTTTCCTTGTCCGGTATCGAAAATGTCTTGGTACTTTTTGACTAAATCTCTTAGTTTGGCTGTTGACTGTTTGTTTTTTTGGGAATTTTGGGTTAATGCCTCGTACACTCCGGATCACTGAGGAAACTGACGAGCAGTGCCCAAATATTGTTCCTTTCTTCAAGGTCACTGGAAAATAATTGACATTCATGACCCTTACCGGCACAAATTTGTCAGCACGCAACAAGGTCTTCCCTAGTGCAATCCCTCGTCCAATTTTCTCATCATGAAGTTTGGGCTCGAACATCACCACGTCTCCACTGCTCGCACTCCCGTCCAGGCGAGCCTCCAGAATGGTTTCAGCCCTCTCAGGTACGCTTACATCTTCAGCCAACAACACACGGATCAACTCTTCACTCCTCCCATGAAGCACCAGCTCTTCTCTGTTGACACGTAGGACGCCGTCTTTGAAATCTAATTCAAACCCTCTGGAATTCATGATGTCCATTCCGATGATTGCATCGTCTTCGATGTCCGCTACAAGTGCCTGATGTTTCACTTTAGTGCTGCCCAAAATTATTTCAATCGGTAGCTCGCCATATACAGTAGCTGGCTCCCCTGTTGCTGTGCGTAGCTTCCAAGTTGTCGGTTCAATCCGTTCCGGTGTTCTTGCAAAGGAAGGCCCGAGAATTGTCCTAGTCGCACCTGTATCTAGCAGCATGGTGCAAGGCTCGTTATTGATGAGACCGTCTATGAAGACACCTTTGTTCTGTCGTTGAAGGATAGCGACATATGCGTTGTTAACCGGGGCTTGCCGGACACATGCCGACGATTGCCCCTTCTCGTCGACCTTCTTCAGTTTTCCTGCATCGGAGTCGATGAATGTTGGACATTTGCTACGCACATGTCCAATTTTGCCACAATTCCAGCAGCTTATCTGTCTTTTCTCAGGCAACACTTCCTTCATCACTTTCCTTATTGCAGCTTCCCAATTAGCAGGCTCCTGTGAGTCTTCCTCAATCATTCGGACTTTACTCTGACTTTTGCAAGATTGTTTCGCTGCCTCGAATTCCAAAGCGCGTGCCAGTGCGTCTACGAGATGTGTTGGACGGGCTAGTGTCAACGCTTGTCTGGTTTCTTGGTCACGGAGTCCATCCAGGAATGCTTGAACCGCTAGTCGCTCCATTACATTTTCTGGTGTGGCTGGATATGCGAGACGAACCAAGCGTGCAATGTCAGTTTCGAATTCTTGTAAGGATTCGCCCGATTTTTGGCAGCGATTTTTCAGCTGGGAGTGGTATACGTGTTCCAAATGGGCGTGGCCATATCGTAATTCTAGATGTTTAATCAGCTGATCATAGTCCTCCTGTTCTTGGGCGGTGAGAGTTTGTAGAATATTTGTCGCTTCTCCACGTAATGCAAGTGTCAGTGCTACAGCTCTTTCCCCTGCATTCCATCCGTTTGCTTTGGCCGCTGCTTCAAACTGCCGGCGGTAATTTGCCCATGGAGTTTTTCCGTCGAACTGAGGCGGCTTCATGGAAAGCTTCCCTATTTCTGAATTGATCTTGACATCTTTTATTCCCTCTTGAACTTTATCCAAGTTCAAACTCAAGTCCAGCATTGCATTTTCGTTAACCATCTCTGTGGAGGGCGCACTATTAATTCGTTTTTCCAGCTCACTGATTGTTTCCTTTATTTTGTCCATTTCTGCCTTGACCCCATCTTTGATTTTATCTATCTCCGTGTTCATTTGCTCCCTAATTTTATCTATCTCTGTCTCAACGGTTCCCATTCTTTCTTCTAGAAAATTAGCCACACCACACAATTCTTTTTTTAGGCCTTCTGTGTTTTCCAGGAACTTCTCTTCCAGGCTTCTTGAATTTTCTAGAAGCTTCTCTTCCAGATTTCTAGAATTTTCTTCAAGCTTCTTTTCCAGATTTCTAGCATTTTCTTCCAGGCTTCTTGAATTTTCTAGAAGCTTCTCTTCCAGATTTCTAGAATTTTCTTGAAGCTTCTCTTCCAGATTTCTAGCATTTTCTTCCAGACTTCTTGAATTTTCTAGAAGCTTCTCTTCCAGATTTCTAGAATTTTCTTCCAGAAGCTTCTTCATTTCTAGAAGCTTCTCTTCCAGATTTCTAGCATTTTCTTCCAGACTTCTTGAATTTTCTAGAAGCTTCTCTTCCAGATTTCTAGAATTTTCTTCAAGTTTTTCTATTATCGGACTCAAATCACCTCCGGGAACTTCGAATAAAAATGTTTCGGGGTCCTCACCTTCTTGTATAAGTCCTTCTGCAAGTCTTTCCTGGAGTACTTGCTTTTTACCCGTTGTTTCCAGTTCCCTTTCCTCCAATTCCTGTTTCAATTCCGCTACCTTCAAGTCCGCAAGGCGCACTTTTCTTGAACACATTTTGTCTTTGACGAGGTATCAGTCTGTTTCACACGAAAAGTTTATCAGTTTGTTAAAAATTCACTTCGCGAATTTTTTCCACGGGCCACCAGTCTATTGTCTGTTTCACGCGAAGAGTGTATCAGTTTATATTCCCACGCACAATTGTCCACTTCGCGAAAACCGGGCCACTGTCTATTTTCTGTTTCACGCGAACAGTGTATCAGTTTATATTCCCACGCACAATTGTCCACTTCGCGAAAACCGGGCCACTGTCTATTTTGGGCGTACAAAAAGGTCTATCAATTTATTTTTCTGACTATCCACTCCACGATCACTTGTTTATTTTCAAAATCTCACTTCCGACACCAATTGTAACGTAAATAAACTTAACTTGGTTTTACTAATTTATTTCACACTTAATCTACAACTTAATTTATATTACTACGCCACTGTATAGCTCGATCGTATGGGCTCGTTCAGACTGTCCGTGCCATCTTGAGGGCTACCTATTTATCTCCGTCACAGAATTCCCGATCTTTCGAATTCCGGCAGTTGGCGACCAGCATGTTCCAACGTTTCCAATATCGACCATTGCTCTCCGCGGCAGAGCGACTGGACTGTTCTCGAACATCTCCGGGGATGACCTCATCGCTGTCGACGGCAACGCGCGAGGGACAGGTCCGGCCTAGGTTCGTTACAATATGATGCATAAATAATTAAAAAAGTAACTGGGAGGGGTAAGTTTACAGATACTTAAAGACATTTTAAACACAGTCACAGTTAAATACAGGTACATTTCATGTACGACATAACAAATTGATTAATATAGTCTATACTGGTCGCAGTGTCAAGGGAAGCTAAGTGCCAACCCTGTCTCTGGCTCGTCAGCTTTCAACCAACCAACCATAGTCTATATTCATGAACAACACGTTAAAATATATTCAAAATGTAGAAATGTAAAGAAATATATAAATAAAAAATAAAAACAATATAAAATTTATAAATACAAAGTGAAAAATACGAGATCTTGATGCAGGTATCACGGTCAAGCTAAATTGCAAATAAGAATACTATAACACTAGATTATATAGTGTTCCTAATAGGTAAGATTATTGAAAAGTGACCTGAAAGAACTCCTGAACATTGTAAAGAACATGTTCAAGAAGAATATTCTTCATAGATGATCTAAATCGTTTATATCTCTTATGTTCCATGGAATATGATTATAGATTTTTGCAGCATCATATATTAATGAGTTCTTGATTATATTGGTGGAAGGAATGGGGAGTGTTAAATTACCTTTTTGGCGAGTGATGCCCTCATTGGCTTTATACAAGTCTTTATCCTTAAAAATCAAGCAAACTGTCTCAAGAATAAACAAAGATGAGACAGTTAGTAGATTATTCTGTTTGAATAAGGTCCTGCATGACTCTCGCGGTCCTGCTTTTGATAGATATCGAAGACAAATATTGATTGGAAGTTTTCTTGGTTACATGAACCCCAGAATGCGATTCAACCAGTGCATGATAAACCATCTTGGCCGTTGCTGTACCCAATTCATTGGTTACTATACGTATAGCATAACATCCTGATGCTTGTCGATGTAGACTCCAAGAAATTTGTTTGTACTCACATTGACTATGGATTCATTTCCTAAAGGAATATCGGGTAGGGCACAGTGGTATGCTATACAGTTAGTTTTGTTGATATTGAAGGAGAGTAGGTTCGCATTACACCATTCTTTAATTTTTGATATATCACGGGTTATTTTAATATGTAAGCTATCAATGTTGTTATCATGCCATAGAATTGTTGTATCGTCTGCGAAGACTGTAAATAGTCCGTCAGTTGTTAAGCTAGTCAGGTCATTGAAGTACAACAAAAATAGGATTGGACCAAGCACCGATCCTTGTGGAACGCCACACTGTCTGACAACTTGTGGGTTTTAACAAGTTGGGTTCTATCACTTAGGTAAGACTGTACCCACTTATGGCTTTGGTTCTTAAATCCATAAAGTTGTAGTTTGTGCAGCAAAATTCCGTGATCTACACAGTCGAAGGCCTTCGACAAATCACAGAATATTGCTGCACTCACTTCCCCCTGGTTCAGTTCAGTGTATAGTCTATTGAGAAATGTGAAAACAGCATCCCCCGTGGATTTCTGTCGCTGAAATCCAAATTGTTGCTTATTTAGAATATTGTTTTCTTTTATGAAGTTCATTAATCTTATTTTAACTAGTTTCTCAATTATTTTGCCTAGAACTGGTAAAAGTGAGATGGGCCTATATTTGGATGGATCAAGTTTTTCACCACCTTTATGGATAGGAATTACAATTGAGGTTTTCAAGAAGATTGGAAAGGTCCCTGTTGCAAAGGAGTTGTTAATTAGCTGTACTAATAATTCCAACGTGAAGATTGGCATATTCTCGAATATTTTCATTGATATGTTATCAACTCCATAAGAACTTTTGTTTTTCATGTGTTTTATAGTTTCCATCACTTCATACAAGTTGGTCTCAGATAGTTCAAACGTTGCTGAAGTATTTATATTGTTCATAAATAGAAGTGTATCAGTCGCATCCCGAATATGGTCTGCGAGTTTTTTTGCGACACTGCAATAGTATTCGTTGAATAAATTTGGATCTAGACATTCTCCGTTAGCTTTAGCGTTATTCTTTCCACGAAAATCATTTACGACTGGCCAGGCCTCTTTAGTTGTATTACTACTCTTGGATATTCTACTATGGAAATAGGCCTTTTTTGCTGCTTTGATGATTTTTCTATAGATTCGTTTGTAGGAGTTGTAGTATTCGTGGAAAAATACTTCGTTAGTAGATTTTCTAATTTGGTGCAGTGATCTTAGGTTATGGGATGATGTTCGAATTCCTTTCGTTAACCACATTTTTTTATTGTCATTTTTTATTTTAATTTTTATTATAGGAAAGGCCTGGTTGAAGCTATCGATCAGGTGGTTGTAGTAAGATTGAAAAGGGTCATCAGTTTTCAAGCATGTATCCCAATCTTTCATTAGGCAGATCTCGTAAAATGTGTCATAGTTGGATTTACTAAATAGTCTGCCCCATTTGAAGGTATTCTTGTTATTAGGGTTTGATATGAACTTTATAGTGCACTGGACTGCTTCATGATCCGAAATATAGGCTGGAATAATACAACATGATACATTATCTTGGCTAAGATTACTACTCATATACTCGATTTTACTTTGAGAATATTGGGAAATTCTAGTTGGACCATTTGTATGCATTGCTAAATTGAAGGTTGTGAGCAGATTATCAAGTTGCTGGGATAGGAGTGAATGCTTATCATCATAGTCAATGTTGAAATCACCCGCCAAAATGAGAGTAGATTTCGGAGGTAAACTATTCAAGAGATGCTCCAATTTGTCAAGGAATAAGTTTCCATTTGCACTAGGAGACCTATATAGACAAATTAAATACAAGTTGGCCTTAAGCCAATGAAAATTCAAATTGTTTTTCAGTTATAAGGTCATTATATTTATGAATATGACTAAATTCAAGTTCTTTCAGTGTCACTTCATTTACGAGTATCAGGGTACTGCCGCATTTATACTCACTTCTACAGAATTGTGAAACTAACGAGTAATTAGGGATATAAACAGGTTCCTCTTTTTTCAGCCAATGTTCAGTTATAAGTACTATATCTGGAGAATTGATACTTTCAAGAAATATATACAACTCGTCTGATTTAGAACAGATCGACTGCACATTTAGAGTCAAACATGATATTGACTTGTTAGGTTTGACATTTTTCTTCATTGAACCCACAATAGAATTAGCTAGAGTTCGTCCAGTATTGAAACGACCTCTTTGGCCTTCCCCCACCTAACAACCAATTTTTCTCGAAGATACCCGAGCCATTGTCTAACTGTGGCTATTAATAGAAATTCCATAGGCGTACCAAATTATTTGGTATAGGCGATTCACGAGACGTAGAGAACTTACACTCCTATAACTTTCCTAACACTCCTATTTCGTTTTCCGCTACTGAATAGTACTTAACACTGGGCATTTTGGCAAGGTAACGAGTAAACTATTCAAAGTTGAATAAATAACTGCACTACCTATTTATTAATTAAACAAACCTAACCTTTCAAACGCTGCATGCCAAGACACTGGTGAAGATTCGCCGTAGCACAGCAAATCGTGTCCAATCGTGTTTTCCCCCTCTCTACCTACCAAAAGGTCGTTTCAATACTGGATGAGCTCTACACATTCATCGCTAATGTTGATCGATCTTCTAAAAAAGAAGAAGAATCTGGTATGCATTGAATTGGTTCTGTGACAAGTATGTTGGAAGTTTGGATAGTTTTCAAAACTGTGTTTCCTCTAGGGTTGACTGCTAGATGCTTTCCAAATTCATCCAGTATTCTTTGTTTACTTCCTTGGTGTTTGTTGTCGATTAAAATTTTAATGTATGAACCAGCATTGAGCCTCTCGTATTTACTTATATACATTGTCAGTTTGTTAATTATAATTTGGTCAATTGGTTTGTTCCGTTCTATGAGTGAGAGGTTGGTGAATTTACAAATAGGTAAAACTTGTTTCATAGTTTGAAACAAATTTCTATTGTTACTTATATTGTTAGTATTACACATGACTATGACATAATCTTCAGAACCATAGTTCATTGTGTCAAGAAAGATGTTGTTTGTTAAATCTTTAGTTTCATTTTGTGGCTTAATGTTTTCATCAATGTGATAAGTCTTACCATCAGTAATTCTCCTTAGAACGCGAGGGAATCCGTTCGAATACTCGTCTCCAATAATCTTTTTTTTTTTTTAGTAGTCATAAGAATTTGTCCTGGCAATCTCATCAACTAGAGGTTCATAGGTTGGTGCTTGAACCGCTTCTCCTGGGCTAATTGTACTGGCTTCAGGGGGTTGAACAGATTTGATGGGACATTTCTCAATTTCAGCTATACAAGAGGGGTCTTCATCATAATCACTCACTATTTCAACGTGGAAATTATTCACTAAATCGGATGACTTAGAGATCGCAATTTTGGAATTAGTTTGCTTCCTTTTGAAGACTTCCTTGTAGTGGTTACGATTATTTTTTTTAGGGTTCCATTTTCTTTTACATGTTATTTTTAGACTAGGTTTTTCCCTTCCTTCATGAGGAATTTCTGCTATGTTGCATTGTGTGCTTTTAACGGTAGTCGTGATTTCTGATTTGGTCTCCTTGATATTGTCATAGTTTTCTGTTTCTTCTCCATCTGCTCCATTGCATTCTGTTTGGGAGGTGTTTTTGGTGTCAGTTGTGGTTTGGATGCTGATCTCTTTAGTGGTTTTACAGAGTGTTGTTTGACTGCTTGTTGTGGAGTTGACTTATTTTGCAGTTGTTCGATGACTTTTTGAAGTTCTATTATTTGTGTTTCGGCCTCCACTGTAGTCTGTTTTTGAGCTGTTAGTAACTCACATATTTCTTCCTCGGATTTTAGGGCATCCTCCATGAACTTATCCATGTCGTCTTTTAACTTTTTCATGTGTCTGTCTTTATCTTCAGTGTCCTCTTGGAGTTCTCCAATAGTTTTTTCCAAAATACTTTTTTCTAATATAAAGCTATGCTCTATGTCCTTTGTTGTACTCTTGCAGCAAATGATTTAATGATCTTCTACAAATGTCATTTGTGTACTAGATTCATTAAAAAACAGTATTTACCAAACCAAAAAGGAGGAGGTCCTCTAGTCGACGCGTATATTTTTTTTTTTATGTATGATCACGCATAACTTTTTACTGAGATGTCCGATAATTCTTTTTTCAGTGGATAGGGTGTACTTCGACGTTGGTCCCATTTGAATTTAAAAGATGAAATCCACCCCTAAGGGTGCAAAATGAAGGATATTGATCACTCACCCTCTGAATTCTGGTCCGTTAACCGATTCTATCAGGCAGAACTTTGTACTGGGTTCTTCGATTTGGATGATTCTTTTTTTAATAGATAGGGTATACCTCATATTTGGATTTCGAATGAAATTATCCACCCTTACGGGTGGAAAAATAGGGGATTGACAATGACAGATCGCTACTGTCATTATTCCACATCCGTCACAATCATTGATTTCTATGAGAGGATGGAATGATATACAAAGTAATGAAATAAACTAACCAGAACAAAAATAATTTATATTACAAGAAATAGTAAAAATAGATAATCATATTATTTAACTGGTAATAGTTGAAGTAAGGTGGGTAAGTATTTTGGAAGTAATCAAGAAACAAGTAGTTAGTAATTAATAGATTTCAGCCACAAAAAATTGAAATAAAAACTTTTTAACAAAAAATTAAACCGACGAAATACGGAACTGAAAAGTAAAAAATAAAATAAACCTTAGTCTCAATAACTAAGCTCCTAATATAATGTAACTAATTTTGAGTCGGCGCCAAACAAACAAGCAAATGAATTAGGTAAGGCGTAAAATGATGGCATCAAGTTTGACATTCTGATAATTTTTTTGGAGTAATTTAATGATCTTTGTTGATTGTTCGTTTGGCGCCGACTCAAAATTAGTTACTTACATTAGTTTAGGAGCTTAGTTATTGAGACTAAGAAGGTTTATTTTATTTTTACTTTTCAGTTCCATATTTCATCGGTTTAATTTTTTGTTAAAAAGTTTTTTTATCATTAAAAAAGCAATATTACATCAACCAACAAAATGCTTCGAAAACATCGAATACAATAATAACAGAAATACCTGATACATATATTGCTAAATTGATCTAATTACACCAATTTGTACATTATCAAAACTTACTTTTGTGCTCGGTGATCTTGGTCTGCTTGGTGGGTAACACTGAGAACGTAGGTAGAAAAACACTCTCAGCTACGGAAAACTTTCAATTTGTTGTTTCGTTTCTGGTTTTCGACTCATATAGGAAAATATCCCCCTCCATTCCTTCTTAAACACCCCCATTGTTTTAAAAAAGTTTCTCACATATTTTCTTGGCAGTTTTTCTAATGAAGAGGGATTTTGAGACCCTTGCTCGTGAATTTTATCGGAATATCACATGAGAGTTTCCTCTCTCAAGGGTTTTGAATGATATGAATTTATTTTCCTTCTGGTTAAAATTATTTTTAGTTTAGAGTATAACTTTGATGTAAAAATATTTTCTTGGCAGTTTTTTCTAATGAAGAGGAATCATTTTCAGTTTGGAGTATAACTTTGATGGAAAAAATATTTTCTTAGTTATCCGGGAAAGATACTATGATGAATATTAAAAGAAAAAGATATTAATTTATCTTACAGTGTATTTTTGTTTTTGAAATAAATGCTATACTATGTGATTCATTTTATGTAATCAGAATTATTTCTAAATTAAGCAGTTATATTTTTGAAGAAAAAAAAACGAAGACTTTACAACTTGATTTGTTGAAAATATAAACAGGATGTTCATAAAATCAGATGTGGAATGATCTGCGACTGAAAGATAAACTTTAGTCACTATCTTCCATCGTCAAGATAACCTCTTGTGGGGTATTCATGATGAAAAGGGAAACATTCTCAATTGAATATTGATAGAAAGATTTTTCTGTGAATTGAAAAATCCACGATTAAAATGAAGTTATTTTTTGTGAATGTCTAACAGAAAACAACTACTTCCCCGGCTAAAGCCACGCTGGACATTGAACTACATCTGATAGATATTCTGAAAAGGCCCTAACTCAAAAGAAAAAATCTGAAATTGAAAATTTGCATTTTCATTCAGATAGTTATTTGATTTTCTATATATATCCTTTATTTAGCAAAAAAGCTAATAGTACAGAAATGTGTATAAACACTGTCATGATATAAAAAAAAAAATTAATACATAAAGTATAAAAAATATAGAGATATACACAAGGTCAAGACACTAATGTGTATAAATACCGTCACAATAGCAAATAAATACAAATATATAAAAAATATAAAAATTATAGAGGTATAAACATATAAACAAATTTGTCAAGACACTCTTAAAATATAAAGTAAAACATTAAGATTTGATAGACACATTCAAAATCGTGATTATTAATATTTAGGTTTTTCGTTAAGAAAAATAACACATTTTTAAGAAAATAAATTAAATAAATTGAACAGGTTCAAGTCATTCCCCAGCAAGTGGTCTCTCAATTTCTTTTGAATAAACCTAGCGAGTACATTCTTTGAGGGTGCTATCTAGGCTGTTGAAGGCTAACATTCCTGCATGATATATGGATTTTTCAGTGCTTTTTTTACTTTTGACTCCAATATATATATTATGTCTAGTCCTAGTATTGTACTGGTGGTGGTTTTCATTGAGTTCAATTTTTTTACTTAGGTAATCCGGTGATATATTGTGGTACATTTTGTAGATCAGTATCATGGTATGGTAATATATATAATCTTTTACGGACATCCACTTCAAGTCTTTAAGCATACTACTAATTGGTGTATCTCTACGTAACTTCAATATACTTCTCATAGCTCTGTTTTGCTGTTTCTGCAGTCTTAATTCATAAAGATGAATGAGGCAAAGAAGAATGTTTTCCAAAAGAGAGTACTCACCAGAAATCATTCGTAACATTGACGCAGGAGAGACATCGCATTCACTAGGTCTTCAATACATTTTTGTCGACGAAAATCTATTTCACGCTTCCACGATCATCAGGAAGACCGGAAGAAATGGGAAACACATTTTCAAGAAGCAATCTCACTTTGCAAAGATGGAAAAAGTTAGAATCATTTCTTTTTCAGATGTAGTTCAATGTCCAGCGTGGCTTTAGCCGGGGAAGTAGTTGTTTTCTGTTAGACATTCACAAAAAATAACTTCATTTTAATCGTGGATTTTTCAATTCACAGAAAAATCTTTCTATCAATATTCAATTGAGAATGTTTCCCTTTTCAACTTTACAACTTGTTTATTCATGTATATCATATGGAAAAAAATGCTTTAAAAAATGTATTTATATATAATAATAATAACTAAAATATAAAATTACTAATATCTAAAATATAAAATGAATAAATGCTTAAATAATACTTTATACTACCACAATATAAAAAAATACCAAAAAAAAAAATTGTCGAAAAAGTCTTCGGAGACTGGTGATTCCATTCTCTGCATATGCTCGTCCATATCGAGAATAATAGTGAAATCCGAATCATTGCCGTTGCCTGGCAATGGAAGATCCTCGTTTGGTAGGAGTTTCTTCCTGAGGTATACCAAAGAACCTAACCAAAACATCCCTCATTTCTTCCCTTCCATCAAGAGGTTTCGAATAATCCCAGCATCATAAGGCACTCTGCATACAGGACAATTCTGGCATCTTAGACTACAATCTTCGCAAATGGTATGTCCATTCATACACTGCACCAGATTTGTGCTACTACCGAGTATGTCTCCAAGACAAATCAAACAGGCGAATATATCAAGGAAGGTTTCCATGAAGCTTTTTGAATTCCTGAAACAAATTCAGAAAATAAATTATTGAAAAAATATCCGTTGGAAATTGAAAACATAATCAAAAACAATTAATAAAATCGAAACTTTTCCGAATTGAATTTCACTAAAAAACAAACAAAAATTAAAGACAGTTTGAAAAACTTTCTAAGGAAATAATTTTTTTTTATCAGAGTTCTATTTCTTTGTTGAGAATCGAAATTACAATTTTAATGAATTGTGAAACCGCTCATAAATATGAAAAAACATCAATTAATAACAGTAGCTTAGGTGCGTATATCCCACACCCTCATCTTTTTTCCTTAATAAAAACTTATTAACAAAAAATTAAACCGACGAAATACGGAACTGAAAAGTAAAAAATAAAATAAACCTTCTTAGTCTCAATAACTAGGCTCCTAAACTAATGTAAGTAACTAATTTTGAGTCGGCGCTAAACAAACAAGCAAATGAATTAGGTAAGGTGTAAAATGATGGCATCGAGTTGCACGGTGAAGTAATTTAATGATCTTCGTTGATTGTTCGTTTGGCGCCGACTCAAAATTAGTTACTTACATTAGTTTAGGAGCCTAGTTATTGAGCCTAAGGTTTATTTTATTTTTACTTTCAGTTCCTATTCATCGGTTATTTTGCTGAAAAGTTTTATTTTTTCAATTTTGTGGATGAAATCTACTAATTACTACCTACTTGTTTTTTGATTACTTCCAAAATACTTACTTACCCACCTTACTTCAACTATTATCAGTTAAATAAATTAATTATCTATTTTTAATATTTGTTGTAATATAAATTATTTTTGTTGTTCTGGTTAGTTTATTTCGTTACTTTGTATATCTTTCCATCTTCTCATAGAATATAATTATTGTGACGGATGTGGAACAATGACAGTAGCGATCTGCCATTGTCAACTACATATGTGTGTGCCAATATTCACAAGTGAAAAATCAATTACCCCCTATTTTTCTACCCGTAAGGGTGGATAATTTCATTCAAAATCCAAATATTAGGTATACCCTATCTATTAAAAAAAGAATCATCCAAATCGAAGAACCCAGTACAAAGTTATGCCTGATAGAATCGGTTAACGGACCAGAATTCAGAGGGTGGGTGATCAATATCCTTCATTTTGCTACCCTTAGGGGTGGATTTCATCTTTTAAATTCAATTTGGACCAACTTCGAAGTACACCCTATCCACTGAAAAAAGAATTATCGGAATCGAACGTCTCAGTGGAAAGTTATGCGTGATCATACATAAAAAAAAAATATACGCGTCGACTAGAGAACCTCCTCCTTTTTGGTTTCGTCGGTTAAAAAAATTTTTAACAAAAAATTAAACCGACGAAAAAATCAACTGAAAAACAAAAAATAAAATAAACCTTCTTAGTCTAAATGATAATTGAGCTCCTAAACTAATGTAAGTAACTGATTTTGAGTCGGCGCCAAACAAACAATTATCGAAGATCATTATCTATGAAAGAAGTAATCAAAACGCTGCCGTGCATCTCGCTGCCATCATTTTACGCTTTACCTAATTCAATTGCTAGTTTGTTTGGCGCCGACTCAAAATCAGTTACTTACATTAGTTTAGGAGCTCAATTATCATTTAGACTAAGGTTAATTTTATTTTTTGCTTTTCAGTTGATTTTTTCGTGGGTTTAATTTTTTGTTAAAAAGTTTTAATTTTTCAATTTTTTGTTGCTGAAATCTACTAATTACTACCTACTTAATTTTTGGTTACTTCCAAAATACTTACTAGCTTACTTCAACTATTAACTATCAAATAATATGATTTTCTATTTTAATTATTTATTATATAATGTAAATTAATTTTGAGGGTTCTGGTTAGTTGATTTCATCACTTTGTATATAATTTCATCCTTTCATAGAATGTTATCATTTTGACGGATGTAGGAGGGTATGTCAATGTCAACTACATATGTGTGCCAAAGTTCACAAGTGAAAAATCAATTATCCCCTATTTTTCTACCCGTAAGGGTGGATAATTCCATTTGAAATCCAAATATGATCAACTATGAGGTATACCCTATCTGATGAAAGAAGAATCATCCAAATCGAAGATCCCAGTACAAAGTTATGCCTGATAGAATCGGTTAACGGACCAGAATTCAGAGGGTGAGTGATTCATTTTGCTACTCTTAGGGGTGGATTTCATCTTTTAAATTTAAATGGGACCAATTTCGAAGAAAACCCTATCCACTGGAAAAAGAATTATCGGAATCGGACGCCTCAGTGAAAAGTTATGCGTGATCATACATAAAAAAATATACGGGTCGACTAGAGAACCTCCTCCTTTTTGGTTTCGTCCGTTAAAAATAGACCCCGCCCCTAAACTCTACTGATATTAATTGATGTTTTTTCCTATTTATTTGCGGTTTTTGGTGGTTTTGTGATTGAAATTATCAATCATTGTAGTATTCTGCATGACTTTAGTGAAAAATGAATTTGAATTTATGCATAATTAGGGTAATTAGGCACATTTTTCAATTATATTATAATGTGCTTATACTGGTAAAAATGTAAAATCTTCTTGTTCAAACAGCGTTTCCGTGTATAATCCGATTGGAAATGTTAATCCTCGAAGGGAAAACATGTAGAAGTACTTTGATATGTACAAATTGGTGTAATTAAATCAATTTAGCAATATATGTATCAGGTATTTCTGTTATTATTGTATTCGATGTTTTCAAAGCATTTTGTTGGTTGATGTATGATTGCTGTTTGACTGATAATAAATACTGTTTTTAATGAATCTAGTACAAAAATGACATTGAAAATGTGCAAATTTCAAGTAAGTGATTAGATTTTATTGGACGGTGTGTAATTTTCTTTTCTTTTCTTTCTTGGCATTTCTATGGAATAATTCTGTATTTTGAAAGGATTTTCGGACAGTTTATGTTTTTTTTTATTGAATTAATCATAGTGGTTTCTGCATGACTCTGGTGAAAAAATAGTTTGAATTCAAGCTTGATAGGGGGAATTAGAGCATATTCTGCAATGTATATTATAACATGCTTATACTTGTGAAAATAAATTATCTTCTTGTCAAAACATCTTTTTTCGCGTATAATTCTGTAATTTGACTGTAATATAGATAGGTGGAAGGAAAAGGTGTAAAAGTACTTTGATAATGTGCCAATTGGGGTAATTAGATAAATTTAGCAATATATGTATCAGGAATTTCTGTTTTTGTATTCGATATTTTCGAAGCATCTGACTGTTGTTTGACTAATATTACTGTTTCTGAAAAACCTAGTAAAAAAATATGACATTGATAATATGCAAATTTGAGCAATTCGATTTTATTGGACAGTAGTTTTTACATTTCTACTGAAGTATTGAGTATTTTGAAAGGACAGTTGGCTTTGGAATGAATGAGTGAGATTCTGAGATAGATAGAAGACAAATGAATTCAATGATATGCAAATTTTGTGCAATTATTGGTAATATATACTTCTAGGTATTCCTGTTACAGAATGTTGTATTTTGAAAGATTTTTGGGCTTTTATGGATTCTGTATGGATAAAATAATTATTATCATTATTAAAATGGTTGCTTCGAAGAAGATATTGATGGTAATGATTTGATAATATATAAATGATGTATTATTAGCTGTCATAAATTGAAACTATTGACTTTATGCTATGTGGTCGTGGAAAAGGAGTGATTTGTGGAAATTTGAAGGGAGTAGGATTAATTCAGTTGATTGTGATGTTTAGAAGTAGAAATTTGGTCTGCAAACTCTATACAGGGTGATTCAAAAGTATTTTGACAAACATCAGGAGGTGATTCCTCACAATATTTTAATATGAATTGTCCAAATAAATATATGTCCGGAAACGATTCGTTTCCAAGATACAGGATGCTAAAGTTTTATTTTACCATTTTTTTTAAAAAACTTTCGAAATACTGACCTTAATTAAACGAAAATTGGTATTGAGAGGTTTTTTGAAGTGTCCAATTCGAACCTATTATTATTGCTCTTACTCGTAGGGGGCGCCACCTACACGTCTTTTTCGTTTTTTGAAGATTCATAACTTTTTTAAGCGTACTTCTACCACATTTTTCAGTAAAAAAATCAATTCCTCTATCATATCTACCTAAAAAAGCTACCCTTGTTACAAGTCGCTATAAGCAACCGTTTTCTAGATATTTGGACTTGAGAATTTCAAGTCGATTATCTGATAATCGATGCGTGTTGAAGTTATTACCATTATTTTGCATTTTTCACAAGTATGCTTAGGAAATGAATTTGACGTTTAAGTAGTTTTGATTTTTTGTAGGGGGCGCCACCTATTCTATTTAGTTTTACTCGTTTGAAATAGTTATTTTTGTATCAAGGGTGCAAAATCTGTATTTGTTTCAATAAAATTTGCAAGAAATATCAACATTTTATTTCAAGAAATTTTGAATATGTAGAAAAAAATAAAATAAAGGAAATTAAATTGTATTCAAATAAATTGTTCAAAGTGTCCACCTTCAGCGAAGATACAGGCATTCAGTCTTCTAGTTCTAGTCATTGAATCTCGTACCCGCTCAAAAATTATTGTTGTGTTTCTTATTGTTTCACAGGTGTCTACTATTCGGTTTCTTAGATCTTCCTCGTTCGCTACTGGAGTTTTATAAACTAGTGACTTCAAATGTCCCCAAAAATTAAAATCTAGCAGGTTTAGATCTGGGGACCTTGGTGCCCACGCCTGGTTAGGTTCTTCTACACCCCTACCGATCCATCGATTTGGATAGACAGTGTTAAGGAATTTCCTGGCTACAACGCTAAAATGGGCAGGAGCCCCATCATGCATAAACCACATGCGGATACGAATTTCTAATGGTACATTCTGAAGTAGTCGCGGCAATTCATTTTCTAAAAAGTCTCTGTAAGTTGCGCCATTCACTCAGAACGGAAGAAAGAAAGGACCTATCAAGTAACTATCAATTATTGCCGCCCATACATTTACTGAAAATTGATACTGATAATGTCTTTCACTAACTGCGTGCGGATTTTCCAGAGCCCAAACATGGTTGTTATGAAAGTTTGTGATAGCATTGAGGATTTCCAGCCAATTTTCTCAAAAACCACTGACACATAGTAATGCGTTGGAGAAAGTCTTGTGACAAAAGAGCTTGTACCCTTTGAATGTGGTATGGATAAAATTGTTGATCGTGGATAATTCTCCAAACTGTGGACTGAGTAGAATTGAGAGCTTTAGGTATTCTTGTACTTGTTTCTGGATTCTCCTCGAGAGCGTTCAAAACGGCTTCTTCCAATTCTGGGGTTCATACTGCTCGTGGTCTTCCAATAATATCAGCTGCCCTCTTAAGGCTACCTGTTTCTGCCAAACGACGGTGGAGACTGGTAAATGTTGGAGCTGAAGTCAGTATTCGATTAGGAAATCTCTCCTGGTAAATAATAATAATAATCTCTTTATTTACTCAGATTGATCTGTACAACCACAGGAGCAGGAGTACAAATGAAAAAGAGGAAAACGTCAATGTACAATATTAAAAAAATAAAACTATACTAAGATAGATAATGTCACATAGTTGTAAAATCGAAAATGGTTAAAAAAATATGTATATAAAAACAAACAGATGTATACCACATAAATATAATAATAAATAATTCCTTCCTATATACACATATAGTATTGGATTACAGATAAAACTCATCTATACTGTAGCATTCTTTGACAGGAGAAGTTCTCAGTCTTGATTTAAAGATATGTACATTTTCAGAATTTTTCATGTTGGGGTTTTTAAAAATTTTATGATAGGCTCTGTTAGCAGCTAGTATATTTCTATTTCGGTAGATATATGTGCAAGCTTCCATTATGTATACTCCTGCTAGCGTTAAAATTTTCAAATTCTGAAAAGTTTGTCTACAAGTATCTCTATAGCTCAACTTAGCAATGATCCTAATAGCATACTTTTGTATACAAAACACACGAGACACGGTAGAGGATGTGCCCCAGTTCAGGATGCCATATCTAAGATGCGAATTGAAGTTTGCATAATAGACAGTCAATAAAATACTTTGACTACAATGGTTGGAGAGAAACCTAAGAGAATAACAGGCTTTTCTAAGTTTATTACATAAGTTGTCAATATGTGTCCTCCATTGAAGTTTGTCATCAAAAACAACACCCAACATTTTTTGTTCACTTAGTTAGGTTCAATTCCAAGGAAGTATCAACAAACAGATTCAACTCATATTGTTGTCCAGTATTCATCTTGCCAGTCCAGTCCAGTATTCATCAGCTGTGTTTTTTGCGGAGTTCATATCATTTTCAATAATTAATATATTAGTATCATCAGCATAACATGTACAATGAATGGCCGAGTTCTTGTTTAGGTACCCTACCAAGTCATTGGCAAAAGATAAATACAAGAAGGGTCCTAGAATGGATCCCTGTGGTACTCCATCCTCAATATTTCTTTCAGTACTTAGAATTTTTCCAACTTTGACTACTTGTCTTCTCTTATATAAGTATGAGTTTAGTAAGGATAGGGGTATTCCTCTTACACCATATCTTGAGAATTTGTCGAGCAGAAGATCATGGTTTACACAATCGAAGGCCCGTGAAAAGTCAATAAACAATCCTAAAACGCATTTCTTTTTGTCTAGAGCACTTACTATTCGATTTTGAAATTCACACAGTGCCGTATCAGTGCTTTTTTTTTGTGAAACCATGTTGTGACGGCGATAACAAGTTATTTGCTGTGAAATAGGGTTCCAATTGTTCTTTTATGTTAATTTCATAGAGTTTAGAGATACTTGAAAGAATACTAATTGCTCTATAGTTATCCATATTGTTTGGGTCACCTTTTTTAAAAATAGGAGATACACTAGCAAGTTTAAGATTGGTCGGAAAAATGCCTTTTGAGGTTGAGAGATTAATTAAAAAAGTCAGTACACCACATAATTCACCAGAGCAATTTTTCAGTATTTTGTTGGAGATTTCATCGATCCCCGATACGTCTTGCTTCGCGCGCATTGCCATCCGCAAGGCCATAAACAAAATGCATATTGTTTAAATAATCATTTTTTTTTAAATTAGTGTTTTTAATCTTACAGAAACTTCAACAAAACGTTTAAGTGTCACATAATATGTAATTACCAAAACTACTTACTTAAACGTCAAATTCATTTCCTAAGCATTCTTGTGAAAAATGCAAAATAATGGTAATAACTTCAGCACGCATCGATTATCAAATAATCGACTTGAAATTTACTGAAAAATGTGCTAGAAGTACGCTCAAAAAAGTTATGAATCTTCAAAAAAGAAAAAGACGTGTAGGTGGCGCCCCCTACGAGTAAGAGCAATAATAACATCAGGTTCGAATTCGACACCTCAAAAAACCTCTCAATACCAACTTTCGTTTAATTAAGGTCAGTATTTCGAAAGTTATTTGAAAAAAACGAAAATAAAACTAACACCCTGTATCTTGGAAACGAAGGGTTTCCGGACATATATTTATTTGGACCATTCATATTAGAATATTGTGAGGAATCACCTCCTGAAGTTTGTCAAAGAACTTCTGACTCACCCTGTATATGCTACTAATAATTATATGTATGATTTGGGCAGGTTCAATTGGGGCTCAAATGTGCATCATTCCATTTTTTGAGGTTGATTTTGATTGATTGTTGTTCAGAACAGTATGTATGATATTATACATTTTGTGAAGAAAAATTGTTGCAGACCTTGGAATCGAAAATGTTGTTTATTGTAAATTTTTAATGTTTTTTTTTGTATTATTTGGTGAGTTGTATATTTTTTATCATTATCATAAAATAAAGAAGACTTCCATTTTTTTTAAAGTATCATACACTTGAAACTGAATAATTTAGATAAAACGAAACTTAAGAAATCTAATTCATGACGTGGGTTGAAGATGAATGATGTAGTGCTTTAGTGAGCTTCATAAATGACATATGGGTTTGCCTATGGAAGAATTAATGTTGTCATGTGACATGAGGATAAAAATAACGACATATATGAGTGTGTATAAAAGATGTTGATATATTGGAGAAAGCTTTCTGGATTGAAAGATATACTTGAAAATATATGACAAATTTCGCAATTAGATCGTATTCGGAAATTTATATTTTTAAATATTCCTGTTACAGAATTACTATTTTGGATTCATTTATAGTTTCTGTATGAATAAAATATCTGCTTCCAGGAATTAAGTGAAAAAAAAATTGTTTGATAATATGTAAATTGTACGTAATTAGCAATCAAAACTGAAATTATTGACTTTATGCTAGGTGGAACTGGAAAACGAATGGAATTCGATGTGAGTAATATTAATTCAGTTGATTTTAATGTTGGAAATAGACATTTGGTGTGCAAATTCTGCTACCAATATATATGTATGATTTGGGAGGGTCCAACTGTGAATTGAATGTGAATTGCTTGAAACCCTTGAGGTTGATTTTGATTAATTTGTTGTATAATTGCGGTTCAGATCAGTAAGATGTTTTGAAATCATATGTATTGATTTGACATTTTGCGAAAAAAATTTATCAACAGCCTTGAACTCGAAAAAGTTGTTCATTGGTAGTTTCGAATGTTTTTATATATCTCTGGCTGTTTTTATTATTGAACATAAAATAAAGAAGATGCCAATATTCGAACAAGTATGACAGATTGGAAACTGGTAGATATTTTAGATAGAAAATGATCTTACTGAACCTGACTATATTGAGTTTTATGAATGTCGTATTGTTTTGAGTAAGGAATAATTATGACGTGTAACAGAACTCAAATGATAAACTGTATACAGATATATATGGATGTGTGTGTGTGTGTAGTTTGAAAGATGTTGATATATTGGAGAATGGTTTCTGAAATAAAATACATAGTTGAAAATACATACTTTATTGAAAAGCTCTACTTATTCTCTATAAATAGCCTAATAACAATTGGATAACATTCCGCGATTGTGTGTTATGATACAATGTGGAGTGAATATCAAGTACTGTCCATTATGTAATAATGTCCCCATGGCAGTGTTTCATATGAGTTTTTGATCAAGTATCTCTTGTCATCGCGGGGGCTCAGAGCAATTTTCGTTTGTGTTATTGAACTGACAACATGTTTTTCCGATCTGAATAACTGATGTTCTACATTTTTCGTGATGGCGTTCTCTAGACATTCTACATAGTCTTCAAACTTGAGGTTTCTATGTAGAGCAGACTTCTTAACGCCTTTTGCTTTCTTTGTAACCCCGTTATCTCTCAGAACATTATCAATTGTTTCTTGATCTTGTCCCATATCCTGTAAATCTCTTCAGAGTTTTTCTCTGTCTTTGTCTGAGTTTTGAAAGTGTATAATTTTGATCTTAGTCCTTCAAATTCCCGCATTATGCGACCTTCATTTTCATCTTTCATAAGGCCCAACCCTTTTTTGTTCACGAGAGGTATATCGTAAATATTATTTTCTGGATAGTGACTGGTATCGAAATATCTATGACAATCACGACGGATAACTTCATAAACGTCTTTATTGCGTATTTCGTGAACTAGTGAATCGGTATCCGTGTACAAAATGGAACAGTACTGACCGAACTCGGGTATCATGTAACCATAGTGAAAGTTGTAAATTGTAGTTTTTGCTAAATCAAGTATACTCATTCCCACGTATATAGGTTTGTTGAAATATATTTCAGTTTTATTCAATTCGATTGCCACTAGATTCTCATTGAATATCACGACTGATTTGAATTCTGGTTTAGAAATTAGAGCTTCTGCGCCATACCGTCCTTCCCATCTAGATACCAACTTGACGTTGCTATGTTTTCGAACGTTTTCCATAGTTATTCCGAATACTGAATTGTTCAAGAGTTTAAATAAATTATTTTCGAAATTATTTTTAGCAGCAGTTCGAAGCTTTGTATTCAGGTCTATGTAAGACTTCAACCATGAGAACTGTTTGAATTTTATAATTTTATGAACTTTTTTTAGTTTCAAGCCGTTTGCCAAAAACTGTTTCAAATTCCTATAATGGATAATATATTTGGTTTTATCGTTGAGAGTCGCCATCAGCTTTTTCTCCTTCGACTCAGGAGAAAAGTGTTGCGGACAGAAAGGCAAGTCTCTGTGGGCATCGTGAATATTTTGTGGATACTCCACTTCAAGAATATAACCTACATCAGAATCGTCGGCAATATTTGTAACATCTAGATCGATATTTTCTTCCCATTCGAAACCGCCATATGGAAGATGCTGACTCATTCCGAGTCCGTATTGATTGTTAATGTCTGTGTATAATAAATATGTGTCTTGTTTGGTCGAATCGTAATCAGGCATATATTTGTTGTGTGCAGTTGCGCTTCGTTTGGAACATTGACTTAACCCCCCCTCGAATTCCTTCCTCAATGAACAGTATCATGTCGATGTCTGTCAGTAATTTCAAATTAATGCCTGTATGTTTCAACATACAGTCCCACGAGTACCCCGGTAAAGTATAGTAATGGGCTGGATCAAGTCCATACGTTTTCAAACAACTAACCCTAAATTGTTCAAAAACCTCTGCCAGAAGCAATATATCGGTTTTAAGATATAAATCAGAATATTCTCCTAAATTCCTACATCCGAACTCTGACCATACTCGTTTAGCATGTACATATTGCTTGAGCGTAATATTTGTATTCTTTAGTCTGGTTGTAGAAATCATTTTTCCTAGGCAAAGAGGTGGAACTGAGTTTTTCGAAACTGTCTACAAAATCATAAGCCACTCCAGTTGTTCCACTGTTAAATCTTTGAACTCGGACTTGAGAATATTGAACTCATCTAGATAAGAAGCCAAAGTATCTAGACTAGCACCCATAAATCTGAAACTATCAATGAAACGAAAATTGATCAAATTATCTTTTAAGTTCTTTGTCAAACTGATGTACTTCTCTTTGTTGATAGGAAGTAAATCGATATGTCCTTCTAGTCCTGTAGAAATATCCTTGATAATAAAGTGAGAATCATAGCCTGATAAATTATGGAATACAACTGGTATTGTGTGACTATTCTTGTAGTTGATGTTACAACTTTCATGGCTTGGGCCCCTGTGAGATGATTATGATCGCGTACTTTTTTATCGTCTAGCATGAAAGGTTTCTCGCACATGTGACAAAAAGTGGCTCTATTGAAAGCAAATTTATCCTGCATTGTTAAGGAATTCATATACATTGGAAAGACATAAAAATACCGTTTCTACATGTTCAGCGAATTGTTTGAGCTCTTGAATGAACCCATTGTACACAACATTTGACCCTAAATGATTTGTAGAAGGATAGAGAATCATCATAGTTACATTTAACGTAATATCCTATACTATAGATGATATGTTCTTGATATTTACCCTTATTGTTCACAGGATTCAAAACACACTCTAAATCAGCATATATGACAAATGGAACAGATTTTTTGAACTGCAACATGTCTTTGCCTGGCTGCGGAAGTTTAATTTCACACTCGTTGATTGATTTACATCTCTCATAATGAGAATCTAATTTGGCTTGTGTATAAAAATAGTGGAAACACCTATCACAGAAGAACTTTGTGGTTTTATGTTTGCTGAGCTGATAAGAGAGTATTGGTTGGGAATCAAAAGTATTGTGTTCTTGATCTTCACCTTCGTTGAAATACTGGTTCTGGATCATCAAAAGATTGATATGTTTATCCTTCTTGTCTTTGGTTAGGTAAATTGGAAGGGTTTGGAAGCTTTTCTTTTTTTTCTTCAGTATATAAATATTTGCAGATAAATTATTCTGCTTCTCAAAACGTGGAACTTGTTTAACTGTCATTGGAAACTTAATCCCTTTTAGATTGAGGACCGTTGAATAATGGGGGTAAGAAGAGGTTTTCTCTGGATGTTTCAATACTTCAGAAAATAAAGCGCTCACGATGCTCCATGCAAAACAGGCTTGATCATCATTCTTGAATTAACACATGCATTCTTCAGCTTGATAGATTCGGATAGGTCTATATACGATGAACCTCTTTGAGGTGTGAATTTGTTTATATTCACTTGGAGGTTAACGATCTTCTTCATTCCACCCGTTGCCATTTACTTAAAATTCATCAAAATCGGTCAGAATGTTATCCGTTACATTGGTGATAAACCACTTAGTCAAGTCGGCGTCTCGATAAATGGGTTCATTCTTCGTATTTAAATATTTGAACTCAGTACTATCTTCATTGCCTTGATTTGTAGAGCTCTCCACAAAACACTGTATTCACTTTAACAGCCACATATTTCTTCAGGAAGTTTTGTATATGCCGATTGAAAAATATTTTGCAATCATCTAAGAACTGCCGTAGGATCCAAATGTTTGAGATTAGTTATGACACCATTTCTAATACGTCCTTCGAAAGCTGCTGCGGCATCTTCCCATCGAACTCGGTGCTTAGCTGTGAGAACTCTCAATGGCAAGCCTCTGCCTTTGAAATTTGGTTTGAAGGATTTACATTGTCCTATAGCTGCTAATAATTGTTGTTTTTCTCCTGTAGCATCCGCACGCTTTAGGCGTTTGTGCCATAATCGTGACACTCTATTGCACTCCCTGACCCCAAGTTCTATTTCTAAACAACTTGACTCTGTCCAGTTGATCTTAAATTTTCCATAGGTAATCTACTGCAGACGACATTTTAACTTCAATTAGCGAGTATAAGTTGATGCTTGACTGAGAACGAGGTGCTGAGGTGCTCTCCCGTATGTGAGACTGATGAATAATGATTTTACTATGAAATGCAGCTGCTTTCATGTCCACGATCAGGCATGGTCATAGAACCGAATATTTCCGATAATGAACACCTGCAGACTGACGATTTCCGAGCATACTTATATAAAACTTGGGTGAACTTGTTTGAACCTGTTGAAACTTGTTGATTTTGAAATCACGGTGGATGAGTAAATTATTTCCTATTGCACATAGATAAGTGATGGAAGAATGTAACTAATATGAAGGTATTTTGTAGATAAATATAAGATTACTCAGTTTGTAGAACTGAAAAATAAGTTCATGAAATGAACGCGTCATTGAAATGGTAGGAAGTTGAAACAAAAGAATCAATACAGTACAGGTGAAAATAACAGAACTCAACTCTTGGAAAGGTTTATTTGGGTTATTATTGGTTAGGATGTAAAAAAAAATATCAATACGTATATCAATATACAGTGCTTAGTATTGAAGAATACTACTAGATACAGTGTGTTAGTGAATAAGTGCGACAAACTTCAGGTGGTGATTTTGCATGAAAAAATAATGACAGTTTGCTATATAACTTTTGTCCGCAAATGCTTCATTTTCCGAGATATGGGGTGTTAAAGTTTTTCTTAAAAACTGACTATTTATTTAATGCTCTGAAACCGGTCGAGATATGCAAATGAAATTTGGTGAGTTTTAAGAGAAAGTTATTTGCGCATTTTTTGACATGCAATTAAGAATTGTATGTTCATCATTGGCTCGCATACGGGTAATGATCTTTATTTTTTTAAAGAAAAAAATGGTACGCCACAGATATTTCAAATTAAAATCATTTTTGAATTTCTCGTTCAATTTGTGACAAAAAATCTCTCCTGCATTTTTTTCGTATGAAGCGCCGTTTTTATGCAAAAAAATAAAACATCTTAACGCGTATTTGTTATTACTTTAATACATTATCTAGTAGCGATGCTAGTAGGCTACTGTCAACATTCTGTTAAATACGAATATTTCAACGAAATGTCAAATTAGCGTTTCTTCATTTTTAAGCTTTTAGTTTGGTATAACATTAATGATAATAAATAATTAGTTTTTCTTTTATCGAAAAGAATGGAAAATTATACAAATGCGGAATTGTCAGACATGCATTTTGTCTATGGTCAAAGTAATGGAAATGCTCGACGATTGTATGCTGACTTATATCCAGGACGAAGGGTACCCCATCACACAATATTTGCTCGTCTTCACCAACGTTTGCGCGAAAATGGTACATTTAAGAAACAAACGGCTGACTGCGGGCGCCCTCGAGAAGTACGAACTGTGCTACTAGAAGAAGCAGTTCTCGAGGTAATTGCAGAGTCACCTGAAACAAGTACTCGAAAAATTGCCAACATACTGAATATAAGCAACTTCACTATATTTAAAATTCTTAAAGAACAGCAATTGTATCCATTTCATATTCAACGTGTGCAAGCTCTACTACCTAGAGACTTTTTTCGCGCCTTGTTTTTTGCCATTGGATTCTTCGTAAAATCGCTCAAATTCTTATTTTTTCAAATGTCGTTTTGTTTACTGACGATGCTAATTTTGAACGACAGTGTATACGAAATTTCCATACAATCACCTCTGGGCTGAGGAAAATCCACATGGAATCTTTGAAGCTCATTTTCAGTATCAGTTTTCAGTAAATGTACTTGGGGTACTTGATGATCATTTAATCGGTCCATATTTCCTCCCACAACGACTAACAGGCGACTCTTACCTTAATTTCCTACAGGAAGAGTTACCTGTTCTTCTTGAAGAAATTCCTCTACAGCTGAGACAACACTTCTGGTTCATGCATGGTGGTGCACCAGTTCATTTTAGCATTATTGTACGTAATCACTTAGATACTGTATATCCAAATCATTGGATAGGTAGGGGAGGTACGGAACATTGGCCTGCTCGATCTCCGGATTTAAATCCTCTAGATTTTTGCATTTGGGGTTTTCTCAAGTCATTAGTTTATTCCACACCCGTCGGAAATGTTGAAGACCTGAGGAATCGAATTATAGCCGGCTGTGAGACAATAAGAAATACACCAGGAATATTTGCGCGAATACTACAATCAATGAGGCGAAGATTTGAATCTTGTATCATGTCTGAGGGAGGTCATTTTGGACATTTGATGTAGCGTTGCGCCTATTTATTTATTAGAGTTATTTTCTGTTATTGCTCTGGTTAAACGTTATTGTATTAGATAGTTCTTGATAATGTATTGAAGAAATGAAAAATACGCGTTAAGATGTTTTATTTTTTTGCATAAAACGGCGCCCCATACAAAAAAAAGGCAAGAGAGAGTTTTTGTCACAAATTGAACAAGGAATTCAAATTAATTTGAAATATCTGTGGCATACTATTTTTTTCTTGTAGTATGCCACAAATAATTCAAATTTCAAAAAAATTTAGATTATTACCCGTATGCGCGCCAATGATGAACATAAAATTCCCAATTGCATGTCAAAAAATACGCAATAACTCTTAAAACTCACCAAATTTCATTTGCATATCTCGATCGGTTTCAGAGCTATAAATAAATAGTCAGTTTTTAAGAAAAACTTTAACACGCCGTATCTCAGAAAACGAAGCATTTGCGGACAAAAGTTATATAGCAAACTGTCATTATTTTTTCATGCAGAATCACCCCCTGAAGTTTGTCGCACTTATTCACTAACACCCTGTATATCATAACGGAAGCAAACGATCAAAACACATAATCCAACTCTCTAAGAGATTTAGTTAGTTTTGGTTAGGTAATGTTAATATTGAAGAATAAGGAGAAGAAGTATACTTTATTGTCCAAAGACTAATCTTATTGACAAAGAATTAAAAGAAAGAAAATAATATTTTCCATATCGGTATGCACAGCTTTATACATAAAAATATATAGCGTCATACTAAAGATACAAATTCTTATAAGAACTAAAGTGTACAGTGTATACGGACAATCACAGACAAATAAGTAAAATATATTGCTTTTCTAAAATTCATGTAAAACACTTTAAAACCTGTCTGCATAATACTCTTCCAAACTATAATAGGGTCTACCAGTGAGAAAATCTTTGACTGCTCTCTTAAAATTGCACGTATTTCTTAACATCTTGATATGATTTGGTGGATGATTATACATTTTGCATCCATTGTGAATTATTGAATCTTTGATAAGTGTTGAGGCGGGTATAGGCAGTCTAAGATCATCAGAATGCCGAGTGTGGTAGGTCGATGATACCGTTCTGAACATGTCACTATGTTTGTTGATAAGACAAACCGTTTCCAGTATAAAAATAGAGAAGACTGTGATGATTTTATGTTCAATAAATGAAGGCCTACAGGATGCATGTCGATTAGCCTTGGTAAGGTATCGTATGGCACGTTTTTGTAAAACAAAAACAGGTTGAAGTTGGGTTTTACAGGCAACTCCCCAGAATGGGATTCCATACCTCAAATGGGATTCAACCAATGAGAAGTACACTGTTTTCGCTGCGGAAAAACCTAATTCTTTACCTGTTACTCTAACTGCATAGCAGCCAGAGGATAGCTTTTTGTTCAGAGTCTTGATATGTTCCTCAAATTTCAATTTGTGGTCAATCAGTACCCCAAGAAATTTAGAATTTGATTTATTCTCAATAAGACAACCATTTTGCGTTACATGTATGGCATCAAGAGTGAATCGAAAACTTATGATATTGGTTTTGGTTATATTGAAGGATAATTGATTCGAATCACACCAATCTTTAATTTTTTTGATATCTGAACAAATACTTTTTTGCAAATAGAGCATTTTTGTCCAATATCGTAGTATCATCTGCAAATAATGTAAAATTTCCTCTCATGTTAATAGTTGGTAAGTCGTTTATATATAACAGGAAGAGCATCGGACCAAGCACCGAACCTTGTGGTACTCCGCATTTTATGTCAGCCGCATCTGAGGATGCTGTTGTTTTGACAATTTGACTTCTGCCTCTTAGGTAAGATTCAAACCATTTATGTGTGATTCCAGTTATTCCGTAATGTGCAGTTTTCGCAGCAGTATGTCATGATTCACACAGTCGAAGGCTTTAGATAAATCACAAAATACTGCCGCGGCCACCTCACGCTGGTTGATATTAGTGTAAACTTCATACAAGAATGAAAGTATGGCATCATAAGTACTTTTTTTGCTTGGAATCCATATTGGCTCTTACTTATCAGATTGTTTGAATCTAGAAATGTTAAGCGTATTTTCACCAGTTTTTCTATGATTTTCGCTAGGGTAGGAATAAGAGATATCGGACGAAAATTTGATGGATCCTCAAAATCACCCCCTTTGTGTAATGGGATTACCTCTGAGGTTTTTAGAAAAGAGGGAAATATGCCATTCTCAAATGATGAGTTTATTGCGACTGCTAATGCATTCAACTTATCAGGGAGATTTTCGAATATTTTTATAGATATTTCGTCTATTCCAGATGCATTTTTATTTTTGATAGATCCTATTATTTCTTTAAGTTCGCTGATATTTGTTTCATGTAATATAAAACTACCAGATACATAGACATTTTCCAAATTTGTCAATGGATCGTAGGGAGTTTTTTTATAGTGCTTTTTAGTTTTTCGGCAATTGTGCAATAATATTCATTAAGTTCGACTGGTGGTATTGGTGTATCTACTAGTTTCTTTGTTTGCTTTCCCCTGAAGTTGTTAATCATAGACCAAGTCTCTTATGTTTTATTATTTGCTTGTGAAATCCTATTATTATAGTGATTACTTTTTGCATTCTCGATAATTCTTCTATAAATATTACGATATTGTTTGACGTAGTTGAGAAAAAATTCTTGGTTTGTAAATTTACGTACGTAGTTTAACGCACGTAAATTTTTAGAGGATCCTTATACCTTTTGTTAGCCATTGTTTTTTCTGCTTTACTTTAATCTTTTGGTGGGGAAATGATTCATTGAAGGTGGTGACTAGCTTTGCTTTGTAATGCGCAGAATGCTACAAATCAACTCTCCGAGTGGTGTGATTTGAATGGACTCTCAATATAACCAAAACTCAAATGATTAATTTTGTTACAAAAAATTCTTCAATAGATAGCAGCCACCTAGTGAAGCTGAACAATACATCAATTCGACAAGTCTTTGACACAAGATTTCTAGGAATCAATATTGATTCTAAACTCACCTGGAGCAATCAGGTGGTCTGACCATATCGAGTTAACATCAAAAAAACTCTCTAAGTCATGCTTTGCCATCACCCAATTGAGATACGAGCTTCACGAATCTATCTTAATTCAGGTGTACTATGCAATTGTCTACTCTGCCTTAACATTCCATATCATTCTTTGGGAAATGCAAGCGAAGTCAACAGAATATTCGTAGCTCAGAAGCGAATCATTAGACTGATGTTCAATATGAAGCCACGTGACTCATGCAGAGATACATTTAAAACCAAGAAAATACTGACGGTTTGCTGCATTTTTATTTTAAAGTGTTGCTTATATATCAGAAAAATGAGCAAAAATTCGAAAAAAATAATACCCATCATCGATACAAAACGAGAACTGGGAATAATCTACTGACCACTGCTCACAGAACAATCTTATTTGAAAAATCACCTTCTTATGCGAGCAGTAAAATATACAACAAGCTTCCTAATTATATTAAAAGTTGCGGTACTATCAACACATTTAAAAAAAATTGAAATATCTGCTTTACTCGAAAGCTTATTATTCATCATCAGAATATTTTGATGATGCTCATATGGCAGAACCCATATTATGAATTTGATGGCCAAAATGTACATTATACACTTCATTTTTTTTTTCATCACTCTTATATATATTCTTATACTTATTTTAATATATTATATACTGTCATGTTTATTAATTCGACATTTATATATTATTTAACTCAATGCTATATAATTTAACTCAATTGTCCATATATTTCTCTATCTTGAAACAAGTCTATATGTTTTGTGCCTATGTATATGCATATACCTATGTGTGTATATATCCTTAGTTAGAATATTTGTTTTATATCTTTTATACTGGTTTGAATGCTAGTTTTTTAACCTTGGACCTGTCCAACACCATGTATGTGGTTTCTTATGGATTAATAAAGTTCTATCTATCTATCTATCTATTGAGTATATAAAACTCAAGCTTAGTAAACACATATTTCTACTCCGTCAATTGAAAAACACACTCTCTCTTGAAGTCTTGAAACTGGTAGATTTTAGTCTTATTCAGTCATTTATGTGCTATGAAATAATTCATTGGGGTGCTACATCCAAGGCACAAGAAATATTCGCCATTAAAAAAAAAGCAGTAAGGTTAATGATGGTGGTACGCACGAGAGAACATTGCAAACTACTTTTTGTTAAAATTGGTATAATGACTCTACCATGTTTGTTTATATACCACTGCATTGTCTATGTGAGAAGGAATATTACTAATATTCCTACTTGTGGACACTCTCATGACTATAGTACTAGAAATAAATATAAACTACAACAACCATTCGCTAGACTATCAGTGTCGCAGAATCATCCGGGATCGATTGGTGTCAGACTCTATAATGCTCTTGACGACAATATCAAATCTGCCCCTAGCTTACATTCCTTTAAAGCTAAGCTGAAAAACCATCTTGTGCTGAAAGCACACTACTCCGTTGACGAATTTCTACAGAAATTAAATTTTCTCACCGATTGTTTTAAAAATAGTTGCTTTTAACATGTCTTGTTAAGTATAGTGTGTGTTATTAATTGTAACTTGTGCGTACTTTTCCGTTTACAAATACTATTTTTCTGTGTACAGATACTGCTTTTTGCTTCTGACAGCCTAGTTTTAATGTTATGTAGATAGGTGTCTGTCTTTTTTAAGCTCATCTGACGTGTTACCTAAGTTAGTATGTTACAATGTAGGTTCCTGTGTTGTAATTGAACACTTTTTTAACTAATAAATTGATTGATTGATCGATATAGAGCTTGAAATGAGCCTGTCGTGTTAAAGATATGATCCCAGTCAGTTTGTAGACACTTGTCGTAGAACCTATCGTAGTTTGTTGCATTGTACAGACGACCATATTTATACTTTTTATAGATATCACCTGATTCAATATTTACTGTACACTGTATATGGCTTCATGATCAGACAAACCCGGTGAAGCAACCAAACAAGAAATGAACTTATCATCTAAATTACTACATACATAGTCAATGGTAGATATACTATTTGTTATACGGGTGGGTGATTCAACATGCATTTTCAAGTTAAAGGATCCGAGTAGGTTAATTAGTGCCTGTAGTGTTGCATTTGATTCTGAATCTGTGAAATTGATGTTGAAGCCACCAGATAATATAATAGTTGCCTTAATAGGTAACTCGTTCAGCAGTGATTCTAATTGGCTCATGAAAATATTTACGTCTGATAATGGTGACCAATATAAACATAATACATACGTATTCAGTATCTTAGAATGCACAATTTAAAACTCAAATATTTTTTCTTGTATATAGTGATCCAATTTATCAAAATGTTCAAATTGTATTATATCTTCTACATACTTGTTCACAAAAATGATTGTCCCACCATTAGATGATATTGTTCTGCAGTACTTTGAGATAACTGTATAGTTCGGAATGAAAACTGGTTCATCGTGCTTCAGCCAGTGTTCATTCAATAAAACAATATTTGGGAAATTTAAGTTTTCCAAGCTCATCTGTTTTGTTCCTCAGCAATTCTATATTCAGTAATATTAATGAGAGGTCATATTTACCTTTTTTTTTTAAGCTTGATGTATTGGTTTGGTAAGGACTCGATTTTACTTGAGTTATTTGAGTTTTCAATCAACGTACTCTTTCCGCCTTCAGTTACATGTCCAGTATAACCTGGGATAAACAGGGGTATAAAAAAAAAAATCTTGGCTTGTCGGTTGATGGCTTTGTTCAGGATGGCTTGGTCCTTTTGCGATCTTGTTCTGCTTTACTATATTTAGCTCGTCTTGGAGGTTATCGAAGGTATGTTCTTCATATTCCACTCTTGTACTAGTGAACCTTTAAACAGACAAGACGTGTTTTCAAGCTCTTCTCTGATAAACCTTGTTTAACAATATATCATGTTGGGACACACACTTTCTCAGTGCTCTCCAAATATCAGCTACAAATGCTGTAAAAACAAACCATTTGTTCACTATGTGTGCACCCAGTGTCATAGTGTTTTTCATAAAAGCTGCCTTCTTGTTAATAAAAAAAAATTTGTTATGCTAGAAGGAAATAAAATCATATGTTGTAAAAAGGATATCAGTGAACAAGAAGAACAGTCCAGTATATTAGAAAAAACCATAAGTGATCTATCGGACGAAACAGAAATGAAGAGTAATTACATTGGAAAGCTAAAAAAAGAAAATAACATGTTCATGCAGCAAGCAATGGATATGGAATCGGAAATGAATACCCTCTTAAAAAATCATGAAAAAACAATTGTGGAGTTAGAAGATAAAATCAGGCACCTGCAAAAAGAAGTCAAAGAAAAAACGAAACAAACAAAAACAACCAGTACACAAACAACTTCATCAATGAGTCATAAATCTACTTCAACTAATCTTCATACAATCGAGATAGCCAGTGGCGGAGATGAATTTACAAAAGGGAAAATCAAAAGAGGTAAAGAAATGTTAAACAAATCCACTTCAACTGAAACATTTGATCAAACCTGTTACGAAGACGAACCAACAAGTGGTAAAAATAAAAATAAAAGAAAAAAAGAAATGTTGGAAATAGCAGGAAAAAATTTAAAGCAAAGAGAATGCCATGCCACAAACTCAAAAATTAAAGACATCTCAGAGATTAAACCCTTCCCCCAGAAAAAATACTTCTTGTATCAAACTACTATGGAAAAATATGGCTTCGTGCCTCACAAATCAAAATGAACAATTTTGGTGGAATCTATCATCAAGACACATGCAGACACTGCGAAATCCTGAAGAGTGCAGTGGCGAATTCAAAAAATTCACGAAAGACGACTGGCTCATTATATGGCTAAATAAATGTGAGATTAATACCAGTAATATTCAAATATTTGTTGACAATGTAGCACATACAAACACCATCGTAATTACTGAGCCATACCTTACTAATAACTGGAGAAGGAATCAAATCTCGTACGAAAACAATTTATTCTTAACCAAAGAATTTCGCAAATATAGGAACTCTGTGAAAGTTTTTGAGTGTAATAATCACTTGAAGGTGACACATCTTCACAGATATAGTAATGTGATGACAAACATCGGTACATACTTATTGAGTAAAGCACTTTCGTTATACATAACCAATCTTGGTTACTCAAGCGATAAAACCCTATCACCAACAGAAAACATACCACAGAAAGAGTCCACACTCCACACTAATCATATAAACCCCCGAACAGCTCAAATTGCAATATCTACTTCTGAAGACAAACCAGTACCTGAAATGAGCAAATTGTATCGAAATGGACGTCTTGGACCTTGGACAACAGACAAAACATTTTTAGGAAATGGTGACACAAAAAAATGTAGACTTCTTATGTCTCAGCAACACTGGATGAATGAATTAAATATAACCTCTATAAACATTCCCAACTATAAATTAATGTCATTCTTCTGCAGAAAATCAAAAAAACATGGAGGAACAGCCATTTTCATGAGAAACAACATAGCACCAAAATGTAGAACATTACCTAGTAAATACTCGCTTGAGATGGAGTTTGAATACTGTATGGTGGAAATATCTCTGGCAGAAAAAATATGTTTAATCTGCACCTACAGGCCACCAATAGGAAGTGTCAAAAAATTTATCGAAAATATATCAACCACTCTGAGTGAGTACATAGTAACCCATAAAGTCATAATCTGTGGTGATTTAAACATTGATTTTCTAGACAATAATAATAATAACTTCAAATTATTGAAAGACATGATGGACTCATTTGAATGCCATAATATGTTAACGTCACCAACAAGAATATGCACTGATAAAAACAACAAAACTTCGATTAGTGGAATTGATTACATTATCACCAACTTAAACCCCAACCAGTGCACCCAATCGATATTTAATCCTCACTTATCTGACCATCTAGCAGTTACCCTATCCTACAACTACACCGATGTACAACCCAACTTTAAAACAGAAGTAACTAACTACCATCGTAAAAGTTCAAAGAAGAACACCTCTCATCTGAAAACAAAATTGGACGAAATAGTGTGGGACATGAATAACGAAACATCACCATCCGCCAAATTTGAATTATTCATAAACCAATTTAAACAGGCCTACGATGAGGCGTGCCCACTAACGCCTAAAACAATAACTCCATTTAAAAAGACAAACTACTTCACTGACAAATTGAAACACGAAAAAAGATTTGGACAATGCGTTTCATATGTTTAAACAATCAGGTAGTAAGTGCTTGGAAAGGATTTATAAGATAAAAAGAAAAAACTATCGGAAATCATTAAGAAATGCCAAAAGAGAAAAACTAAATCAGAATATTAGTCGGGCCGATAACAAGATAAAACAGATCTGGAGTGAGGTAAATTCAAAACTTGGGAAAAAAAATCGTGATAAGCTAGATATCCACTTAAATATAAATAATGAGGAAATAACTGATCCTGAGATAGCAGCGATAGCTCGAGAATACTTCTCAAATATAATCGAGGAAAAAATGGAGGATCATTTCGAGACAAACAGATCCCAAACCTGTACAGCTGGAGAAATACTCCCACATACCTTTTCTTTGAGCCAGCCACCACCGAGGAAATAAAATCAATAGTAGCAACTTGAAGAATACAATGTCAACAGGTCCAGACGATGTGCTGGTAAAAGTTTTAAAAGAAGTCTATGAAAGTGTAGCTGATCCGTTAACTTCTCTCATAAATATATGTATTGTGAAGGGTGAATTCCCAGATGTTTTAAAACTGAGTAAAGTTATCACTGTGTATAAAAGTGGAGACAAATCAGAAATTGACAATTATAGACCTATTAGTCTCCTGAGTATTTTCTCAAAAATACTCGAGAGACTCATATATAACAGACTTGTGAAATTCTTGAACAAACACAATATATTAGCAGAATCTCAAAAATGTATAATATGGGTATTAGGGGGAATGTTCTGGAATTAAAATTACATCATTCTTATCTAACAGAAAAATCTTTGTAACCTTGAATGGGGCAGAATCGGATCAATTTACAATAAATACTGGAGTGGCCCAAGGCTCAATTCTGGGCCCACTCATTTTTCTTCTTTTTCTTAATGATCTTCCATTGAATATTAGTAATCGATTTCACCTCATCAATTTTGCTGATGATACAACTATCGGTATAGCCGAGTCCACCGTGGAAGACATGACTAATGGTATTGAACAGGCAATTGAAGAAATGACAACCTACTGCAACTCAAATAAACTTATATTAAATTCTCGAAAAACCAAAATCATTTGCTTCAACAAAAACACCGAGTTAGCCAACGAATTTCCCCATATGCACCACTCCACAAAGTTCCTAGGTGTGACGATTGATAGATCACTTTCGTGGTCTGACCATATCGAGTTAACATCAAAAAAACTCTCTAAGTCATACTTTGCCATCACCCAATTGAGATACGAGCTTCACGAATCTATCTTAATTCAGGTGTACTATGCAATTGTCTACTCTGCCTTAACATTCCATATCATTCTTTGGGAAATGCAAGCAAGTCAACAGAATATTAGTAGCTCAGAAGCGAATCATTAGACTGATGTTCAATATGAAGCCACGCGACTCATGCAGAGATACATTTAAAACCAAGAAAATACTGACGGTTTGCTGCATTTTTATTTTAAAGTGTTGCTTATATATCAGAAAAAATGAGCAAAAATTCGAAAAAAATAATACCCATCATCGATACAAAACGAGAACTGGGAATAATCTACTGACCACTGCTCACAGAACAACCTTATTTGAAAAATCACCTTCTTATGCGAGCAGTAAAATATACAACAAGCTTCCTAATTATATTAAAAGTTGCGATAATTCTTACACTTTTAAAAAATTGAAATCTTGCTTTACTCGAAAGCTTATTATTCATTATCAGAATATTTGAATGATGCTCATATGGCAGAACCCATATTATGAATTTGATGGCCAAAATGTATTATACACTTCATTTTTTTTTTCATTACTCTTATATATATTCTTATACTTATTTTAATGTATTATATACTGTCATGTTTATTAATTCGACATTTATATATTGTATATGCTATATTATTTAACTCAATTGTCCATATATTTCTCTATTTTGAAACCAGTCTATATGTTTTGTGCCTATGTATATGCATATACCTATGTGTGTATATATCCTTAGAATATTTGTTTTATATCTTTTATACTGGTTTGAATGCTAGTTTTTTAACCTTGGACCTGTCCAACACCATGTATGTGGTTTCTTATGGATTAATAAAGTTCTATCTATCTATCTATCTATCTATCTATCTATCTATCTATCTATCCTATCTATCTATCTATCTTGGGTGCTGCTGGTCTGCCATTATACCATATTCATCAGTTTTTCCAACGATCTTTCTTGCTATGTTGATATGCTTCTGGGCATAGTTCAAGATTGCCTTGCTCAAAAATAGCTTTCCTCTATTGTTTATATTTTTGCAATTTTGGTTATAGTTGGGTCTTCTCAAGTGGTTATTGCACTCAAAGACAGATATATTTTGGCATTTTTTAGTGTGTATTTCTTTAACGAAAGATAAATTATTGTCATATATAATTTGGTTAATATTGCAAGTATCAAATCGGTAAGGCTCTGTGATGACAATAGTATATGTATTGTTTAACTCTTGACATGATTCCATTTATTAGATGAACATCCATCGTACTAGGCCAGAAAAACACAGTATCCTTTTTTTTATAATTTCTTGCGTTTTCTATCGCTGTATTTAACAGTATATCATTTGATGCATTAGGTTTGAGCACTGTTTCTATTATCTGATCGTCCTTTTTGAGTTTTGTAAGATATCTTATAAGAGCTTTTCCATTTTGTCCAGCAACCAGCAATATTTTGTTATTTTTTGGGATTCTTTTTTGGTTTATTCTAGTGGTTGCTCAATAAGATTGGTCTCTACTTCCTTAATAAGGTTGGTCTTATATTTATTTTTAGTATCTTTACCTATGGGACTGTCATTAAGCGTTTCAGTTGAAGTTCCTCTGCTTTTTTGTTCCAATGGGTTGGTTTGGATTCCACTGCATGTTGTTGTGTTTTTTGAGTTATTGGCTACTTTTTGTTGTAGTTCGTCTATAAGATTTTGCATTTCGGTGATTGTTTTTTTTTTGTGCTCACTAACTGAATCATTGAAATCAGATTCTAATTGCAGAGCATAATTTAACAAAGTATTTTTTCCTTATTCAATTTTTCCATAAACTTTCATTTGATTATCAGCTGATAGATCATTTATGGTCTGTTCCAGTATGCTTATTTCATTTGGGCTGTTTTCAATCTGCTCCTCACAACACAATATTATGTTATCGTGTAGAAATTTCACTTTATTTTTGTAGTTTTTTTGTGGACAACTTCGATGGTACACAGATAAACAATTTTCACAGACAAAATGAATAAATGGCTTTGATTTACAGCACTTAAATGACATTTTTATAGGACTGTATACACACTGGTGTCCC
Source organism: Gonioctena quinquepunctata (assembly GCA_018342105.1). Classification (NCBI taxonomy): domain Eukaryota; kingdom Metazoa; phylum Arthropoda; class Insecta; order Coleoptera; family Chrysomelidae; genus Gonioctena; species Gonioctena quinquepunctata. The sequence goes on from JAFIRS010000827.1 coordinate 75,458, forward strand.
GATATTATTAGAGATATTAAAACAAAGCGAACTATTGAAACTGTGATTTTTTTTGGATGGCTACAGGTGGTCACGAGGATGATTACGGTTGGTCACGGATGCTTATGGATGCTCACGGGTGGACATGCATGATCATCCAGGCCGACTGGACAAGGATAGGCACGAGGATGATCGCGAAAGGTCACAGATGTTCATGGTTAGTCACGAGTGGTCACCGATGGTCACGCAGACCGACTGGACAAGGATGGTCACGAGGGTGATCGCGAACGGTCACGGATGTTCATGGATGGTCACGAGGGCCGACTGGACAAGGATGGTCACGGGTATGTTTGTCTTGGGGAGCAGATATTCTAGGTGGAAGAGATAACTTCTGGAGAACACCTTGATAGGAAATGTAGTGATGACCATCCAAAGATATATACACCATCTATGGATACACTTATCTCCGAATATACCTGGACATCATAGCCGCGGGACCAAAATGAAATTTCATAAGAAAAAGCATGGGATTTTGGGGTAGAACCCCCATAGTATATCTACTGACCATTACAATTCTTATTTTCGCAGAAATCTATAATTCAAGTTAAAATTTTCTTCAATTTACAATCACAGAAGCATGTTACATAAGAACCGGTTACTTTCAATCAAAATACTTAATACAGTATGTGCTACTTAGGACTGAAACATCCTTATTTCATTATTTTTCCTTGCCTCAAAATTGGAAAAATATACAGTGATTCAATATTCACTAATTATTGTACTCTTAAAAAAGAAACGATAAATAAAAGAAACAAACTATTATTAAAATTGCTAATAAAAAAATGCCATAATTTTTACCTTCTCATAGACATGCTAAATATAACAAGGTAAGAATAGCACCATCTTATATACTAATACTTATAATAATTTGTTTCTTTTATTTATAATTTTTTGTAAAGTACTGTAATTAGTGAATTTGAACAAGTTGCTGTACATAAGAACGATTCAAAGATTATCAACGTTAACATTAAATTTGGATGAAACTAGTATTGATGTTTTTTTAGATGCCATGAAAAATATCCGAAAAATAAGCTAAAAAAATACGTTAATAGTTCTATAATTGAATCATTCCCCAATTTCAAATGGATAAAATTTAGAATATTTACAATGTGGCAGTGATTCTTTGATTCTCTTCAATAAAAGTATTTTAATAAAGCCTTGTTCCAAATGGATTTGTCTCAATGAAATATATTGATCCTGTATCCTGTTTAGAGGTACATTTTGAAAATGGATTTATTATCATTCCAAGAAACCCTCATAGTTGGTAAATTTACAAAATAAACAAAGAATATTTATTTATTTATTTATTTATTAACGGGTAGTCCCAATTACAATATATTGATGAACAAAAACAGTAATATAACCTAAAACTATCTTAAAACCTAGAATAAAATTAAATAAGACAAAATAATATAATCTAAAGAATACAAAATACCAACACTAATATTAACAAAATGAGAATTCAATTTTATGTGAGCAAACGATTCAATTCTGATTTAATAACTCCATTTGAATTGCAGAATAAGTCAACTTGTTGAAATTTGTTACCATTTCTAAGCAGTCGAGTTATCGGGGAGAAAAATCCATAATTTGTAGAGTGGAAAGGTATTTTAAATGTCTCTTTGCCAACTCTAGTCTGCCTATTAGCATTCAACTCAATCAGTGATAAAATCTCCTGACAGTCAACTGCACTCTGCAAAATTTTATTTAAGAAACACATGTCAATCATGGTTCTACGATTTTCTAGAGTCAACAGATTCAATTGTTCCCGAATAAAGTTGTAAGAATAATCGCCCCTTTTCAGACCCAACTTGTATGCACAAACCCTAAGGAATGTATTTTGTACATCTTCAATGTGTTTTATATGAATGTCATAATATGGGCACCAGATTATTGAACCATACTCTAATAGCGACCTCACCAGTGAACAGTATAACAATTTTAGAGTTTCCAAACTGAAATCTTTACAAGTTCTAATGATGAAGCCCAACATCTTGAAGGATTTTGATATCATATACTCATTATGAGCTTTGAAGTTCAGTTCGGTATCAAACATTATTCCTAAGTCTTTTATAACTGATGTCCTTTCAATAGATGTGTTATTGATCTTATAATCATGGTAAACTGGATTATTAATCCTGAAAAATGTTTGACAGTGACATTTGGAAATATTAAGGTCCATAGAATTAAGAACACACCAATCATAAAATTTGGATATATCTTCCTCTAAAAGTGTAATATCATTTGTAGAAGCGATGGATTTAAATATTTTCATATCATCGGCAAAGATGAGGAACTTACTATTTTTTATAACTGTACTGATATCATTGATGAATAAATCAAAAAGTAAAGGTCCACAGTGAGACCCCTGAGGAACACCTGAGGATCCAGTAATAGCGGATGAAGTACAGTTTCCAATTTTTACAATATGGCATCTACATGAAAGAAAATTCTGAATCCATTGCAATATTGATCCATGAAAGCCTAGAGAGGACAGTTTGGCGATGAGTAATTGATGATCGACTCTGTCGAACGCTTTAGAAAAGTCAGTATAAATAGAGTCGACCTGTAATCTGTTTTCCATAGCACTCAAAATATAGTTTTCATATACACGAAGGTTTGAGATAGTTGATCTGTTAGTGACAAAACCATGCTGTTGTGGAATTATGAGACTCTTGCACTCCCAAAACATTTGTTTTGTTACCAGTTAATCCAATAGTTTGGGTATTTCGGATTGGGTACAAATCGCTCTATAATTTTCAATATTCTCTCTAGCCCCTGTTTTATAAATTGGTTTAAGAAAGCTCTGTTTCCAAAATCAGGAACAATTCCAGAATTCAGGGATAGATTGAAGATGTGAGTAAGAGGAGTTGCCAATGTATAAATACAATTCTTTAAAAATACAGAAGGGACACAGTCTGGACCATAAGAAAACCTGGATGGTAAGAAGTTGACTCTATCAATGACATCAGTGACATTAATATTACATTTACCAAAATTGATTGATACATCAAAATTATAGTCAGGAATCATCACATTGTCATGTGAAGTAAAGACCGATGAGAGATGGTTGGCAAAGAGACCTACAATACCATCTAGAGAGTTTTCATATTGGTTATTAAAGTGCATCGAGCTAGGTAGATCGTAATTATTACGTTTATCATTGATGAACCTCCAGAATGATTTAGGATTCAGATATATGTTGTTTTCAGTATTTCTTATGTAATGTTTGTAACAAGCATCGCGGAGTTGTTTACATTTGTGGCGAACCCCAGAGAAAACTCTATAATCATCATAGTTACCCGACTGCTTAAATTTTCTGTGGAGTTCAGTCTTCTCCCTCACAAGGTGTTTCAATTCTGGGCTGAACCAGATAGGAAAATGCGATTTTTTAAACAATTCAAGAGGAACAAAAGAGTTCATTGCTTCGTAGATCACACAGTAAAAATTGTTGTTGGCTTCATTCACATCCAACATTTTCAGTTGATTCCAGTTAAAATCAGCGAAAAAATTGTTGATTGCTAGGTAATCAGCATTTTTAAAATCATAATAATATTCACTATAGGAAAGGCTATTCTCCATTTGACCACTACAGCCAATAACAATAGGTTCGTGATGGATACTACTACGAAACAATGTATCTTCTGCCTTTGAAACACTCAGTTTGGGAATATTCGAAAAAACTAAATCTAGCAACCTGTTTCTACTATTCAGGATAAAATTACACTGATACATGTGTAAATAACCAAAAGTATTGGCAAGTTCAAAAATGAAAAATGTCTTATTCCTCAAGGCAGCTGACTACAAAAACCTATACAATGGGTGTATGTTGGTCGCATATCCCTAAAAAAAACAACTACTTCCCTGGCTAGTTGTTTTTTGATGGATATGCGCTCAACATACACCTATTGTATAGGTTTTTGTAGTCAGTTATCTTGAGGAATAAGACTCATTTTTAATGAAATTATGGCTGGCTATCAAGAATGTTACAGATTTCTGTCTCTTATTGCAAATAATATAAGGATAATATTACTCAGTTGAAAAGTGAAAAAAAAATGTTGAAGATCTGTAGAATGTCTGTTGAATAAATATAATTTTACCTTTGGGAAGTTCATGGGAAGAGTTTGGTCCAATTTCTGTTCCAATTGATATATCAGCAACAGAGTTCGGGTAGGACTCATTTTCACTATTCACGAAGACATCAAACCTGAAATAGGTGGATTTTTTTTCACATATTTCAGGCTTGACATCTTCGTGAACAATGTTATCCTCAGTCGAGTCCTCCGTTTTCGATTTCACCGTATTTGCTAACAAATCATCGTCATATTCCGCGTGATCTCCATCTTCAGTCTTCATTATTAAAATGGTTGACTTTGGACATATTTTTGCAGGAAACTGAAATTCAAATTGGAACTATAACATTTTCTTTGATTTACCATCACAGAAACAGGTTACAGGAGAACATTAGGGTCCCGCAAGAGTGATTTCCTTTCTCAAAGCTCTTAAAAGAATAGAATAGAATTTTATTAGGTACCAATAACAGCAGATTATTACAGACAATTATAATAATTGTGTGTGGTACAGGTCAAAATTGCAGAGAATATTTTCCATTAAGAAATCACAGGTTATGGGGGACAGCACAAAAAAAAGAAGAATGTTTTAGAATATGTAAGATATGGCAATGCACACTGGGGCGACTTTAATTGAGCTGACTGAATCATGGTGCATTTGCTTTACATCCACAGGAAAACCCGATAAAACCCACGGAACCATACCATATTCTAAAAAACATTTCTTACTGGTCCCTAAACAAGGAGAAACAATAAAAATAAAATAAAAGAAATATACAGAAAAAAACAACTTTGATTTATATCTTCCAATCTATAGGGCTCTGCAGTGACTAATAGTTTCTTAATTACTTTCTTAAAACTAAAAAAGTTTTTATTTCCTTCATGTTGTTCGACAATAAATTATAAAATTCTAGGCACTTATAGAGACATTACCATAGTTATTGAACAAATGCTTGTTTTTATAGACAAAATTTAGACATGGAAAAACGTACAGTGCGGATAATGTTGAAAGATTTAATTTTCTAAAATGCCCTCTACAAGATTTACCAATTTTCAGACCACATTCTTATTGCCCTCTTTTGTACAATGAATACCTCTTGATAATGAGAACCCCCCCCCAAATAATATTCCATAGCTCATTGAGGAATAAAGATGATCAAAGAATGCTGTTAGTAGAGTAGTGCTATCAGTAACTTTTTTCAGTTCTCTGAGAGAATAACAAGATCTACTCAGTTTGCCACATAGCAGTTGTACATGATTTATCAAATTCATATGTTATTCAATGGTGATTCCAAGGAACTTCGTGCTAGCATTAAATGTTATTTCTGTATCATTTATGATGACATGTGAGGGAAAATCATTGGTATTTCGACTATTAAATGTGGGAAGCTGAATACACTTGTGTAGAATAAATGAAAGATTTTCGTATAAAGTGTATATTTTTCTTAAGTTTGCAAAGCGCTTTTGACTTTTGTCATCTTCAGTGCTTCCTGAAAGTAAATACTCTGATTGACTGGTGTGGAAAACTTTAAATTTTTAGGTTAGGTTTTCTTTTTTTTAATTTTGTAAAAGTTTTTGAGTACTTACATGTCAGGTGCAGGAAGAAAAACAATAGATGAGTACATTGTTAATCAGATGATTATTAAATTGGCTTAGAATCTAACGTATCACATATTGGAATTCAAAGGCCAGGTGGATATGTCAATGTCTTAATGACTAATGACTAATGACAATTCAGTGTTGCCAATGACAAATCAACAAAGTACACGCTACTTCGACCCAAAATACCCGATTTTACCCGCGGGAATTTCAAAATACCCGCATTTTACCCGCATACAATTTTGAAGTGTTTCAGTCATAGATTTCCTCCTTAGATCATATATCATCTAAGGTTTTCTCCCCTACGCCTCTGGCGGGTAGGTTGGAAAAAACTTAAGAACGATCAGTCGGAACAATCGAGATGACCTGCGTTTTATTGGCCATTATTTTTATTCTAGAAGAACTAATCGGTACTATTGGCATACCTGTCAATACTAAAACATCGATATCAGTTACTCTAGAATAAGAATGGTCAACAAAATGCATTATCAATGGCAATCCATAGTAACAGAGTCGTTTTCAGGCAACTTTCAATTGAGCTGGGCGGATAATCTTTTATGAAGAAGAAAAACACGAAGTCGTCTCCACAATATAATATTAAAATCGATTAGGTCAATACCATCGATTATTGAACATGTTTCGAACCTCTATAGGTTCATCTTCAGCATATATAAAAGTATTCTACAATGAAAGAAGAACAAAGACTTTCATTGTTTTTCTCTCCAAGTGTCACTATTCAACATTTCTTCTGTCGGCTCAAAACTAGGCACTTGTTAGAAAGTTTTGGAAAAAAATTCAGGGTTTTTTCAGTTTATTTCTATGATCAGTCTTTGTTAAATTTAATGAACTGAAAACCCTCTTAATGAACTGAAAACCCTACTGAGGCATTTGCGAAGGGTAAACTAAGTAGTAGACTCATAACAATTTTCAAATTTGGAAATTTCAATATATTAGCATCAAGTTTAAATGGAAAACAATGAAACTAACCAGCCACTTGTCCATTTTTATAGATACAAATTTTGTTGTTGATATATCATATGTTGATGGATGGCGATGGTTGATGTATTACTCTATATATAAATACTAAATACTTAAAATAAACACACTGCAACTCAACACTCAACTGGAATGACAACCAACGTATAACAAAATTCGATATAATATGTCAATTCAGTTCACAGAGTCACATACTTTAAAAATAAGATAGCTGTAGCAGTAACTTTTAAGTTTTGTGGTAGTGGCCTCACTTCCACAAAACATCAAAACAGTGATAAATTCACATGAGATGAAAATGGAAGGAAATACCCGAATTTTACCCGCAAAATTAAAATACCCACAAGAATACACGCAAAGCAGGAAAATACCCGAAAATCGTGTAATTACACGCAGATTGGCAACACTGTGACAATTGGTTTGATTCTAAATGTCAACTGTCAATGAGAGGAATAGGTAGTGCCAACTTAATGAAATAAAAACTGAGAAAGAAGTTGCCAGTTCTGTGAAAAAGTTTTACTAGAAAATGGGGGAAATTATGAAGTATGTTGGAATTATTAATCCTTTTATGAAGGGGGTAGAAACCTCTGTTCAAATTTAGTTGTGTGTTCAGACAATAGTCATTATTGGAAAGTTCTTTTGAAATCTCTAGTTCTTCGAACAAGTCCAATCTCAAATAATTCTTTTTTTCTATGTAATGTAGGAGTTTTGAATTTTTATTGGGGCTAAAATTTTGATTATTGAATTTTAAGTGAAATCCGAAAGTTGATTTGTCAGGTTTTTTCAAATGTTCGTTGATTCTAGTTAGTAGTGGTCTACAAGTGCGACCGATGTATGGCATTCGTTTTTTTTTGTGTGTTCAATAAAAGGGCATTGTCTTCAAACCAGTGAACAATGTTATTTGTAATACCAATAGTTTTTTCACATAAATCCTCGTATTGCTTTTCTGATATTAGTATATTTGTATCAGCATAGTTTGTCAATAAGATTTGAGGGTCGTTTCCCACATAGCACAAGACGTCTTAAAAAACGTCTTAGTCCCTGAATGAGACGTCTCGAAGATGTCTTTCTTCAGACGTCTTAAAGACATCTGATTCTCATGTCCTGAATACGTCTTAAAGACATCGATATATGAAATAAAAAAGGTAGTACGTAGTAATGATCTAGAATATTTCAGTGGGTGTTATCAGTGATTCATCATTCATGATCATATGAGTTGAAACAAATTCTGAAAGCTCTCGACAGTGCGCGTGCGCTTGTGTAATGTGTGACGTCTGATGACGTATGTGACGTCGGTGATGACTTTAGATCATATAGGTAGAAGATTTATTTATCCAACATTTTAGAGAGAGATATATCTCTTTTCAGTGTGGCTCGGTACCACACTTTCCATACAACAAAAGAACTCAAACAGGTATGCGGTTTCGAAATGTCAAGTCAAATTTTCGAGCCAATCATAACACACTATTTAAGATTCGCAATGGTATAATTGGTCTGAAAATTCGACGTTGATGTTTTTGCGATAGCATACCAAACAAACAGTACCAGGTGTACAGGATGCCGTATATCTAGCTATATAATTTAAGGTGATGACACCGTGATCTGTTATTTCCATATATTTCATATATGGTTATTTCTCAACGACCTATCTACTGCTGTTCTGTGCTAGTGTGCTGTGAGCTGAGCTGTGCAAGGTTGCCAATTTGTGAGTTATTACTCACATTTGTGAGGAATTTCATGGTCTGTGAGTAATGGCCAGTTGTGAGTAAATTGTGAGCTATCAGAGATCACCGAACATTCAAAATGCATAATATTGATATGAATTATACCCGCCGCCGCCACTGAAGCTTCAACATGAGCCGCTCTCGATTGCGTTTGGTTCTGGTAGCGGTTGACGTTAAAATGACATCGTCGTTTCCTGATTGGCCGGTGGATGACAACTCACTAACTCAGTCAATCAGAAAACAACAATGCCATTTTAACGTCAAACGCTAACCGAACCAAACGCCAATCGAGAGCGGCTATGGTCTGATTTCTTGGTTGGTCACAGTTGTTATAATAAATACAATTTACTCCCTTTTTCACCTACTTCTTAATCGATAGACAACAGATTGTAAATTTGAAGTAACAAACTACATCTTTACAATGAATTTTCATTTCGAAAGCTGGAAAAATAATTCTAATAAATTTCAGACAAACAATCATAATCTCGATTCTACTTGAATTTGAAATAATAATTATCGATATTTTTTATAGGAAATATCGATACTATCGCAAACTATCGATGTTTAACGAGCATTGCTCTTATTGAATGAATAAACTTCAATCATTTGATCGAATGCCAAACGGAAGCAAGGACCATAACACTAGAGAGAGAAAGGGAAACTTCAATCAGTTCAATCATTTTTTATGTTTTTGTATTGTCAACTGTCAAGCCAGTGTCCTACACTACACCCAAGGACATTATTTAATGACCTTGCACTACAATGAAGATCTCAACGGACCTCGTGTTCTGTCAAAAACAGGTTTAGTTAATCTTAGTTTTTGACAGATGAAACGACAAGGTTAAATTTATTTTGTGGAAAAAGGGGAAACATTAACCAGTTTATAATCTAAAATTACATTTTCCTTCGTTTTGTATTTTTTGTATTTGTGAAATATGTCCTGATTTTGATATTTTGTAGTTGTGAGTAATTTGTGAGTAAACCCAAAAAAAATTGTGAGGAAATCGGTGACGACCTGTTGGCAACCCTGGAGCTGTGACTTCTGTCCTTCTGTATTGTTTGTTTGTTAGCGTCAGTTGAAGTTTTGGCACAGTTTATAGCTAAAGAAGCAAGAAGCAGTTAGCTCACTTGGCGTCGGCACTTTGATCTTTATGTTCCCGTTTGTACACTGCGCAACTCTGATTTTTATCCCTCGCGCATACCGCGTGTTACTGTGTTACATTTTTCGTATACTTCGAAGAGCGATAATCGCGTACAGTCTTCTGCGCATCCTGAATTCTTTCCCTGAAGTGGATGTTACCTTGGAACATGCATTTGGGCCAAGTGAGCTAACTGCTTCTTTAGCTATAAACTGTGGTTTTGGCTTTGTTTCACCAAGTTTTATGTGTATAACTAGTCGTTAGTCGAATTGATGAATGATTTCAATTTGTGAAATAGTTGATTCATCAGCTTTCGACTATTTGCTGAACGCATATATTTGCTTGCTTGCTTGTTTTTTATGGTTTATCCAATACTGGATAATATACCAGTAAACGGGGGCTATAGCCACAAATTCGACCCCCCTTCAGTGGGCAAATGGGATTGTCTCACTCGAAATGATACCATGAATGCCCAAAACTTTCACAACAATAACAGCTTTCTTTTTGGCCGTGTGAGTAGCACCGGAGCTACTCAGGAGCACGAAACACTGGCATCGACCCGTTCTTTTTAGGTCGAGCTCCAAGCTCCGGAGCAACACCAATAACCTTCCCCTGCCCCCTCTTGCACTCACCAGGAATTTGGTGTAACAAGCTCTCTTTGGTTATGTTTAATGTTTGTTGTTTTTTAGTAGCGCAGTAAATACCTTACATTAATATTAAACTTTATCTAAGAGTAATCAAAACAATATGAATAGTGCAAATGAAAAAGAGTTGCAAATAAATGATTTTTGTGATATTTTGACTATTTATTTTTATTTTAATGTTTTCTAAAAGATTTTTCTTTTCGAACTTATCTTATTGAATATTAAGTTTTTTATTTATCCATTTTGAGTTCAACGACTGTTTAGAGTGAGGGTTTTTTGTGATATTTCAACAATTTATTTTTCCATTTTAAGGTGTTGATATTTTCTTCAAAATATTTGATCTGTTTGGCAAAGTTTAGCTCTAAATTTAAACTTTATAAATCATTTTTCAAGTGGAATTTTGTGATAATTTCACCATACTGTGATATTCTAAGATTTTTGTTGAGTGCATATTTATTGAATAAACATAGTATGATTCATTAATTTTATTGAACATTTACATTTGAAGACTTGCTGTTGTCCGTTGATTTTTTCTCCAATTTCAGCTTGCATGCCAATAGCTAAGGATAATTGGCAAGGTACCACAGAGATAGTAAAATTGTTTTTTCGGCAGAAACATTGGGTCGTCCAGCAAGCAGAGTACGCAGGATGATATTTTGATTGTTCGAAGAGACCTGAAATTTTTAGAGTAAAAATATATTCAATTTTTCAAACAAAAGGATGTATACCAATAATATTATAAGTTGTCTTTCATGATACGTGAAAATTGTATCTGAATTCATTGTTGTCATATTCCTTCACAATTTCCTCCTTCTCCTAGGCCCACTTTCATCAGAATCAGCAAACAAACTGTCCAAAGAGCTAGTAGAGTCTGAACTACTCAAATGGCTACCTGGTCTATCCATTAATGCTTCGAAAAGTTAATACTGATTTAAATCCACTCATCTTTCATTGCTGTTAACTTACCATTATCGGGCTGACCTCAGGATTCCACATCACAAAACTGCCTTTTTTAAACAAGTACTGAATACAGAGCAAGGAAGGCTTATAACAGCCTGCCAACTCAGTTGAAAGATATCAGCAATATTCAGAAATTCAGAAGCTCAGTCATTGATTACTTGAAGGAAAAAGTATTCTATAAGTTTGATTTTTGTGAATGATTATTACCGTTTCCTGTATATTGTGAAAAGTTTTTATATTTACTTGTTGAGTCCGTGAGGTGCGTATTTTTTGTAAAGTTTTACTCATTATGTTATGTGCTCAGTGTATGTTATTCTTTTTTTGACGTTGTCCATGTCCTTGATGATTTTATGACAATAAAGATATTATTATTATAGACATTTCATTTTCAGAATCTGACATATCTAATATAATTGTTAGATTTTCGATTAAGCTTTCTAAAACCCTTCAAATCAATTCAAACTCTTCAACGAAAACAATAAATAAATAAATGTCAATTACTAAATCTTATGCGCAGTGCAAAGTATTCATCCTGAAAACACCACTAAAATCCGTTTTATTTGGGAGCAGCTCAGGTGCATCAAACACGGTACAGCTCCAGTGCACGAAGCCCCAAAAAGAAAGCGTCTAGTAACTAATAACTTTGCGATGCACGTGGAACGGCTGTACAAAAACTAACATTAACCTGACTTTCTGCCCGTGTGGTAGACGTCCATCTCCCACGACACCAGAAAGTCGAATCCAATAAACAAAATCAACGCATATATTTCGCAATTTGAGGTTACCGCAGCTAACCCCTTTCTATAGTTTTCCGCAAGATCCTACTCTCAAACCAAAGGATGAGCATTCTGGACTTTTCCGCAAGATTCAACTCTCAAACCAAAGGATGAGCATTCTGGACTCTGGACAAATACACGGTAAGTCGTCGAATCTACATTTCTTCCTCTGTGGTGGATTCACTTGATAATGACTCAATTTGTTCACATAAAATATGGAAAGATCCAAAGGTATTCATAAATATTATATGCGTGCTAAAAGAATGTGCCTTGATTCGAGTCTAGATGTGCCTTCTTTACAAACTGATCAAAAGGTTCATTCATATCCAATTGTTCAACATGGTTCTGAATTTGAAACCGCCAGGGGATAAACATATCCAACATTGCCTTATTATTATCTTCATGATATTAAATTGATAATGATATTTTTAGATGCTGCAGGAAAAGCTGACATATCCCACAACAGAACAACCACTGAAAGAGCAATACAAATATGGCTTAAGCGTGCCAGTGATAGAAAAAACAGTGCTATAAATAAAAAAAAACTGAAATGATAAATACTTTTACAGTTTGGCTGATGTTTGTTATATTTCTCTAGATTCCATATTACTAGTGCTTGGTTTATTTTTCTATTTTTTGAAATGTATTTCAAGTGGAACTTCTTTCTGGAGTAAATATACAAATGAGAACTAAAAGTACATTTTTATTTGAAGACATCACTTCAACCAATTCCCATAGATAAACGTATATATGAAACCCAGCTACAAATGACGTCTTTTTCATGTCTTTTGTATGCCTGTATAAGACCAAAAATGGACCTTATGAAGATGTCCTAAAGACGTCGTGATTTTTAACATCCGGCCTGAAAAAGACGTCTTTCAGACATCTCTAAGGCGTACATGGACGTCTGAAAAGTGCTCAGTGTGACCATTTTGTATAACAACTTTTTGTGTTCTGCCAGTAAGACATGATTCAAACCATTTATTTGCTTGTCCGCAAATACCAATTTTTCCCATTTTACTTAAAAAGTAGCTCATTATTCACACAGTCGAAGGCCTTCGATAGCTCCAAAAAAATACCATGCACTATCAAACCCTGCTCTAAAAAACTGAGTACTTTTTCAGTAAAAGAAAAGATAGCTGTTGTGGTAGGTTTACCTGCCTGAAAACCATGTTGACAACTAGCAATTACATTGTTCATATTTAAGAAGGGGATAATTCGTCTGCACATTACAATTTCGAATAATTTGGAAAAACTAGAGAGCATGTTTATGGAACGATGGTTTTCAGTTAGGTGAGGGGCCACCTTTTTTAAAAAGGGGTTTAACGATTGCAGCTTTCAGCCTAGAGGGGAAGACACCAAGACTCAATGATTCATTAAGTATGTAAGTGATAGGCTCCATTATGAATTTTCCAATTTTTTTTAGAAGGACATTACATATATTATCATCACCTGAAGAGTACTTGTTTTTCATGCAGGATATGATCTCTAAAAATAAATGGAATTTGGATTTTCTCTTATATTACTTTGATGTACATGACTATTTTCGGGCCATCTCCAACCAATTGAAATGCCACTGTCGTAAAAAACTGATTGAAAAGATTTGCCTGTTTTGGTGATGTTATCAATTTTTTATGCTGTTCAAACTTGATTTTTATTCTTTTTTTTGTTGGTTTCTGTATTAACAATATTCCAAACAGTTTTGGTTTTATTGTATGATTGTGAAATCATCTCACCATAGTATTTTTTTTCTCACTTAGAACTAGATTGGAATATGATTGTTTATGGTCAGTGAAAACTTGTTTTGATATTTGATTGTGCTGATAAAGTTCTGAGCAAAGGTTTAAAGTATTTTTAGCTTTTAAAATATTTTATCCTCAGGCATATATGCGGCTTCTACGATCGGTGATTGCTTGGAATGCTTAGTTTTATTTGCTTCCAAAGCTTAAAAATGTTGATCGACTGTAGGCATATTAGTCCCGAAGGATCATATTTGGAAATAAGGTACACAGATTGTTCTAGACACTTACCAATCAAATATTTTTTCAAACGAAACATCCTATGTAATATTTCAAAGAACAAAGATCATTTTCAATACCCAGGTTTCTTAGACTTATCTGCAATAGTTTTTGACTTATGTCAATTTATGTGTCAAAATAGTGTCTTGCATAGACCCACAGAAAAATTAATAACATCAAAACCATTCAAGATAGGTTTTTTAGGTTAGGTTAGCGAACTTGCAGTCAATGTTTCATCTCCTACTTCAATTTTTTGAAAATGACAAATTACAATTGGCAATATCTCGACTTTTTCAAATATTATATTATATTATATTGCATCATGGCATGGCATTTTTCAAGAGCTTTTTGTCGATATAGGGTTTGTGGGGTCTACTTCGTAAAGTATGCGAGATTTGTTACAAAATAAGAAATTTTTATGGTTTTTTTCGGGAAAAAAAATCGAGCAGGCCACTGTCATAAAATTTGACACATTCGTGTACTTATACACGCCTATTTGTTAATAATGAATTTCACTCGCGAAGAATTAGTGAATATGATCTGTTTGAAAATATGAACAGGATGTTCATAAAAAATAACTTAATTTTTATCGTGGATTTTTCAATTCACTGAAAAATCTTTCTATTCAATTGAGAATGTTTTCCTTTTCAACATGGTCTACTGTATTGGCAAAGCCGACATAAATCCTTTATTAGCAAGCAGAATCTATCATCAAAAATATCCAGAAGCAAGAACTCCACAGGTGTCTTCATTTCAAGAGTTAAGAGATCGGTTTGAACTCATTGGTAGTGTGTCTTATGCCATAAAAACTTAATAAAATAAACTGAAACGCCAAAAATAAAATGATCCTCTTTAGTCTTAATAACTAAGCTCCTAAACTAATGTATGTACCAACCAACTTTGTATTTTTTGTGTCGACTATTACAAATTTACTCACCCCTTTAGGGACAGAATTTCTAAAAATACTGAAACACGTATTTCTTCATTTGTAAGAAAGACCTCAAATACCAATTTTCAAGCCCCTTACTCCAAAACTAACGGAACCATCACGCAAACTTTCACCCCCTTAGGGGTTGCATTTATAAGAATACTGGAACATGTATTTCTTTATCCCTTACATAGGCCTCAACCCAATTTTCCCCAATTAAAAAACTTCTATTTGTAACAAAGACTTCAAATAGCAATTTTTATTACCCCAACTTGAAAACTACGACCATATGCGTGCAGCTTCCGAATCGGAAAAAATTGAATGGTCCTTTTCTCCGCCTAGTGCTCCCCATTTCAATGGCATGAGCGAAGCATACTCTTTATGAAGAATTTTATACCATTTTGGTTCAAGCGATTTTGAACTCGCGACCTCTCTACCGGTGACTCGAATTATTTCGGAGTTATTACTCCTGGTCATTTCTTGACCCTGAAGCCACTTACGGCCGTTCCCGATTTGATTCATCTGAAGGTGGAGCACCTGGATAGATGGCAACTTTTGCTAAGAGTCCACAGAGACCTGTGGAAAAAATGGCGTGCGGAATATTTGCACTTCCTCCAACAACGGCACAAATGGCTTGACCCTGCGCAACCCCTTAAGATGAGAGATTTGGTTTTGATAAAAAATTAGTTGGCTCCTCCATTGCAATGGCGTATGGGGAGAATAACTAATTGCACGCCGGGCAAAATGATATCACAAGAGTGGTAACTCTACGTACTGCCCAAGGGGCGATGCAGAGACCTTGTGTCAAATTATGTCCCTTACCAAATCAATAAAAAAAAAAGACTGGTATTTTGGGGCGGGAGAATGTTAGAGTCCCAATATTCTAGTTAGTTTTAGGTTCATTATTTAGCATTAGGTAATTATCAGTTATGATCGCTCAGCAATGGTATCCCTATCAGAATTTATTTTCATTCCATGCGCATTACTTTTGAGTACGCTATTATTAACGTTTGGCATTGGAAGTTAGCGAGTTCAACAAGAAGATAAGTTCTGAGAAAGCCAAGCGAACAAGATATCCGCGTTACCGGAACAATGGTTGTCCTGTGGCGCAATTGGGAAGACTAGGAAAACCAGGTTAGCGAACGTTTTTTTCCATTGCCGACGAAAAGAAAACCATACCTAGTTATTTATTTATTTAGACATAAAACATCCCACAGGCGAGAGCCCAATTACAGGAGTATATAATGATAACAATTTGAGTAGTAGGTGGGAGTGATCAAACCACAAAAAAAGGCGAGAAAAAAAAATGCGTAATAAAATAAAATAAAAAAGGAAAATACATAGAACTAATTTAGGCCAATCAATAGAGATTGTCTGCTCTATTGATTCTGTGACAAAAATACTACCAGGAAACCGACTGTGCTATCATACGAAAGACGATCCGTAGTTCTACTGTCACAATTGATATTACTATTTTTTTTATATACACAACTTAGTACCCATCTTTTTCTGACTTGACATAAATGTAATTTACATAACATGTTCAAATAAATCTATCTATCTATCTATCTATCTATATCTTGTCATGTTTCCTACTCGCAAGTGTCATTGCTAAATTTGTTATGAACATTTAAAGGCAAAAAAAAAATATTTTTTTCGTTTTTTGCTTGTAACATGAAAACTAATGAAGCCCTCAATAGACAAGTTGTAGAGAATTGAAATACAAAGCAGCGCAACTCGATCGGATTATTAGTAAAGGAGAAAAACTGGAAAAAACAGAAAAAATAAGCGTTTTAAAAAAAATTCATTACTCCACCACTTTCTGAGTTGCAGTGCAGGCTTTCCACGACATAGTAGTGATTAATATGTACTTTATGTGTGAGAAATTGAGGCGCTGTCAGATCATTAATTTTGGCGTAATTGCAATCTGAAATTTTTAAAGCACTTTATTGCAGCAGACCTGGATGCTCCATCATTTTGCATTAAAATGCTGCAAAATAGGTGAGAAATAATTGCAAACATGACCCTAAATGGGCGGGTGCGTGAAAGCGGCTGAGTAGTGGGGGTAGAGCAGTCGTGGGGAAGCGTATTTATAGTGATACCAGCGCGCTGCTCCCGTTATGAATCTGCCCCCCTCCTGAGCCGCTTTCATGCACTCTACCGTTTTCAGTCATTTTTGCAAGTATTTAAACACAAAACGAGAATAGACGTTTCGTAGTACTATACTTCTTCTCTCAAAATCTTTCAGAAAAATTGAAATCGACCACCTATTGAGCAACCAGGTCTGCCAAAAATAATGATCCGACAGCGCCTCAATTTCTCACAAAGTACATATCAATCACTACTATGTCGTGGAAGGCCTGCACTGCATCTCAAAAAATGGCGGATTTATGATTTTTTTTTAATGCTCATTTTCTTTGCATTTTGATTCTCTACAACTTGTCCATTGAAAGCATCTAGATTGCTTCATTAGTTTCCATGTTACAAGTGAAAAAACAGATTTTTTGCATTTAAATGTTTATAACAATTTTAGCAATGACACTTGTGAGTAGGAAACATAACTGGATATAACTAAGGATCGTTTTTCGTATGATGGCGCAGTCGGTTTCCTTGTAGTATTTTTGGCACGAAAAAATCTCTATTGATTGGTCTAATTTGGTATAAGAATGTACAGTTGTTTTTTGAAATGTTTTAAATTTGAAAAAATACATCTACTGATGGAACATTATTTAGACTTCTACACATAGATGATATCGGACTATTGAAATGATGTGAATTTGGCACATCGATTCGAAAAATCTGGTTAGACCTAGACGAGATACATTGAAATTTAGTGTAGGCAGAAGGGACGCTGAATCTATGTGATTATTGATCAATTTGTATGCAAATATCAGTTGCAATTTATCTTCGTTTTCTCAAGCTGACAAATGCAAACTCTTCTAATAGTGAATCGTAACATTGGTGCTGTTCAGGATAGATATTGTATTTCTTGAAAAACAAAAATTTTTGTTTTTTTTTAACTGTTTCTAGAGCTGATATGTTTAAGTTGACTTGGGTTCCAAGCTGCACTGCAACTTGCTACGTACTATGCAGTAATAAACGATTGAATTGCTTTGATATTTTTGAACTCTTTACAATTACGTAAAGGAAATCCCATCTGCATTAATTTTATAAATATATACTTTTCTAGAATAGCTCATGATTTTGGCTTTCTCAACATTAAAAGGTGACTTATTTTCAGTGCACCATTCAGAAAGATGATTCAAATCGTCTTGTAAACGAAAACAATCTTCAATATTTCGTATTTCTGTAAAGATTTTCATATCATCTGCAAAAAAGTTTGCTTGACTTGACTGAAGTGCAAATATCATCGATAAAAAGAAGAAACAAAAGAGGCCCCAGATTAGATCCTTGAGGTACTCCTGAATAAGCTATAAAGTTGAATGACTGCACACCTTCATAGTCGACAAATAGATTTCTGTCATTGAGGTAGGATTTCAATAATAATTGGATGTTAGTCGGTATACCAAAATTTCCTAATTTCTGTAAAAGTTGATTATGTGAAACTTTGTCAAAGGCTTTGCTGAAATCAGAATATACAACATCCACTTGATGATGATTGTCGAGGGAATTTGAGATATACTGAGTGAAAATGCATAGGTTTGACACTGTGCTTCTAGATTTCATGAAGCCATGCTGGAACTTTGTCCAGTTACCAACAAATGAGATCTGTAGTTACAAATGTCTCCAATTTTTCCAGATTTAAATACAGGACAAATACGGGATATTTTCTAGATATTAGGGAATGTTTCAGTTCTCAGAATAAGATTGTAAATCGATAGGAGAGGTCGGCAAAAGACCTTCGCGTGGGATTTAACTAGTTTATCGGGAATATTATCTAGTCCGTATGTCAGTTTCTTCTTCAATTTCTTCGCTGCTGCAACAATTAGGTTTTCAGAAATATTCGTGATATGCAGAGTATGATTCGAGCTGATGGTATGTTCTAAAGTGCTAACATTCAGAGAATTCGTATTGGAAACATAAACACTTCTGAAGTGATTTGCAAACGCATTGACAATAGATTGAGGCGATGTTAGTTGAACGTCGTCTATGAACATATGTCCAGGAATACGACTTTTTTTTTTATTTATAAAAGACTAGAATTCGCGAGGATTTTTTGTCAAATTGTTTTATGAATTCCGAATATGCCAGATTGATGTCTTGTTTAATTAGTCGTCGCAAGTTTCTGTAGCGGTGTAGATAGAAATGATTTTTGTGTTTTCTATTCATTTTGTGATAATGATGTTTTTTTTTTATAAATCAGATTTTTGGTGAACTACGTGGGGTATTTGCGAGTTCTATTGACCTGAATTGCGGGTTCTATTGACCTGGATTATATCATGTATAATTGTATTGAATTTTTCACAGGCTAGATTCACATCAGAAATTGTTTCCAAGAAATCCCAATCAATATCACTGAATAGCTGGGTGAACTTATTATTATCAATTGAACGAAAATTATAACGTTTGGCATTCGATGTGAAAACCTTCTTAGTTTCGCAATCAAGTTCCAAATTCACAACTAAGCTAGGGTAGTGCATATCAGCTCTAACCAGTGAGTCAGAGTCGAGAAGCATTTCACTGTTTACATTTTCAGGAGAAAGTACTAAATCTAGAATTCTGTCGTTATCGTTCTTGATACAATTACTCTGTCTAAAATTACAATAGCCAATGAATGAGTTAAGCCTGGAAACTAAATTTGACGTTACATTTGTATCATAGAACTTCTGTAATTCTGGAATATTAAAATCTCCTAAAAAAGGTTTTAAACCTTCAAATTAAAATTGGGGAATATAAATTACGATAACATATATTAGTTGTTCTTAGGCATTCATTATTTTCACACATATGACATCAATCTATCAATCAAACAAACATTCATTAAAGAAGTTTTCTTTCACAATCATATTAGAAAATTCATAACATCATCATAAAATACTAGCTAATTCAACAGGTCAAACATCGAAAAGATACTATGATACACGGTTTACTACACAATTCATATAAACACAGACAACTAATTAACTATACAATTGCTTTTGAACAACCAGCACAACGAATAGGACAAACAATATTGTAAAATAAAATATATATATATATATATATATATATATATATATATATATATAATCTAATCCTCCTAGGATTCTAAGAGAAACTCATCAATAGAGTAGTAAGCTTTTTGCAGTAGAAAAGATTTGAGTCGC
This sequence comes from Gonioctena quinquepunctata, assembly GCA_018342105.1. Classification (NCBI taxonomy): domain Eukaryota; kingdom Metazoa; phylum Arthropoda; class Insecta; order Coleoptera; family Chrysomelidae; genus Gonioctena; species Gonioctena quinquepunctata. Next base: position 95,615 of record JAFIRS010000827.1, read on the forward strand.
CTTTTAAAGACCATGCTATTTGAGGATTTAATGTCATCACTAAGCTTATATATATGTTGAGGTTATGTCGAATGTAAACAATGTAAAATCTCAAGCTCCTGAAGAAATTAAAAAAAAGTGCTTACATTGCAAAAAAAGTGTGAAAATCTCGTATGACTGTGAAATCTGTAATTCTAACTTTCACCCTAGTTGTGCGGGACAAGCAAAAGTGCTAAATTCTGATAATAAAGTGAATTGTTGTTTAAAACGCGAAAGTGAGGTTAAAAGTCTGGAAAGTTCATCTGAAAATCAAAAGATGGATGAAAAAAAGATAAAAAACATAATAAAGGATGTGCTAAATGAAAACCTGCAAGCGTTTAAGAAACTGATGCAGTCTGATTTAGCTGATATAAAAAAATCGATACAATTTATGTCCGACAGTTTCGATGAACAGAAAAAGGCAACGGATACAATATTACTTGAAATGAGGAGGCTAAAGGAAGATAATACTTTGCTACAATTAAAAGTAAGAGAGATGGAACAAATAATAAACACCAATGAACAGAAGGAGAAGGAAGGTAACGTAATCTTGGCTGGAATACCAAAACAAGAAGACGAACCAAAGATCATAAAGCCATGAAGGTCGAAGTGAAAGAAAGTGATATACAGGATATCTATCGATTAACCAAACGAGGAGATGGGCCCATACTCATTAAACCTAGAAATAAGGAATTAAGATTGAAACTGCAAGAAAAGATCAGAGAAATCAAAGGTATTAAGGTAAATGAATGTGGATTAGAGGGAAATAATAACAATATATATCTAAATGAAGACCTAACCAGATTCAGCCAACAATTATTTAAAAAGACGAGAGAGTTTAAAAGGGAAAAAAACTTGAAAGCAGCATACGTCAGAAATGGGAAAATCTACTTAAGAAAATCTGATCAAGAAGATCCAATTAGAATCAAATGTGAAGGTGACTTAAGGTTTAACTGAGATTTAACTGAATAAGCGAAAAGGAATATACAATCTTTACTATGTGTATACCTCTAAATGACATTCTCGACGAATACAAGGCTTGTGAAGCAATGATATGTGATAGCTTAACTCAAAATACGTTTTTCAATTCGACTAAGGACATTAATGTAATGCATGTAAATATAAGAAGCATTTATAAGAACTTTGATAACTTTTTAGTATTTCTGGAGTCTATAGAAAAGGAAATAGATGTCATTGTTATGTCAGAGACACACACAGTTTTCAATATTCATGACTTTAATATACCTGGATTTTGTGCATTTTGGAATAACAGTGTACATAACAAATTTGATGGATGTATGCTATATGCAAAAGAACAAATCTGTAAAGACCATTCACTTATTGAAATAAATAATGTTAAGTGTCATAAAATGTCATTATTTAAAAGTAATACATTGGTAGATGTCTTAGCATTCTATCGTTCCCATGAAATTAATGTGGACGATTTTACATCCGATTTAGGTGAAATACTAGAACATAGCATTGTAGATCCTAACGCACATATGTCTTTATCGGAGATATCAATATTAACTTGTTAGATACTAGCTCAATACAAACGAATAATTATTTAACATTAATGCATAGTTTTGGGTTCACAAGTATTATAAATAGTCCAACTCGAATACAAGGTAGCTCGAATACTTGCATTGATCATCTATTCATTAAATGCAAAAGTCAAATTTATAATAATGTGCACTCGGCTATATTAACTAATGATTTCACTGATCAATTTCCTATTTTCCTAAATATAGAACTCCAGAACACTAATAAGAAAAATGTTGAAAGTACAAGAGTGTATCATAAAATTAATTAGACAAAGCTAACTCAGCTATTATCTGAAGCAAATTGGGATGATGTGGTTAATACCAATGATGTTGATTTAAGTACAAATAACTTTATTAACTCATTGCAAAAATGTATAGAGAATTGCCAATATGAATGTAAAACTAGTAATAAAAAGAAAAAGATAAAACCTTGGATCACTAGTGGCCTCTTGATATCCATAAGAAAAAGAGATAAACTAAAAAAACAATTAGCTCTTAATCCAAATTGTTTGGATGCTCTAAATGCCTACAGACAGTACAGAAATCAATTGACAAAACTAACAAAAAAATCCAAATATGACTATTATAAAGAAAAAAATTGTGAAAGTAGGACACCCCAAAAAAAGGAAAATAATAAAAGATGCCATAATGATCAAGAAAAGAAAAGGGAAATAAAGCATGTTGTGAGTAGTAATAATGAAATACTGAGAGACCCAAATCAGATAGCAAATGAATTCAATGGCTTCTTCACTAGTATAGGAGAAAAGCTAGCTGATTTGATTAAGTTGAACCGAAATCGTAACTACACTAAAGATACACCAATGCCTATTACCGATAGCGAAATTATGAATCAAATCAAAAAATTAAAAAATAATGTGCAAAGTGGAGAAGACAACATAACATCTGAAATGATAAAAGATAACCATGTATTTCTATTGAAACCGCTAGTCCATATCATAAATCGTATTTTCTGTACAGGAGTATATCCTGGAGCCTTAAAAAAAGCCATAATTATACCTATTTACAAGCAAGGCAATAAAGAACTAACAACAAATTATAGACCGATAGCCTTAATAAGTACTATTAGCAAATTGGTAGAGAAATGCATTAAGTTTAAACTGGCTGAGTTCCTTAATAAACATACCATTTTATCTGATAATCAATATGGATTTAAAGAGGAAACCAGCACAGAAGATGCGCTAAGTAAAGTTACAGAAAAAATACTTAGTAGTTTGGACAATGGTAAAAAGGTTATAGGAATATTTCTAGATCTAGCCAAGGCTTTCGACACTGTGGCACACGAAATCCTACTCCACAGATTAAACAATATGGGCATTAGAGGAGTAACAAATGATTTGTTTAAATCATACCTGACGAATAGAACCCAACGTGTAAGAATAAACAGTAGTCTAAGCGATCCTCTAGAGTTGGGATTTGGTGTGCCACAGGGTACAGTACTTGGTCCCTTTTTGTTCAACCTGATTATTAATGATATACTGTCTCTACTTGACACAGGGAGCGTTTTCTGTTTTGCGGACGACACTGCAGTAATTGTGAGTGGAGAAACTTGGGAAGCTACTCTGAGTGAAGCAGAAACTGCGATAACAAAAATAAAAGAATGGTTGGACTACAGTCTATTGTCACTAAATGTGCAAAAAACAAAGTTTATAGCCTTCGGCTTTACTCGGGTAAATTTGCCAATGTTCACAAACTTAAAAATTCATGACTCAGGTTGTACTAGGACTGTAAATGACTGTAAATGCAAACACAAGATAGAAAGAACACAATCTCTTAAATACTTGGGAGTATTTGTTGATGAAAATTTAACTTGGAAAACACATGTTTTGTATGTAGTAGGTAAAATAAGAAAACTCATATATAAATTTTATGAACTAAGAAATGTGCTACAAGGAAAGATTCTTAGAATGGTTTATTACTCTCTTGTTGAGTCGGTGATAAACTATGGCCTAGTGGTCTGGGGAAGTGCCTGTAAGACAGTATTGGAACCTTTGTTTGTAGTACAGAAATATGTGATTAAAGTCATGTATTTAAAAAAAAAGCGATTTTCAACCGAAATCTTGTTTAAAAACTATAATTTTCTTACATTGGAACAACTACATGTTATATCAATAATCAGGTTTATGCTCAAAAGGCCTTACTATAAATTAGAATTGAAGCATCAATTAAACACGAGAAATGCATCTCAACAAAATGTACTACTCCCCTCTGTCAAGCACTTAGCCATGCAAAAGCACATACATTTTACTGGTCCGAAGGCTTTTAATGCCTTGCCCCTGCAATTGAAAACACAAACATACAAAAGAAATAAGCTCAAGATTGATATGTGGATTAAAGAAAGCGGGTTTAAGTTTAATTTTCGCTGAGTTTAATTTGATCAAATATAGCTTTAATTTCCTTCTAATTCGGATTTAGACTTGGTATAACAATTTTTCAAATTTATAATTTATAGTTAGCTTAAGGTAAGCACAATTTAAATTTAAATATATAATGCTTGAGAGATTTTTGTACATACTGGAGAATATCTCTCAAAGTACGTCATCATTTTCAATATACCTAGATATAGATAATATATGCATTAAGTTAGGAGTTACTGCACACACAGTTTGTTATATTCTATCGTGCAGCTCATTGGATATAGAACATAATGTAACATAATAATGTAATGTAATATTGTTTGGTGTTCTATATTATTAAATAAATATTAAATATTATTATATAGCTTAACCCCACAGTACAAGATGATTCTGAGATACAGTCAATCTACTATATGGTTGATGTAGTTGAGATTTATTTCCTGTGAAATGTTCATGGATATGTTCATTTTTTGTAAAAATTGAAATATTGTTTTTAATGTACATCAAAGTTTGGTAAATATACAAACAAGGCATTGTTAATAAATTATAATGAATGAATAATGGCCTGCAATGTTCACTCGCCGATGCACCTGCCAAATTTCTAATCGCCTTTTTCTGAATAACAAAGACTTTATTAGCTTTAGCTGATAAACCCCATTGTTGAAGGCCATAAGAAATAACAGATTGAATTAAACTATGGTATAGAAGTTTGAGAACACTGAGAGAGACAGTTAGTCTCAACTGACGCAGTAAATATATATGTTTACTAAGCTTAAATTTAACACTATCAACATGGTACTTCCAGGTGAGTTTATTATCAATATCAACCCCAAAGAATCTAGTACAATTTACTTGATGAATAGTTTTATTATCAAGTCTAACCAAATAACTTTTATCTATTGTTGAATTTTTAGTAACAAAGTTGATCATTTGAGATTCAGCAGTATTTATCAGTAGGCCATTTAGAGAACACCACTCTGAAATTTGATCTGTTACTTCCTGAGCTCTATGAATTGCTTTAGGCATAGTACCCGCAGATACCAAGATATTAGTGTCATCAGCAAAAATAACAATAATGGAAGCTTTTGTACAAAATTTCGGCAGATCATTTATAAAAACTAGAAACAAAAGGGGTCCCAAAACAGAGCCTTGTGGTACCCCAATTGATACACATTTTATATCTGAATTTATTCCATTCACACTGACCAGCTGACTACGATCAGCCAGGTAAGATCTAACCCAATTCAATGCAGAGCCACGCACACCATAAAACTGCAACTTGTGTAATAACATGTCATGGTCAACGAGGTCAAAAGCTTTGCTCATGTCAAAAAATAATCCTAAAGTATGCTGTTTATTTTCCAAGATTTCCAGCATATGCTTTAAGAGTTGATCAATTGCACTGACAGTAGATTTATTTTTTCTATAAGCATTCTGACTAGAAGAAAATAATCCGAAAGATTCAAAGTAATTATATAATCTGTGATTAGAAAACTGACTAAGTAGGGATATAGGTCTGTAAGATGAACAGTCGGAGCGGGAACCCTTGTTTTTGTATATTGGTAAAATCGAGTGAATGGGGACACTCAGTGATACATAGTTCAGATGCATAATAGTTGCTATTAATCGCGAGTAAAACAGTTCCTCCTCGAGAACCCTAGGACCTGTCCTTGTTAGATGAGCAAGCTGGTTTTTTCCTTATTATGGGGATGCCGTTTCTGTAGGCAATGTAAGCTCCTTCGTCGCGTTGCTGTCTTTCAGTTCATTCCAAATTTGGCGATTGTAATCTCTCTGGTCTGGTCTGGTTTAATTTGAATATTTTCGAACCCATTAATCTCTTTGATCTTCTTTTCGTTCTTCAGCAAGAGCAGAGCTGGCTCATTATTAGAAAGAGTTATTTTAACTGGGCAAGACTTATTGGCCTGTTGAATTCCTAGCTGGCTTACTCGAATGTTACTGCTTACTATGTTTGGAATGACTTTGGCGCATATATTCTTGACTAAATCTGGGTTATTTTCCGGAATACCGAACATTAAGACATTATTTTTCCTCTGCTTCATCTTGTTTACTTCAGAGACTATCTGTATAATGTTTGGCAAATCCTTATTTTCATCTCGAGTTTTTTTCTTCAGTTCATTGACCTCTTCGTATAGTTTATCCGTCTTCCCTTCGTATTTTTGTTCAAGTTTTTGCAAACTAGTTTTTACTTCGTTTAGTTTTGTTTCAAATATATTTAGTTTTGCATTCAACATGATTTGCATATTGGCCGAAACCTTATCCGCAAAACGTTTTTACGAATATATTATCTAGACAAATTCACTTTACCAATTCGTCAGCTAATGTTTTAATCTGTGTTTGTTGTTAAGGTGTTAAAAAATGTTTGTTTAAAAAAAAATGTTTTTAAACGCCAACTTAGTTGCAAGGCAACCCTCGGAAGTCAGAGACTTGTGTGAGTTAAGAAGATGGGGACCTTAGCTTTTGAAGTGTCATCGGCCGGTAACCGTGTACAGTCGGAAGGACTGATATCTAGGTACCAAGAATGTTCGATTGGTCACCTCTCCTCTCGCTCAACGAAACTACAGAAATAAATACCCAGCCCAGAGTGGGGGGCATCTTGAGATACCTGGAGAACGGCTTACCTTACGTAATTTTCACTATAAGGGATAGCTGCACAGTGTCTCAATCGATGAGTTTGATCACATTGAATAAAAATTATCTGATAAATAACTGTTAAACGGTTGATATTACTGGAGACAGATCGTATACAACCCCTTTACTTTACTTTACAATACTAGTTCCAAAATTCAACAGTTTTTTTAGTATTAGCAATAGTATTTATAAATTGACCGCATTATTTCAAAAGTTTTTATTTTATACAACGATATCAAATGTATCATTAGTAGTAAAGCAACCTTCAAATCTAAACTTAAAAAATATTATTATTACTAGTACCAATTTATTGTCTCAACATTTCAAATATTCGAGGTGTGTTGTGATTGACTCAAAAATTGTAATTTGTCATTTCCGCACTCCGCGTATATATTCTAAACTTTCTTAAACTTTCTTAAACTTCAACGATTACTGCATATTTTTGTAGGGAAGGAAATGGACTGATGAGAGCACCACCGTTTTCTACAAATGCGGCAAATAGAAGTAATATTTGAAAGTAGTGTTTACATTTTTATTTGTGCGTTTAATAACATTTAGGACTCTTCAGTGAAGTGGTGGATAATGTATTGTGACTGAGAAACTTTTAATAGAGACTATTTGTGCGATTGAAGACGTGATAATGCCCTGATTTATTGAAATATTCAATTTTCCTAATTTGTTCATTTTGGGTTTAAGATTTGTTATGAAGTTTTGATGGATTGGTTTTTATATTAATTTTCTTTCGAATTATTTCCTACGTATTTCACTGATTACAATCTTTTGTATATTTTTCATATTAATTTCGTTTGGCAAATTTAATCTTAGAATCGCTATACTTTTCAGCCTAGGCTTTCGAGTTACGCAATCTAAAATCATTATTACCTTTATTTGATTCCTATATGAGGAAGTAGAAAAACAAAAAATAAGATTCCTTTAGGTCACTGCCATCAATTATATTCCCAGTATACAATGAAAAACAATTTTTAGACCAGTCTACAAAAAATGCACACTATTTTAGACATAGGCAGAAGTTACAGAAGAAATGTGGTGAAAAAATTATATTTTACAAAACTACGTTATTCTAATCAAATAACTTGGATATCTTAATAAAAATGAAATATTTCTCAAAGAATACATTGAAATGAATTCTGGCTGGCAATTCGATTTTGTACTTTAGTACTTACCTGGTAAAATGGATTCATCCCTAGTGAAATGAAAAGAACATACCACTGCCGCACTCGGGACTGGTTTTTTTAGTTTACTTTTTCAGGAGTCCAAGTCTGATGACCATACACTGTGGTCATTTAAGTTTGCAACATATGGGAAGTTTCAAAATGAATTGCACAACCAAAATACAAATATTGCAGAAAGTCGGTGCATATGCGATAATCATATTAGGTGCACTTAGAATCATTGCAGGTCAAACAGCATACAGGGTAGGTCAGAAAATATAAAAATTGTACAAGAGTAAAGTACCCTTATTTCAGAAAATTCAGCAAAATGTTATCAAAAAAAGTTGCTTAGAATTAATAGTTATGCCTGAATACAAAACATGGTCTCCCAAGAAAAAATAATAACACTTTCATAAATTAATCAAATTCAAATCAATTTCGTATAACTGTAATATAACTTTGTTCAAATTCAAGAATATTTGTAAAATTAACTTGGATTTTTAATTTTTTAGGAAATCACAAACTTCATGTTTGTTTATTGTAACAATATTGAACAAAACTTAAAAATTTCGCAAAAAATATTTTTAAGGATGTAAAACAGTAGTAATGATAATATGCATATTAAAAAACTCTAATTTAAAGTGCAACATTTTTATTTTAAATATTTATTAAAAAACTGTCCAAATTAATCGACAGACATGAAATTCTACTGAAATTATCGCAGATACCCATGGAAAAAACAAATAAGGGTGTAAAGTCATTATTATTATTAATCAATATTAACAAAACAATATATCATGTATGCACTAAATTCTGTAAAAATTCTGAAAAATAGTCGTTTGTCCGAAAACGTTTAAACATTGCATTTTTTTTGTGCACTATATTTATAAAACTGGATGTTATTGCCAAACTTTGTTGCACTAAAATGTTTTTTCTTTGGTATGGATTCTCGCATATATCATAGTCTCCCTTTCTGGTTGAATGATTGAAATGGTTTTCCCCTGTATGAGTTCTCATGCCCTATCAATCCTTTTTTTTTACTGAAAAACTTGGAATGCAATGGTTATTACCCTGTATGAATTTTTTCTGTGCTGTAAATTCACCTTCTGGATAAAAGATTTAGGACAAATTTTGCACTGAAATGGTTTTTCCCCTGTATGAGTTCTCTCGTGACTCAGCAAATTTGACTTTTGTGTAAAACATTTTGAACAAACCTCGCATTGAAATGGTTTTTCCCCTGTATGAGTTCTCTCATGATGCAACAAATTTGTTTTTGTGTAAAACATTTTGAACAAACCTCGCATTGAAATGGTTTTTCCCCTGTATGAGTTCTCTCATGATGCAACAATGATTTTTTTTTTTCTGCAAAATTCTTTGGACACATTTTGCACTGAAATGGTTTTTCCCCTCTATGAGTTTTCAGGTGACACAGCAGATTTGTTTTTCTCATAAAACTCTCTGAACAAATTTTGCATTGGAAAGTTTTTTCTCCTGTATGAATTCTCTCATGATACAACAATGAGTTTTTTCCTATAAAACTCTCTGGACAAACTTTGCATTCAAATGGTTTTTCGCCTGTATGAAGTCTCATATGTACTGAAAGACTCCCCTTGTGCTTTAACAACTTCAAACAAATTTCACATTGATATGGTTTTTCCCCTGTATGCAGTCTCATATGTACCATAAGACCCCCCTTGTGGTTAAACAACTGCAAACAAATTTTACATTGAAATGGTTTTCCCCCTGTATGAGTTCTCTCATGTTTCGTTAGATTTTCCTTGTAGTTGAACAATTTCAAACAAATTTTGCATTGAAATGGTTTTTCCCCTGTATGAGTTCTCTCATGCCCTATTAACCCTTTTTTTTCTGTAAAACTTTTCGGACAAACTTTGCATTGAAATAGTTTTTTCTCTGTGTGAATTATCTCATGACGCGTAAGATTCGCCTTGCGGCTAAACAACTTTAAACAAATTTTGCATTGAAATGGTTTTTCACCTGTATGAAGTCTCACATGCATCATAAGATTCGACTTTCCGTTAAATGATTTATCACAAATTTTGCATTGAAATAGTATTTCTCCTGTATGAATTCTCTCATGAAACATCAATGAGGATTTTGCTGTAAAACTCTTTGAACATATTTTGCATTGAAATGGTTTTTTCCCAGTATGAGGTCTCTCATGATGATTCCTTGTATCATTGCGTTTTTCCACAGCTGTTTGATCCTCTTCTCTATTTTGTTGAGGCATTGTTTCGGAGTCTAAAAAAATGGGAGAAATTACGAGAATTTTCTAAATAAAATATACAAAATTGGATCCAGGAATAGAAATATTTGCAAAATAAACATTGAGAATACAATATTATAAAGGAAAAAATGGTTGAATGCGAAAAACAAAAATATTGACTACATTTTTAATTCATTGAACAAATTAAAATCTTCCATGAATGAGTTTATTCCACTAATCTCTGAAAGTTTGCATGGTCAAATGTTTTTACTTATCGTACAGGTATGTATCTTTTTGTTTATACTCTATTTAAATACCACCTTACCTTTTGTAAGTCCATGAGAAAAGTTTGGTCCAATTTCTGTTCCAATTAATATATCAGTAACATTCGGGTACAACCCATTTTCACTTTTTCCACGTGATTTTTCCTCACATATGTCAGGTTTGACATCATGGTAAATGACATCAATGTAATCCTCCATTTTGATTGTCTCCGTTTTGGATTCCGCATTATTTGATAACGAATCGTCATTACATTCTGAGAGATCTTCACTCTTTAATATAAGTCCATTACTAAAATGATTGACTTTGGATTCTGACAATTCACCAGCAAGACCATTGAAATTCCCATTTTCCCAGAAATCTGTAAATCAAATTCAGACTGTAATATTGTCTTCAATCAACCAACACAGAAGCAGGTTACATATGAATATTTTCAAAGCTCCCAAATGAAGACCCTAAAAAATATTGATCGAGTGCAGACAAATTGGAAAAAAAAACTAATGCACAGATTTTCCCAAAAGCTTATTATTAAATTTTTTTCCTCAGACGAGAAGTTAATTTTCGTTAATAATTGGGCAAGTACGTCAAAGTGCAGTTTTTCAGGAGATATACTGACATTACTTTGAAGTACAAGATCGATTTGACTCTTCAAAAGAGCAAAAGAAGAGAAAAGGAGAAAAACTGAAAGCTGATATCAAATTGAAAATGTCAGCTGCATCAAAATTAAATTGACACATTTTTATTCAAATTGCAGTTCATTTAGAGAATCAAAAGTAAGCCGTTTTTTTCCTCGTGAATCACACTTGATAGTTATATTACTATTTTTATAATCATATATACAGTGTCATCCTCAAAGTATGCACCATATGGGAAACTTATTTATTAAGAGTTTTTCGACAAAAAGTTATTCTTGGTAAAAGTTTGTGCATCCCCTAAAACTGAACAGGCACCAACAAAACATAGTAAAACACACGCAATATACAAGGAGCCTTAAAAAAATTGATTTTGAGACAAGAATCCCCCTTATTTTGGAAAATCTCCGGAAATGTTATTTAGAAAAGTTGTCCAGCATTAAAAAATACATCTAGATTTGAAGTCATGGGCATCTAAGTAAAGTTTGATTTTTTTACCCATTTTTTTTAAATGGGGACTACGAAAAAAAAAATGTTAAAATGATAAATAGACAATATCCTTTGATCATTCTAATCAATATACTTTATTGTCATGAAGAACGTACATTCTTGTGGACAAAGCACTAACTTAAGTTATAAAAAATGTAATGAGCTACAACTAGGTCAATTACATATATAGATAAATAAACAAATACAATAGTAGAACATGTAAAATATGTAAAATAAAATAATAGGGTTTTTAGTCATATATGCTAATTCATGTTATAATCCAAGGCAGTACAAATATATTAAATTAAAATGAATTAAAAGGAATCAGCATAAAATTCTTCCAAGGTATAGTATGGTCGGCTACACAGCAAGAAGTAAACAGCCTTTTTAAATTTATCCACGGTGTTAATCTCTCTAACGTAATCAGGTAAGTGATTGTACATCTTGCAGCCATTGTAAATAATGGAGTCCTTTACTAAAGTTGAGTTTGGTCTGTGTAAGTTGATACTGTTTTCCTTGCGTGTAGGATAACGGTTAACCGTACTGAATTTATTTATGTGTTTTTTGATTAGACAAACTGTCTCCGCAATGAAAATGGCAATAACAGTATGCAACTTATGTAGGACAAAAAGTCGTTTGCAAGGATCCCGTGCCTTTGCTTTAGAAATATATCTAATTGCTCTTTTTTGTGAAGTCAAGATGTTTTGCATGATCTTATTATTGCAAACACCCCAAAACGGTGTGCCGTATCTCAGATGGGACTCAATCAATGCGTGGTATACTGTTTTTGCTGCTGAAGATCCTAGTTCATATGACACCCTTCTTACAGCAAAACAACCAGAGGCCAGTTTTTTGTTTAGGTTAATTGCATGCTCTTCAAATTTCAGATTATTGTTAATGATCACCCCTAGAAACTTTGTGTTGTTACGGCTCTCTATGTAACCATTTTCTAGTTCGACATTACCAAGATCGCACTTAAAGTATAGCATGTTGGTTTTTTTTACATTAAGGGCAAGAAGGTTAGAGTCACACCAACTTTTTACTTTGCTCATGTCACAGTTGATTTTCCTTTCCAGGTCAATTTTATTTTTGTCATGCCATAATATTGTGGTGTCATCAGCGAAAATTGTAAATTTGCCCGAGATATCTATTCTCATCAGATCGTTGATGTACAGCAAAAAAAAGGTAGGGCCAAGTATGGACCCTTGTGGTACACCACAATTAACCAGTGCTTCATCAGAAATGGTTGAGGTTTTAACCATTTGTGTGCGGTTTGTTAGGTATGATTCAATCCATTTATTCACTACTCCTCTGAAGCCATAGCGGTGAAGCTTAGCCAATAGTATTCGATGGTCAACGCAGTCAAACGCCTTGAGAAGTCGCGAGAACACGGCTGCCGCACCCTCTCCAGAGTTGACATTTGTGTATAATTCCTGGAGAAATGTGAAGATAGCATCACATGAGTTTTTATTTCCCTGGAATCCATACTGAGTTTGAGATATTATATTATGCTTTATTAAGAATTTAGTTATTCTGATTTTTACGATTTTTTCAATTACTTTTGCCAGAGCGGGTATAAGAGAAATCGGCCGGAAATTTGCTGGCGTATCTTGCGCGCAACCTTTATGTAAGGGAATTACAATAGCTGTTTTTAAGAAGTCTGGGAATACACCTCTCTGAAATGACATATTAATTAGGGTGGCTAATGTATGAAGAGCGTCTTCTGGTAGGTTCTCAAGCACTCTTATAGAAATCTCATCAATTCCATGCGTATTTTTATTTTTAATTGACAACAGTACTTCTTTTAGCTCAACAATATCTGTATCATAAAATAAGATTGACTGAGAAATGGTAAAGTGCCAAAATGTTCCAAGGGGTCAATATTTTTTTATAAGTCCTGTGTTATTATTCTAGCAGCAGTGCAAAAGTAATTATTTAGTTCATTTGGTGTTATAGTGGTCTCTAGTTTATTTATGTGGTTTTTTCCTCTCAGATCATTTATAATACTCCAGCTGGTTTTGGATTTATTATCTGATCTATCAATTTTATTCTTGTAGTGCTTCCTTGCGGTTTATAAGTCCTGTAGATCCTTCGATATTTAGTGAAGTATGTATGGAAAAAAATTGCGTTATATATTTCCTTATAATATGCAGGCATCTTAAATTTTTTGATGATGTTCTAATTCCCACAGTGAGCCAATGTTTTGTTTTCCGTTTATCCCTAAGTTTTTGTACAGGGAAGGATTCATTAAATAGTGTTACAAGAAGTTCATGAAAATGTTCAAAAGGTTTCTCTGAATTTAGAATGTTATTCCACTCGGAGAGACATGCCGCTTCTCTAAATTTATCAAAATTTGCTTTGCTGTGTAACCGCTCATACTTAAAATCTTTTTGTTGAGTAATACAGATGTCAAATGTGCTTAAAACTGCTTCATGATCAGATAGACCTGCACTGATAACAAGGCAGGAACTGCATTTCTCTTGCATGTTGCTACAAACATAATCAATTTTTGTCGCCGAGTGACTAGAGTGGCGAGTTGCATTTTCCACGTGCATAACCAAGCCAAAGGAAAATAATATATTTTTTAGCGACAAAGTATTTACTGAGGGTTCATCAAAATTGATGTTGAAATCACCAGTTACGATAATGGAAGCTTTTACGGACAGTTCGTTCATAAGCAGTTCTAGCCTAGTTAAAAATACATTTACATCGCTAGATGGAGATCTATACAAGCATAGGATATACATATTTATTTATTTACTGAATATAAGTGAAAATTCGAATTGCTTTTCTTCTAGGAGATTATCAAATTTGTCTATATTTACAAATTTATGGCTTACAGACGAGAAGTTCTTAATGAGTATTTGGGTCCCGCCATGAGCTGATAGTTTTCTATTATATGTGGATACTGGCTTATAGTTTTCGATAAAGTTATGTTCATTAGGTTGAAGCCAGTGTTCCGTTAGTAGGATTATCTCCGGATAATTTATATTTTCTAAGAAAATTAGCAATTCATCACATTTATTTCTAATGGATTGGATATTTAACAGCATCAAGGAGATTGAAAGTTTTTCCGGTTTATACTTAAAAAATGATTTGAGTAATTGTACAACATTTTCCTTAGATAATTCAATATTATTTGAACAAGCACTCACATGGATTTGGTTATTTTTAAACTCAGGCTGTTCAGATTCGCAGTTCCCCGATGTAGGTAGTCCTTTCACTAAGCTCAATGAAGCTTTTCCTAGGAAAAACTTGGCAGCATTCGTCAGTCTGATGCCATCTTCATAGTAATTGCTTCTTCGCAGTATGTTATTGCACTCCAGAAAAAGGCATTGGTTAGTATTCTGGGCGTGAAGTTTTTTGTTGATTATGAGATTATTTTCATAAATCAATTGATTTATATTCCCATTTAATCTGTACAGTTCAGAGATGATAATGGTGTAAGTATTTTTAAGATTTGATCTAATGTTATCCAGTGAATTACTTGCGAGACGGTTTGGCCATATTAATACGACATCTTCTTTGGTGAAATCTCTTGCAAGGTTGGTAGCAGTCACAACTAATTCCGCGTCAGTGGCATGAGGTTTAACAAAGGATAAGGTGAGTCAATGTGTTCTTCAGACTGACAACTTCATTACTGTATGTAATATTGTTCATTTCTAGTGTTCTAATTGTTCCTAGCATCTCTGCATTTACTTCTTGTAGGCTTTCTAGGTCTCTAATATGCTTATGTAGTTCATCTGTTTTTTGTTTTAATTCTTCTTCCAATGATCCATTTCTATTTTTCACGTCATTAATTCCTTTCTGTAGTTGAGAGATTAAAAGTTCATGTTCTCTCTGTTTATTTACATACAATATTTTAGTCTCATAGACTTCATCTTCAAAGTCCTGGGTTTTTTTCTAGCACGAATATAAGCAGCTTCTCTTTCTTTAGTATATTTCTCTAACTCGTCTATTCTCTTCATTAGCTCAGTTATTTTTTCATCCTTCTCATATTCTAATTTGTTTAGTCTCATCTTTTTGAAATACGCCATTCTTCAATTTTTTTATGTCATTTACTAGTTTGTTTGCATCTTGTTTCCTCTCTGCATCCTTTAACTCACAATTTTGGGAGCAGTAAATTTTGAAGCTACCAAGTTCTTTATATTTAGTTTTACGGTCCAAACAGCTTGGATGAAAAATGTCACAACATGTAATACAAAAGAGGTTTCCAAAGTCTTTCTTGCAGCATTTGAATTTGCGCTCCATTTGTGAATAATTGGTACGCCACTGGTGGGTAATTAACAAAAAAAGCGATTTTATATCCGCACTTTTTCCGAAGGTTCTTTCATATCACAGTTTTTGTGCCAAAGAAATGTTCACTTTTTAATCAGCAAGTGGTATGAGATTTTAAATAATACAGATTTTTGAATGATGCACAATGATACCGATTTAAAGTAGAAATATTGTTGTAGAGCACACAATTCTGCACACAATGATATAAAGCACAAGAATTAAATTTGGGTTTTTACTGTGATAATAGAAGTTATTCACAGAGCAAGAAAATAAATTATCAATCTGAGACTTTTTTTTTTGGCGGAATGCATACCTGTATACGACGGTTTATTTAAAAAGGCTGTAATATTACAAATTACACAGTAGAAGAGTAAAATAATTTTCAAAGTTTTTGGTGCAGTTATTTTTATTTTTTGTTAGCACCGAAAATTGCTCAAAATTATACAGTATTGTAACAAGAACTTAATATTCAATAATATCAAATCACAAAACATCAAAATAAAATAAGTTATTCTGCACAAACTAATTACATTTATTTTGTGGAGTTTTTCTTGTCCAAAATAATTGTTTTAAGTTGGCTTTGAAAACGAACGAATGTTTGACATTAAGTACTTGACATATTTGCTAAATATTTATTACATAGTTATTGTTATTGCTTATTTTGTTAAAGTTTGATAATAAGTATTATTTAAATAATATAAAGATGCTTACAAAAGAAAAAAAAGTTAAGATTATATTGTTGTGTGGGGAAAATAATCTAAGCAGACAAGTTACAGACATTTTTAATGCCAGGCATCCTAATCGCAATCTAAATCACACTACATTAACCCTTATTTTAAATAAATTTAAAGAAACAGGCAGTATTAATACAAAGTTCAGAAAACCTCACACAGCTGCGAAAGTATCTATAGAAGTATTTATTTATTTAGCATTTATTTATTTATGGTATTTATAATACTGTGTGTGCACCCCTGTATCTATTATTCAGTTATCTTTGAGGCTTTTATTGTAGTTAATAAGTAATTGTATCACATTTTACCTGTTAATAAGACTATTTATGATAAAATAAATTCTAGAAATGCATTTATTTGTAGTTTTATTTTATTTTATATTTACTATCAACAATCCATTCCGTTAAGGTTTTTTAATTCTGTGATAATTCTTCAGCTTAAAACAGTCAGGTAAGTCATTGAAAATTTTTGGGCCTACACGGTAAATGTGGTTTGGACATGCTTTGTGTTTGGGGTTTTGCAGCTCAACCTTGCCTCTAGTGGCATTTCTTGTATTTTGGCAGTGTTTTAAATTTACTTTGTAGTCGTTTTTTATCTTGAATCTTATGACTGATTTCAGATGGAGTTGTTCTATGTTTAGTATCTTACTTTCTTTGGTAAAACCCTATCACTAGGATATCTTTTCTTTTTGAAAAGCATAATTTTTATAATCCATTTTTGGGATACCTGTAATTTTGCTAATGTTGTTGAGTCTGCATTGCCCCACACCACCAAGCCATAATTTAATATTGACACAGCTAATGTAAAGTAAATTGTTTTTAAAGTTTTGAACGGTATTATATTCCGTAGTTCATAGAATTTGTGGATTAGTTTTCTGAGTTTTGTAGTTACAGCTTTTCATCCAATATAACTCCAAGGTATTTTAAACTAGTTTTTCTTTTTATGCTCATACCACATTTATATTGCTGCCCCAGGTTGCATTTTGATTCATGGATTTTGATGGATTCAAAGTTTGGTAAAGTACGTGTGGATAGTGAAAACACCACAAAATTTGTTTTTTCCACATTTAGAGAGAGTAGGCTATCATCTAACCAGTTTTTTATTATCTGTTAAGTTTTTTCTGCTTTTAACTTGGTTGTTTTCCAGTCTTTTTCTCTTATTAAGATAGTAGTATCGTCTGCGAAGCAGTAGATATTGATATTTTCATCGTCAAGTAGATCCATTATGCTATTGATGTAAATATTGAACAACAAGGTTGAGAGAACTGTACCCTGTGACACACCAACATTTACTTCCAATGTATCACTTTCTTGCCCAGACACCAATGTGGTTTGATTACGATTTGTGAGGTATGACCTGATGAGGTTATTTGGGATACCCCTGATTCCAGCATTATCTAAACGTTTCAGTAGAGTTTGGTGTTCCACAGTGTCAAAAGCTTTCTTGAGATCCAGAAAGATACCCAATACTTTTTTTCCCTTGTCTAAATTTTTTAGTATCTCTTCGGTTACTTTAACAAGTGTCTTATCAGTATTTGAGTTTTCCCTGAAAGCAAACTGGTTTGGATTGAGTAAGTGATTTTTTTTTCCAAAAAGGTGATTAGTTTGCTCTTGATGCATTTTTCAATAATCTTGCTTATTGTACTTGTTAGTGAGATTGGTCTATAATTGTTAATTAATTTTTTATCGCCTTGCTTGTGTAGAGGTATGATTGTAGTGATTTTTAATATACTGGGAAACATACCAGAGCTAAAAACCAGATTTATTATGTGTTTTAGTGGAATACTGGGATTATCTTTGTATTTTTTTATTATATTTGATGAAATAGCATCCTCCCCTCCCTTTACTCCATTCTTTAAGTTGGTTATTTCCCTAATTATGTCATTACTTGTCACTGGACTCAGGAAGAAAGAGTTAACACTCCTTTTTTCCCTCATATCCCGATTTTGTGTACATCTAGTAATCTTGCTTGCCAGTTGCTTTCCAATGTTACAAAAGTAAGAGTAAAACTCATTTGCCATCAGATTTTTGTCTGTTAATTCAATATTTTCTTGGTAATGCATTTTATTTCTGACTTACAGCCCTGGTTTTTTTGAGCCAATGATTTGTAGTAAGCATATTTCGAATTTTTGATTAGCTTACTTAGCATTTTTCGATATTCTTGGTAACTATTTAAGATAATGTGGTTGTTTGGGTTGAGGGTACAATTCCTTTTAAGTCGGTTTCTATTTCTAATTGATCCAAGGTTTTAATTTCTTTTTTTTTGTTTGTTATTGTTGATTCCCAAATTATATTTTTTAGTTTGTTTATAAACATATTTGTACATTGTTCTACATTATTCTCTCGCAGTACATCCCCCCATCCCTCAGCGTCCAATTTTTTTGATAGGTTTTCATAGTTTAATGTTTTGAATGTGTTAAATTCCTTTATGTTCATGGAAGATGATTCTAACTGGACGTTGAGCAATATGGGGTGGTGGTCAGTAAGATCATTTTCCAAGATTACACCTCTAATATTGTTGAAAATGTTACTTTTACATTTAATAAAAAAATGGTCCAAACAGGTACCTCCTTTTTAAGATTTCTCTTGTGGGTTTATTAATTGCACCCATAAAGCCATATCCCTGTAATACCTTCAGGTAGTTGTTCGTTGTGTCCGAGTCTTTGGATAACAGATCAATATTAATGTCACCGACAAACAAACACACTTTGTTTTGGTCCGTAGTTTCTCGGTGGAGTATTCTTTCCAAATTTTCGATGAGTTCTTCTTTTGGCATGGCAAAACATCTATATGTGGCTAGTATATCTACAGTTTTCTGGTTTTTTAGTAGTGTAACCTTGATTATTTTCAGGTTATTTTTTGGATTATTTGTTCTTTCATGTGGAATTCATTTTTTACAAGGATTATGCATCCATCACATCCGTTTAGGTTGCTTTCATTAAAAAGTAATCTATATCGCGGTATGTTGAAGTCGCTTTTGCGGTGGAAGTGTGTTTAAAAGTTATCGAAAATGGTAAGACATCAATTAAACAAATATCGACATCTCTTCATGTACCTTTTACTAAGTTACAACAAATTTTTAGAAAAAATAAACTCAAAGCTTTTAAAACAAAATATATAAATACTTTAAAAGAAAGGGATTTTCTTCCAAGATTTGAGTTTTTCGCAATGTATCAGGGAGAATACGAAGAAAACGCACGGTTCCTAATAAATATATTATAGACTGTTGAAGCAACATTTACAACTAATGGAACAGTAAGTTCACAGAACTGTAGATGGTTGGCTACCGAAAACCCTCATATCACTCTAGAGTGCAAGGACCAATACTCATTTAAGGTAAATGTCTTATGTGGGCTGTTAAACAATACACAAAGAGACAGAATTTGGTATCAGTTGGATGGAGCCAGTGTTCATTGTAATGTAGCAATACGACAATTTTTAAATGAAACATTTAATGGAAAATGGATAGGACGTTACTCAGAGTATCCAATGCCAGCACGCTCACCAGATTTAACCCCAAGGGATTTCTTCTTTTGGGGGTTCGTTGAAGAACGAAGTTTATAAACATCGTCCTTTCAGGGATAGAGAACATTTAAAAACTGTGATTACTAATTGTGTGAGGGCAATACAACCGGAGCACATTACGAATGCAGTCAACGCTTGTGTAAGAAGAACCGAACTGTGCATGTTGCGGGATGGACATCATACTGAGATGTAAAATACTTCTTTCGGAAACATGCTTTTGTTTTCAAAGCGAATATAAGAATTATTTTGGACAAGAAAATCCCAAAAAATTTTATTATGATGTTTTGTGATTTGATATTATTGAATATTAAGTTTTTGTTACAATACTGAATAATTTTCAGCAATTTTCGGTGTTAACAAAAAATAACTTTGCACCAAAAACTTTGAAAATTATTTTACTCTTCAAAAAAATTGACCGTGGTTAACATAATAGTTGTGTAATTTGTAATATTACAGGCTTTTTAAATAAACCGTCGTATACAGGATGTTGTTTATTTATCGTTTTAACAATATTTTTTTTCGTAGTCCCCATTTAAAAAAAAATGGGTAAAAAAATTAAACTACACTTAGATGGCCATGACTTCAAATCTAGATGTATTTTTTAATGCTGAACAACTTTTTCAAATAACATTTCCCAGATTTTTCAAAATAAAAGTACTTTACTCTTGTCTCAAAATAAAATGTTTGATGGCTCCTCGTATATTACGTGTTTTACTATATTTTGTTGGTGCATGTTTAATTTACCAAGAATAACTTTTTGTCGAAAATCCCTTAATAAATCAGTTTTCCATAAGGTGCATACTTTGATGATGGCACTGTATATAATACAGGGTGATTTACGAAGGCCGAGCAAAAGAGGTTTTTCAACTTGCAATGGACCTTTTTATGCACTATGTGAAAACACTGTAATTAGAAAGTATATGTGCTAATATCACTTGGGATTTTTTATTTTATTTTTCTGATCGGTAGTTTTTCCATAATCCGGAAAAAAGTGGTTTCGTCACGTCACGTCACTTTCACTAAAAGTTGATTTGGCATCGTTGTATGAGTTGAGAATCATGGAATTGTGACGTAATGACATTTGTTATTTGATACTTTGATAGGTTCGTTCGTTTCTCTCTTCAGCTCTTTTTCTTGGATATATCTGATACGACTGATACGAGACACGAGATATGCGATATGCAGAGAACTGCTGCAAATGAACAAGCTCGCCATGAATGTTTGGTATTGAAAAATTTCGGAAATTATTTTCTAATTTTAATAACTATGAAAATGTCTAAAAAGTGCTATGTGCACGGTTGTCTGAACACCAGTGAAAGTGAATCAAACTTTTGTAAAAAGCGGAAATACATGCTTTTGTGCAGAACATTTCCAGGTGAGTACATCAAGGAACGATCTTTAATTTCACTCAATGAAAGTTTGCAAAATCATCGATCAGTACTGTATTTTATATCCAGTCCTATAAACATATTGTTCTTTGGTTCCAGTTGAAAGAAGATACTACGAATTAGGAATATGCTAGAACAAGGGGATCCAAATTTATGTTGAAGCAAGATGTCTGTCCACATATCAACCTGAAATAACATTGGTCTGACAATGTTTCATCATAAGTATATGACCTACCAACGATGAAGAAACCCAAACCAAATGAAAACATCACTCCTTCAGCTAGTAAAACTGTGTTGAGTGACATTACATCCATGGGAAATATTTACTCAACAGTTTCGAATAGTTCTTCTCCTAGCAATAGCCAAGCTGGTACATTATCCGATTCACCAAAATAACGACACCAAAAAAAATTCTGAATATATTCCTAGTCAGTCTTCATCCGATCCTGATTGTGAAAATATCGAAGGACAGCAGCGCCAGCGCCTATCTATTGCACTTATAGAAAAGAAGAGTAATATTATTTGGGGCTCCCTGAAAATGTTTACCATATTGTGAAATACATTACCAAAATTGAGTAAATTAAATATATGGATGTTCTGATAAGTTTAAAAAAGATACGGGTTGGGGATGTATACTCTCGATTGGCTGATGACTGATATGAGTAAATCAAGTGTTCACAAGATTTTCACAAAAGCTGTGCCTATGATGGCAAATTGTTTACTTATAAGAGCTTATATATTGGCCTGACATCTGAAATTGAAAGAAATTTGCCGATCCCTTTCAGAGCTCGCTATAAGAAAGTTAATTCAATTATTGTCTGGAAATTGAAAAACCCTCTGATCCTGTTCGTCTGTCCATGACTTGGTCAGAATAGAAAAGATGCAATACTGTAAAAATCTTAATATCTGCTACTCCAAATGGCACAATACAATTTATTTCAGGAGCATACGGTGGACAAATTCTTTTACAACTTTGTCGATAAGAATAATTTCTTCTATTTTGATTGATTGAAATTCAAAAATACTTTGAATAACTAGAATGTGCAGTATTATGTCAAAGTTTTCTAAGGTTTGTTGTCACATTCTCTTCATGAATGCCAATATCTTCAGAAATATTTTTTTTTCTATAGCTTTGTAACCAAAGGGAAAATTTTTACCATAGAAAATGTAAGCCTGTATTTGTAAAAAATAGATTAGTATCCCTCAACAAAGAATTGGTGTGAAATAAGTAAATAATTTTGCAAAAAATTAAAATTTTTAATTTTAAATTTTAATTTTTTTTAAATTAAAAATTTCTCATCACATGAAGGAAACACTAACAGGTACCGAATATGAATTTATTTATATTATAATACAAACAGACAAAGCCTACATATATATTCACAGTATAATGCATTTATGATATATCTAAACAATCACGAACGTTTCAACTAAGAACCAAAGTTCTTAGTTAAAAGTTGGGCAACTTTCTAGTCATGGTTCTTAGTTCTTGTACTAGGGGGTTCCATAAACGCGCTCATTGATTTGCTAGTGTTGAATCCTTAGTTATTAGTTCACTTAGTTCTCGGGAACGTTGCATAAACAAAGCATAAAAATAAATAAAAAGAGTCAATCATCTCATAATCCACCCTTGGCCAATTTTCCGAACCTGCTTTTACGAAGCCTTGTTTCATTATAAACACACCAAATCGTTTATGATATTGAGAAATTAATAAGTTGATAAAACAATAAACATTAACCTCAAATGTCAATATGATTTTGATGGGAACTGTTTTTAATATTTGCGGTGTTGCCAATGGTCGCTCTTCATCAAAAGGAAGGCCCGTTCAGAAACTTTGAATGTTTTAAATGAAGAAAACCGTTGTTGAAATGTTTTTTTCTGTTGATGAGTCTATCAATGAACAGTGTTCAATTATATATCAAGCAGTGAGCTATATTTTTGACAAGAACAGTAATGCGTGTTTCTGAACGTGGATTATGGAGGGGGTAGTTTTCGATGAACGTGACGTCACGGGTACACTTTCAAACGCAATATCTTTTCGAAATAAAAAATATATGATGGCATTCTAAGTCAATTGGACGTTTCATATGAAATATAATCGACCTATATAAGTTTTGGAATTTTTTTTTCGTAAATGTAAAGGTCCATTGGATTAGAAACTTTAAATTTGGTATGCTGTCATATTCAATCATGTCCGTTCTACCTAAAATATTTTTTGTCCTACAGCTATACAGGGTGTGCCAAAAGTCGGTACCAACTTTATTATATTATTTATTTATTTAACCAACGGGTAAACCCTATTTTTACATGAAAAGATAAATACATGATCCTTAACTTAATCTACTTACAGCTAAACTAAATTAAATAATATGAATAAAAATAAAATAAGTTAGATAGACAAAATATCACATGTTGAAATAAGTTAAAATAAAAGTACAGCTTACAGACATAAAAATTATCATTGAGATCAATGAGCTTTGGTTCAGGATAACTTTTTCAACTTTTGCTTTAAAGACATGAATGAAGAGGCAAACAAGTCAAAATGGCCACTATATTCATTTCCATACTTCGCCAAGCTGTTAACTGGTGAATTTTGAGCATAGTTAGTTAGGTATAATGTTGTGTGGAAAACTTTGGAAGTTCTGATTTGCCTAGCCGGAAAATTCAGGTAAAATTCACATAATAGGGAGGGGCAGTTGATTATTCCCGATATTATTTTATGGAGAAAACAAATATCTGAGTTGATTCTTCTTTGTTCTAGATACTGTAAGATCAAAGACTCCATGATTTCGGCATAGTAATATTCTCCATAAATCAACCCCATTTTATAAGCAGCACAAGCAGATTTTTTTCTGAACCCCTTCAATATTCTTTTTTTGGTAACTGTAGTTAGGAGTCCATACAACAGCTGCATATTCAAGTATTGATCTAACTAATGCACAATATAGAACTTTAGTTGTTTGAACTGAAAATTCCTTGGATGATCGTATGATGAAACCTAACATTTTAAATGAAGGGGAAATTATATCTCTGATATGAGGGTAAAATGTTATCAAATGTAACGCCCAGGTCATGAATTTCATTGACAGTTTCATTAGGAGTATCATCCAAAAAATATTGATATGTCTTAGGTGAATTTAATTTGGAAAAGGTTATCTGGTGATATTTATTGATGTTTAAATCTTTACGTTAACTTTACACCATTCATAGAATAGAGAGATTTCTGTTTGCAGATTTATCGCATCGTTGTCGTTAGCAATTTTGTAAAATATTTTGAAGTTATCCTCAAACAACAAATAATTAGATTTTTTAACAAAGGAGGGATATGTCGTTTATGAACAGATTGAAGAAGAGTGGGCCACAGTGAGACCCTTGGGGGGCACCTTAAAGAGTTTACTTTTTCATTGCTGCTTACCCCAATATCCCTAATTTTGAACCTAACTAGTCAGCAAATACTTCCCACACACTTATATATATGTATATATATATATATATATATATATATATATATATATATATATATATATATATATTATATATATATATAATGTTCCCAGGTAAGTCGTTCTGTTATAAGGCAATCCAGTAATTTAGGTATGTCTGATTGAATGCAGACCCCACGATAGTTTTCAATATATTTTTTTTGAGCCATACTTAAATATTGGTTTCCAGAATTCAGGAAAAATACCTGCATTATAAATAAAGGCATCGCTAAAGTAAAAACACACATCTTTAAAAAATAACAACAAATTCCATTTGGACCAGAGGAAAGTTACATGGGTAAATTCTTAACAAATATACATGTTTCATCAATATTACATGTTTTTTCAAAGTTAAAAGAAGGGACGGTCATTATTTGATCAGTGAATACTGTTGAGTAGTCAGCAAATAAATTGAAAACCCCAATGCCAGTAGAACTATGTTTTCCTTGAGAAACATGTTATTGGGAAGATTATAACTTTTTCTTCGACTATTAATATAACGCCAAAAGGATCGTGGATCCTCTTTCATTCTGTTTTCTGAGTTCTTGATGTAATTGTCTTGACATGATTTACTGAGCCTATTGCATTGTATTCTCAAGTCGTGAAATAAGAGGAAATCCTCATACTGGCAATACATTTTGAAACTCTTATGGAATTTCTTCTTTTGAATTATCACTGTTTGAGATCAGAGCTGAACCATACAGGAAACATACTTGGTTTGCAAACTTTCTGAGGAACAAAGACGCCAATGGCATAATACAGAATATCATAAAAAGTGGATATTGCTGAGGGTATGTCCAATTCAATAAGGGTATTCCAGTTTATACCTGCAAAGAAGTCATTCAGACCTATATAGTTAGCATTTTTTTAATCATAAAATGGCTCATCATATTTCATGAAAATAAATGATTATTTCAAAGGAAATTGCATTATGGTGAACTGAATTATGAAGAAGCAAATCATTAGCCATAAGAATGTTCAAGTCACGAATGTTTGAAAACACCAAGTCTAAGAGCACACCTCTACTATTATAAACATTATTTAATTGAAATTAATTGTAAAAACTGTAGCAATTGACAATATTCAGGGCAGGGAGTATCAATTAACTGTAACTCCCATGTCATCATCAGACCACCCTACTGCTGGATTATTAAAATCCGCATATTGTAACCCTACAGTTATCATTACTTTCTAACAAGTTGTTTTCGACTATTTTACAATGTTCTTCATAAATTTCAATACCTGATTTCGGAGGTATATACACAGAACCGAAAATAATATTCTCTTTTCCAATTCTTACTGAAACAAATATTTGTTCAACAGTATTGGGTGATACCGAAATCAGTATCAAGGATTTTTTCTAATTGCAATAATGAGTACTCCAACGCCTTTCTTTATCATTGAAGTAGTCAATAATGTCACGATCTGTACAGTAAATGTTATAGGACATATTCAGATCTATTTCAGCATCAGAGTAATTATTATCAGAATGACATCATAATTTGAACAAAATACATCTTGTTTAAAATCGGTGAGTTTAGTACGCATACCCCCAACATTCTGATAGTAAACAAATAACTTATCTAACCTATTGAGAGGTTTACCCGTATTGCCTAGTTTTTTTTTCACAATCATTGGAATTACATGTACATACTTTATAGTTAGGTCTCTTCTTAATTCTTCGAGGTGTTTCCGTTGTTTGATTTTTAGATCTGGCCCCACCTTCACTTGATTATGGGGTAACTTATTCTTGTTCCTCAATATTTGCAGTACGGTGCCTGGATTATCCATAACAAATTTGATAGGCCTTTGTCCATTCACTTGTTTTCCCAGATGAAACACTTTCTTGATCACCACAGAAGGGATAAGGCGAGGGTCTCCTTTATATTGATGTGATCCTCACACTCAGTAGATTCAGGAAGGTTATATACTATAAGATTACTTTCACGTTGTTTTTGTTCATTATATTGTAACGTAAATAAACTTAACTTGGTTTTAATAATTTATTTCACACTTAAATCTACAACTTAATTTATATTACGTCACTGTATAGCTCGATCGTATGGGCTCGTTCAGACTCTCCGTGCCATCTTGAGGGCTACCTATTTATCTCCGTCACAGAATTCCCGATCTTTCGAATTCCGGCAGTGGCGACCAGCATGTTCCAATCGTTTCCAATATCGACCGTTGCTCTCCGCGGCAGAGCGACTGGACTGTTCTCGAACATCTCCGGGGATGACCTCATCGCTGTCGACGGCAACGCGCGAGGCGACAGGTCCGGCCTAGGTTCGTTACATTGCCCCCTTCTTAAAGACATTTCGTCCCGAAATTTCATCCTTGGAGTGTGACGATATCTGCATGACTCCCCATATCTGCACCTGAAGTTCGATGGAAGTAACACTCCACGGTCTTCATGATCGGTCGTGGAAGAGGGTTACAGCAAACCAAAATCTTGACGCCGCTGGATCTGAATATCGCCTCCAGCATACTTCTTATGACTCTCCAGTCCAACCCATCAATACCACAGGACAATTTTGGAATTGCTAGATCCACCAGATTCTGGTCCACCATAGTATCTCTTAGTTTGGTGAGACTCTTCCAGACATCTTCATAGGACGGTTCAATTCGTTCCGGTGTTCTGGCAAAGGAAGGTCCGAGAATTGTCCTAATCGCACCTGTATCTAGCAGCATGGTGCAAGGCTCGTTATTGATGAGACCGTCTACGAAAACACCTCTGTTCTGTCGTTTCAGGATAGCGACATATGCGTTGTTTACCGGGGCTTGCTGGACACAGGCCGACGATTGCCCCTTCTCGTCGACCTTCTTTAGTTTTCCTGCATCGGAGTCGTGTTTTCGAATGTTGGACATTTGCTACGCACATGTCCAATTTTGCCACAATTCCAGCATCTTACCTGTCTTTTCTCAGGCAAAACTTCCTTCATCACTTTTCTTATGGCAGCTTCCAAATTAGCAGGCTCCTGTGAGTCTTCCTCAATCATTCGGACTTTACTCTGGCTTTTGCAAGATTGTTTCGCTGCCTCAATTCCAAAGCGTGCCAGTGCGTCTACGAGATGTGTTGGACGGGCTAGTGTCAACGCTTGTCTGGTTTCTTGGTCACGGAGTCCATCCAGGAATGCTTGAACCGCTAGTCGCTCCATTACATTTTCTGGTGTGGCTGAATATGCGAGACGAACCAAGCGTGCAATGTCAGTTTCGAATTCTTGTAAGGATTCACCCGATTTTTGGCAGCGATTTTTCAGCTGGGAGTGGTATACGTGTTCCAAATGGGCGTGGCCATATCGTAATTCTAGATGTTTAATCAGCTGATCATAGTCCTCCTGTTCTTGGGCGGTGAGAGTTTGTAGAATATTTGTCGCTTCTCCACGTAATGCAAGTGTCAGTGCTACAGCTCTTTCCCCTGCATTCCATCCGTTTGCTTTGGCCGCTGCTTCAAACTGCCGGCGGTAATTTGCCCATGGAGTTTTTCCGTCGAACTGAGGCGGCTTCATGGAAAGCTTCCCTATTTCTGAAATGACCTTGACATCTTTTATACCCTCTTGAACTTTATCCAAGTTCAAACTCAAGTCCAGCATTGCATTTTCGTTAACCATCTCTGTGGAGGGCGCACTATTAATTCGTTTTTCCAGCTTACTGATCGTTTCCTTTATTTTGTCCATTTCTGCCTCGACCCCATCTTTGATTTTATCTACCTCCGTGTTCATTTGCTCCCTAATTTTATCTATCTCTGTCTCAACGGTTCCCATTCTTTCTTCTAGAAAATTAGCCACACCACACAATTCTTTTTTTAGGCCTTCTGTGTTTTCCAGAAACTTCTCTTCCAGGCTTCTTGCATTTTCTTCCAGGCTTCTTGAATTTTCTAGAAGCTTCTCTTCCAGATTTCTAGAATTTTCTTGAAGCTTCTCTTCCAGGCTTCTTGAATTTTCTTGAAGCTTCTCTTCCAGATTTATAGAATTTTCTTGAAGCTTCTCTTCCAGATTTCTAGAATTTTCTTGAAGCTTCTCTTCCAGATTTATAGAATTTTCTTGAAGCTTCTCTTCCAGATTTATAGAATTTTCTTCCAGGCTTCTTGAATTTTCTAGAAGCTTCTCTTCCAGATTTCTCGAATTTTGTTGCAGTTCTTCTTTCACGGATTTAGTAGTTTCTTCGAGTTTATTCATTACCAAACTTAAATCGCCTCCGGAACTTCGAATAAAAATGTTTTCGGGGTCCTCACCTTCTTGTATAAGTCCTTCTGCAAGTCTTTCCTGGAGTACTTGCTTTTTACCTGTTATTTCCAGTTCCCTTTCCTCCAATTCCTGTTTCAATTCCGCTACCTTCAAATCCGCAAGGCGCACTTTTCTTGAACACATTTTGTCTTTGCCGAGGTATCAGTCTGTTTTACACGAAAAGTTTATCAGTTTGTTAAAAATTCACTTCGCGAATTCTTTTCCACGGGCCACCAGTCTATTGTCTGTTTCACGCGAAGAGTGTATCAGTTTATATTCCCACGCACAATTGTCCACTTCGCGAAAACCGGGCCACTGTCTATTTTCTGTTTCACGCGAACAGTGTATCAGTTTATATTCCCACGCACAATTGTCCACTTCGCGGAAACCGGGCCACTGTCTATTTTGGTACAAAGGTCTATCAATTTATTTTTCTGACTATCCACTCCACGATCACTTGTTTATTTTCAAAATCTCACTTCCGACACCAATTGTAACGTAAATAAACTTAACTTGGTTTTAATAATTTATTTCACACTTAAATCTACAACTTAATTTATATTACGTCACTGTATAGCTCGATTGTATGGGCTCGTTCAGACTCTCCGTGCCATCTTGAGGGCTACCTATTTATCTCCGTCACAGAATTCCCGATCTTTCGAATTCCGGCAGTTGGCGACCAGCATGTTCCAATCGTTTCCAATATCGACCGTTGCTCTCCGCGGCAGAGCGACTGGACTGTTCTCGAACATCTCCGGGGATGACCTCATCGCTGTCGACGGCAACGCGCGAGGCGACAGGTCCGGCCTAGGTTCGTTACAATATTCAAGCATATATGATTCATATGAGGCATCAGTTTGGGGTCTTATCAAATTTCTTGTTGAATTAGCACTTATGTTATTTGTTACTGGTTCAGAGATCTTTCTTCCATTTAGTTCAAACTTTAATATTCGTTGTTCAAGAGTGACTATCTTTCCGTTCAGTTCAGACGAATTGTTTTGGACTTGTACTTCTAGATCTCTAACTCTCCTTACTAGATCTGGTAAGTTAATAAGATTCTCTCTACATGTAGGACAAACGAAGGGCATTATTCAAGTTGCCATTGTAACAACCCGAATTTCTGTGGCTGATAATCCTGAACAATTTCTGCATATAACCCTTTTGCATAAGTCAAAAGGAAATCCAAATACTTCATTTTTGACCTATTCCAAAACACAAGAAGTGCTCCATTTGTAACAGACCCTAGCCATTGTATATTATTGCAGACCCTTAATAATTTCAATCAGTACGCCTATGGCCTATAATCAGCTTTCTTACAATATTTAGAGATATATAATTTTTTTTGTAAAGATGTTTTATCTGTGGATACACTTTTCGATGGAATTAGTGCCAATTATCCTTAGAATTCTAAACTAATTTTCGAATTTTCTTATTCAACTTTTACTCATGGGCTGAGTGTGACTACCCTCGCGGAACTTCTACTGATATTAGTGAAAAACGTAGCATAAATTAACACCTGCTTTGAATTAACACATGAAACTTTTTGTTTTGTTGTTTATTAAGGTACTAGCTGACCCGACAGATGTCCTGTCCAAATTTCTATATTCCCTCAATTTGTGTTCCTGAAACCTCTCGTCCGCGTAGATTTTTTTTTTTTCTGTTTTTCTTTTTGTTGTTTCATCTAGGTTATGCTTTTGACTCTGCCCGCTTCCCGTTATCCTGTTATTCCATTTTCCCCTTATCCCGTTATTCCCGTTTTCCGGTTATGCCGTTATCCCCTTTTCTGGTTATGCCATTTTATTGTATATATAAATATATATACATATATACAGTATGTCTCACTAAGTTGGAACCATAAGGAAAACTTTTTAATTATTAATTTTAGGAAAAAAGTTATTCTTCATAAAAAGTTTTGCATGTTCTAAAATCTAAAATGCAATCATCATATATCAATTTTCTTCAGTCGTATACGCGGTATGTCAAAATATATGAATTTTACTCAAGGGTAAAGTACATTTATGTTTGAAAATATCGAAAATTGTTAATAAAAAAAGTTGTTCAGAACTAAAAACTACGTTCAAATATGCAATTACGTCCATTTACATGGAAAAATAATTTTTTCTTATTTTGTCTACAATAACAATGCAAATTTAACTGTAGTTACGTGTAATCTAGGATGCACTGATAAAGAAATGATTTGTTGATTTGTTAATAGCAAGATATGTTTGACAGTGAATGTCAAAACGCGTTAGAATTAATAAGACACATAAAAATGGTATCGTTATTAACTTGTGAAGAGAAAATAGAAATTGTTTTGATTGTGGGAGAAAACTATAAAACGCATAGAGAAGCAGCAACTATTTTTAATAACATAACATCCCAATAAAAATATCAATCATTCAACTGTTACGAAAATAGTAAATACATTCAAGAATACTGGAAGTATTAACAATCATTTTAATGGAAAACGCCGAAAACTGGTTGCCAATGAGAATACGAAGTTTGAAGTAATGGTGTCAGTTGTAGAAAATCCAAAAATGTCATTGCGCAAAAGAAAGTCGTCGATGCAACAAAATGTGAGTAAAGATACGGTGGCAAGAATTTTAAAACTGGATAAATACAGACCATTCAAACCAAAAATCGTTCACACATTGAAAGAAAGGCGTTTTGATTTTTGCCATCTCATCGAAGGAAAATTAGAAAAGGACCCTTATTTCACGAGGCGTATAATTTTTTCCGAGATGAGACTGGAATAGAAAATCAAATAACTATCTGAATGAAAATGCAAATTTTCAATTTCAGATTTTTTCTTTTGAGTTAGGTCCTTTTCAGAATATCTATTAGATGTAGTTCAATGTCCAGCGTGGCTTTAGCCGGGGAAGTAGTTGTTTTCTGTTAGACATTCACAAAAAATAACTTCATTTTAATCGTGGATTTTTCAATTCACAGAAAAATCTTTCTATCAATATTCAATTGAGAATGTTTCCCTTTTCAACATGAATACCCCACAAGAGCTTATCTTGACGATGGAAGATAGTGACTAAAGTTTATCTTTCAGTCGCAGATGATTCCACATCTGATTTTATGAACATCCTGTTTATATTTTCAACAAATCAATCTATCATACCCCATGACAGGTTTTAATGTCAGAAAACACTAATTTCAAAGTGTCTCTCCAAAAGAAATGATTCTAACTTTTTCCATCTTTGCAAAGTGAGATTGCTTCTTGAAAATGTGTTTTCCATTTCTTCCGGTCTTCCTGATGATCGTGGAAGCGTGAAATAGATTTTCGTCGACAAAAATGTATTGAAGACCTAGTGAATGCGATGTCTCTCCTAAGGTCAATGTTACGAATGATTTCTGGTGAGTACTCTCTTTGGAAAACATTCTTCTTTGCCTCATTCATCTTTATGAGTTCTTAATTAAGACTGGAATAGAAAATCAAATAACTATCTGAATGAAAATGCAAATTTTCAATTTCAGATTTTTTCTTTTGAGTTAGGTCCTTTTCAGAATATCTATTAGATGTAGTTCAATGTCCAGCGTGGCTTTAGCCGGGGAAGTAGTTGTTTTCTGTTAGACATTCACAAAAAATAACTTCATTTTAATCGTGGATTTTTCAATTCACAGAAAAATCTTTCTATCAATATTCAATTGAGAATGTTTCCTTTTCAACATGAATACCCCACAAGAGCTTATCTTGACGATGGAAGATAGTGACTAAAGTTTATCTTTCAGTCGCAGATGATTCCACATCTGATTTTATGAACATCCTGTTTATATTTTCAACAAATCAATCTATCATACCCATGACAGGTTTTAATGTCAGAAAACACTAATTTCAAAGTGTTCTCCAAAAGAAATGATTCTAACTTTTTCCATCTTTGCAAAGTGAGTTTGCTTCTTGAAAATGTGTTTTCCATTTCTTCCGGTCTTCCTGATGATCGTGGAAGCGTGAAATAGATTTTCGTCGACAAAATGTATTGAAGACCTAGTGAATGCGATGTCTCTCCTAGGTCCAATGTTACGAATGATTTCTGGTGAGTACTCTTTTGGAAAACATTCTTCTTTGCCTCATTCATCTTTATGAGTTCTTAATTAAGACTGGAATAGAAAATCAAATAACTATCTGAATGAAAATGCAAATTTTCAATTTCAGATTTTTCTTGAGTTAGGTCCTTTTCAGAATATCTATTAGATGTAGTTCAATGTCCAGCGTGGCTTTTAGCCGGGGAAGTAGTTGTTTTCTGTTAGACATTCACAAAAAATAACTTCATTTTAATCGTGGATTTTTCAATTCACAGAAAAATCTTTCTATCAATATTCAATTGAGAATGTTTCCCTTTTCAACATTATTCACAGATATTCTGATCTTTTTGGGCCTGCTAGATCCCCTGACTTAACCCCCTTGATTACTTCTTATGGGGTTGCTTGAAACAAAAAGTTTATCAGAAAGGGCCGTTTCGAGATGTTGACCATTTGGAGAGGATAATTTTAGAAACATGCCAGGAAATTTCTCCAGAAATGATAAGGAATGTATTACGTGAATTTGCCAAAAGAACGATTATATGCATTGAACGAGAAGGTGGATATGTCGAGGCATCAGTAGGATGAGGGAACATTAAATTTCTATTTATTTCCAGAATTAACATTATGTTAGTTACACAACTTAGTATTTGTATGTATTTTCTTATTTGCACAAGCTATGCATATGCATTCATTATGTTTAAATTGAAAAATTGTTAGAAAACATTGAGAAACGAAAAGGTGATCATGTGTTTCATAACCAAAAGAGATAAATTCATTCATTGAAAATAGAAAAAACAGTAAAAAGTAACAAAACCTAATTTTTCAATGTCTATGAATGTAATTGCATCTTTGAACGTAGTTTTTAATTCTGAACAACTTTTTTCAATAAGAATTTTCGATATTGTCGAATATAAAGGTACTTTACTCTTGAGTACAATTCATATTTCTGATGATTGTATTTTAGATTTTAGAACATGCAAAACTTTTTATGAAGAATAACTTTTTTCCTAAAATGAATGATAAAAAAGCTTTCCATATGGTTCCAACTTAGTGAGACATACTGTATATATATATATATATATATATATATATATATATATATATATATATATATATATATATATATATATATATATATACATATACATATATATATATATATATATAGAGATGTACATGGTCATTGTGAATCCCGTGAAGCATATGAACGAGACGCAGTTTAGCCCAGAGTAACGTTGTTAGTCCCGATATCGGGCTCAACAAAGTATCACCCTGTATCTCTTCACTGGGTGATCAGAATTGAATGCAGGTCATTTCCCCACGTTTTAGATCGGGACACACAATATACCATTTCCATAACCAACATAGCATCTAGTTCTTTGGTTCGAACTGTAGGGCTTCCGATATAGTGATATACACTGCAGAATTATATACTTCTTGTAGAGCCCACAAACTTTTATAGCGTTGTGTAGCCCTACATTTGGCAACATCGCTAATCGCTGTCTTCATGAATGTAATATATATGAATTGCTGTATCCGGATCTGTCCTAGCTAAGGAGTAGTTCATAATTCAATATAAAAACATTTATCGCTCATTTTCAGATTAGGGAATTTAAGCTTGATATAGTTACAATATTTGAATATATATTTACCAATTCTTTTTCGCAAGGGGAATTTTGTGCGATCAATCCATCTACATAAAGGATGGTTGGAAAAAAGTACAAAATAACCAATATTGACTAAAGAGCATCATTCTTCAGTTTTCACCATAAATTCAATTTATTTGCATCAAACGTTAAAAATACTTTCACACTGATGTGGACCATGTAACCATGTAGGGAAGACTGTCTACCAAGAATATTAGGCAAATATAATTCCCAAATGAGGAGCGATATCATGATTCCATCCATCGTGAAGATTAGATATCGAAATTCTCAACAATTTTTTGCGGTAAAGGTACTTTTTTATTAACTTTCTTGTAATGCAATTTTTTCTGTCTTTTGGAAGTGAAATTTATAAAACTTTTTATGTTGTTTTTGTGATTAAATCCACTTAAATTAATTGATAGAAAAGGGGAAAGGAAAGAACAGTTCACCTATACAAAATAGGTTGAACCACACATAAAATCACAGGAAATATTCTCATTGGTTCTGAGTTGCGGAAAAATACATACATATAAATTTCCGGTTCATCAATTTATTTTTTCAATCTTAGAAAGATGCAACATCGACAATATATAGGCATCTTTTTGTTGGTAATTCAAAGATCTGGTTGAATGTTGGAAGAATAATTTGTTCTCTACAAAATCTGATTTTGTTATGCATGATGGAGATTATCCCCTGTTTTATTTGGATAGATTTTGAATGAATCACAAAGAATTCAAATAATAAGCAGTATATATTTCGTCCAATTGGATTGGAACAACTGGAGATTACAAAATTAGCTTTTCAGGAAAGTTGGCAATTGTTTCTTTTTGTATGTTTTTCGACCTTGGATATCTTTTGATATTGGGAACCGAACAAGAACTGAACTATTTACTGAGTTTTCAATATTTTTTTTGAGTATTCCAATCACATGAAACCATCAATTTACTTGGCATAAAAATAAAAAAATCTATATTTTCAACAATTATTATTTTTATGGAAAACTGTCTCGAACTGTAGTCGAAGATGAACAATCAACGGCAAATTTTATATGAGCAGCAGTTCGTAGAGTGATGTTTCTGTCTTCTATCGGAAAGTTTTTATTATCTTTTGAGTGTTGATATAAATGAAATATTGAACATAAATTTCTTATCCACTTTTTTCCTATCTTACTTCCAAATTAATATTTATATTTCCGAAATTTCAGAATGAAATATCAATTTCATGAATGTATAAGATATTAAATTTATTGTTTCTTTCCTTCCCGCTAAAGAAGCGATCGACTATATATGAGAGATTGGTCATCTTATTTTTTCTCCATATTTGACCCTGAATTGAAGTAACATTATGTTCCCATGAAGTTCTGATCGGTGCTATTTATAAAAATAAAGTAAATTATGCCAAATAGGATTCAATCATTCAGAAATACTTTCCGGACCTAAACAGTCATAGGTGTGTTTCTTCGTACAGGAGGAAAACACAAGGAGTTGAATTATTCAGTTTCTGATGAAAACACAGATTTTTTTTATTCTCAAATCTTTCAGAGAGTTTTTCATCTATTGATATTTAATTGCAAAATTTTGGAGATAAATATTGGTTTGAGAGTAAAACTGGAAATAATCGAAAAAACAGTTTTGGTTGACTCCATTGTTAGTTTTGATATTTTTTCTTACTTCAACTCCCCCCGTTGCTCAAATAAACTCCTTCATTGACTTTTAGAATTTGACTCCATTGTTAGATAATTTGATATTTTTTCTTACTTCAACTCCCCTGAATGGGTTCATTCTTGGAGAATATAAAAAAACATTATTCACAGATAATTTTCGAGCAAGAATCTTTCATGAAATGAGTTTTCGAGTTAAATGAAATGATTTTTTTATCATATACTTCTTCAAGAATGATTTTTGATGCGATATAAGACACTAATGGAAATGGTAATTTTTGGTGGTGGCACTTTCTTCTTGCAAATTTAAATTGTATTATTATTGTTTTTTTTTCCAATATTGTATGTACACACAGTGGAAAAACTGATTTATAGTTATAAATTCAGATTTTTGAACCAGTAAAATGAGGGAGTCACCTGAATAAAAAACACATCCATTATAAAAGCACATTTATTGAATTTAACATTATAAAAACAATCCAGAATGAAATAAAATATTGATTTGTTTGAAAATATGAACATAATGTTCAACAAATCAGATGTGGAATCATCTGCGACTGAAAGTCAAACTTTAGTCACTATCTTCCATCGTTCAAGATAACCTATTGTGAGGTATTCATGTTGAAAAAGGAAACATCCTCAATTGAATATTGAATAGAAAGATTTTTCTGCGAATCAAAAAATCCACAATGAAAATTAAGTTTTTTTGTGAATGCCTAACAGTCTAACAGACCCTAACTCAAAAGAAAAAATCTGAAATTGAAAATTAGCTTTTTTATTCAGATAGTTATTTGATTTTCTATTCCAGTCTTAATTAAGAACTCATATAGATCAATGACGCAAAGAAGAATGTTTTCCAAAAAATAGTACTCACCAGAAATCATTTCTAACATTGACGCAAGAAAGGCATCGCATTCACTAGGTCTTCAATACATTTTTGTCGACGAAAATCTATTTCACGCTTCCACGATCATCAGGAAGACCGGAAGAAATGGGAAACACATTTATTAGAAGCAATCTCACTTTGCAAAGAAGTAAAGTTGGAAACATTTCTATTGGAGGGACACTTTGAAATTAGTGTTTCCTGACATTGAAACCTGTCATGGAGTATGATAGATTGATTTGCTTGAAAATATGAACAGGATGTTCTCAAAATCAGATGTGGAATCATCTGCGACTGAAAGATAAACTTTAGTCACTATCTTCCATCGTTTTGTAGCGCAAGAGCTGATGATATATTTTTCCGAATTATCTGAGCAATATGCAGACTCATGTTAACGAGTGAAGGATATAGGTATATAGGAGTACCCTTGATGAACATGCAAGGAGAAATGCTCTGTTTGCCTAGCCTGATCAATATTCAATTAATTTACATTTTATTAAAAAAACAAATTTTATTATTGGAATACCTCATAAAAATCATCAACTCTTTTACTTGACAAAAATATAGAAAACAGGAATCATTATTTCAAGGAAAATGAAAAGTAAATTTTGGTCGAAAATTAGTTACGGAGCTAGAGTAAGGGACATAAAACTGTGCCCTGACTCGCACCTCCGTCATATACACTCACATTGAAAATATTCATATGTTATATATGTTCCACAAATATCTTGATATACGAGAACACCCCAATAAGTTCTTAGAACTCATGGTAAGTTTACATTGAAAAGGAGTGATATCAGAGAATTTTTTCTAATATTGTTTTTCTAATAATTCTTCTCTTTAAGAAATACGCTATGTTTGAATATGTATATTAATGAATTGATATAGTCGTGTTCCCACTTTTACAAAATATTGGAGTTGGCGAGATATTTGCTCTTGATAACTAGTCTCAGAATTGTTGGCTCGTGGACAGTATGAAAAATTATTTTCACTATAGACTCTGAACACTGTAATTTCCTTCCTAGATGGAG
Source organism: Gonioctena quinquepunctata (assembly GCA_018342105.1). Lineage (NCBI taxonomy): Eukaryota > Metazoa > Arthropoda > Insecta > Coleoptera > Chrysomelidae > Gonioctena > Gonioctena quinquepunctata. The sequence continues at coordinate 133,879 of JAFIRS010000827.1, forward strand.
ATTGCAATGGACAAATTCGTCGTTTTGATTTCAAGATTCTTGGCTGGTATCGAGAGTTATGAAAATCAATATTCTTCCGACATTGTGTGATCTTGAGTAATCCTTGACCAACATGCCCATTGCAAAGTTATCTTTGATCAATCTATCTTTCCAGCAGTTAATTTGAGAATATCGAAATTCATTCAGCTGTGCTATTCGTTCATTTTCATGGCGTACTTTGGAGTGTCTAACCACCCATACCTCCACCAAACGAATCTGTCTGTATTTTCTTCTTCCAGGCTCCTGCCCCGCCCTAGATGTCTGCCCACACTTCCTCAATATTCTACCGTCTGTTCATTGCATTCTCGGATTCAACTTTTTATTAAAAAAAAACTGTCCGAGATAGACTTCGACCGAATTTTTTTAAATGTTTTTCTTTGTGTTCGTCCATTCAGCTCATGCCTGTGGCTTTGTCCGCTTTCCGTTATCCCGTTTCCTGTGATCCGGCTATCCCGTTATCTCGTTTGGGTGGCATAATTGATTTGACAGCGAAAGTAATGCTTTGTGACGACTATCACAAATTAACTAACTCTTTTTTACCCCTGTAGGAACAGAATTATCAAGTAGGGTTAAACAAGATTCATTTATTTGTAACAGAGAACCAAAACACCAATTTTCATGATTCTTACATGAAAACTAATACCATACCATATAAATTTTCACCCCCTCCCCCTTTCTCCCATTTAGGAGTTGGAATTCTAAAAATATTGAAACACTAATTTCTTTATTTGTAACCAAAACCTCAAATACCAATTTTTATGACCCCAACTCAAAAACTGACGGAACCCCTATAAAAAATTCACCCCCAATTTCACACGTTTAGATATTGAATTTTCAACATTACTGATACACGTATTTCTTTATTTGAAACAAAGACCTCAAATACCAATTTCTCTGACCCCAACTGAAAAACTAACGGAACCCCTATGAAAAATTTAACCCCTGTCCCCTCATTTCACCCCTTCAAGGATTGAATTCCTGAAACACATTTCTTCATTTGTTCCAAACACTTCGAATACCAATTTTATGATCCTAACTTGAAAACTACGAAGCCCCATAGAAAGTTTCAATCTCATTTAACCCTCCATTTCAGCCCTCTAGGGTTCTATATTCGGACAAAGACCTGAAATACCAATTTCTATGACCCTAATTTATAAAACTAACGGAACCCCTATACAAAAATTATCCCCCACCCTCATTTCACCCCTTTGAGGGTTGAATTTCTGGTAACACTGAAATATAAATTTCTCTATTCGTAACAAAGACCTCAAATTCCAATTTTTATGATCCCAACTTGAAAACTAACGAAACACCCTAAACAAGTTCTTAAAACTCATGGGAAATTACATTGATAAGGATTGATATCAGTGCAAAAGCATTTTTTACAAAACATCATGATGTTTTTCTATTGACTTTTCCCTCCAAGATATGAACGCTACTACGCTTTGTTTGGAAATGTATAGTAATTAATTGAAATAGTCTTGTTCCGACTATTACAAAATATTGAAGTTCGCGAGATATTTGCTTTTGATAATTATTCTCAGAATCGTTGGCTCGTGGACAGTATGAAATCATTTATACTATAGATTCTGATTACTGTAATTTCCTATCGAGGTGGAGATTCCCATGGATAAATTCCTAAGACTCTTGGCTGGTATCGAGAGTTATAAAAATTAATATTTTTATTACTTTTGTGAATTGTGTGATCTTGAGTAACCCTTGACCAATGTGGCCATTCCATAGTTATCTTTGATCAATCTATCTTTCCAACAATTAATTCGAGAATATCGAAATTCGTTCAGCTATTTTTAGTTTCGAAGATAAAAATATATTTTCTCATAGAACTGGTGTGTTATCCGTTCACTTTCATTGCATACTTGGGAGTGTTTATCTACACATAAAGTGAACACTGAAATATGTATTTCTTCATTTGTAACAAAGACCCAAATTTTTATGATCCTATCTTGAAAAGTAACCCCATAGAAATTTCCATAGAAATTTCCAACCCATTTAAGGATAAAATATCAAATAAACCTTTTTTAGTGGTTATTTTTGTCATAAAAAACTGGGCGTTTATTGGAAGTGAATCAGTCAGTCAGTCAGGACATGTAATTATATATGTGAAGATATGTATTTTTTTTCCTATTCACCCTCCCGATATATCTCCACCCTGGTAACCAAATGGAGTAGAAAAATAATTCATCTAATAATGGCACCAGTTTCCCTCAAGTCACTTTATAACTGGGACGGCCTGTTAGAAAACTGACAAGGTTTAAATAAAAAACTTCATAATTCTCACATACTTTCTCCAGATACGAGAGTTTTCCTGATTCAGAAATATATTCTTCTGAAGCTGAAAAAATCTATATCTCACTCGATGTTTCATGGTGTGAGATTACTGATCGACTTTTTAGTATTTCTCAGTTTCTCTGCAGATATTTCCATAAAACCGGGATCATTTTCATTTTGCTACTCACGTCGGAAAATTTAACTTCGTCACCTGAACCTGACGAAAAATCCTCATTTTCGGGGCTATCAGCTTTTCTTATACGATAATCAACCTGATAATACAAAAAAAATATATTCATCAACTTCAAAGCGAGTCGCGTATTATTGAACATAAACATTATACTGAATCTAAATTATGTACTCACCTTTTTGCCTTTTCTCAAGTTATAATTTTGAAATGCCATCGCCACAATCTGTTTCCCTGCAAGTCACCGTACGTTCACTGATGTAAAATCCCTAATAAATATTTCGTACTGAAAAACGCGCGAAGCAGTAGAGGCAACGCCGCCGGGACACACAGAGGCCGTTTTAATATAGGCAATATACGTTTGGGATTCATAGCGTAGTGAAAGCATAAATGGCTCAACAACGTTTCAAAGGAGTATACAAATGTTTAAATATTGAGAATTGTTACCCCTCTAAGTGTGCTTCGACGGAAAATGATGGAATGATGTCATTGCACTGGAATATACTCTTCGCCCATTCTGGAAAGTGCGGGTTCAAGAGCGACCCGTTCATTTGGTGGGCTTCACAAGCTACCGTGTACAACTATATATATATATATATATATATATATATATATATATATATATATATATATATATATATATATATATATATATATATATATATATATATATATATCATTCCAGGATTCGCAGAAGCATTGCCTCGGGCAACTCGTTTCACATGAAAATCATTGTTAGTTGTGCATCGCTGCTTGTGTTTGATGTGCACTTTTATGTCCGAACTCAATAACTCGTTGGATTCTAAATCTATCCACTTGTCGTTCATTTTCACTCACTCTCGAACGCGATTCGGACATACCAATACGAATATTATCAATATCTGTCGCTTGCTGGGGTTTGCACGTGAGGTAGCTCGTCGCAAATTTTATTGACTTCGTATTGAACTTTGTTTTCACTTTAACCTCAAACTAAATTCAATATAGGTAAATAGATGGCAGATCAAAATAAATGACAAACCTTCGCAAAGGGTACCTAAATTTACTTTAATCAAGAATTTTCTTAAAATCCTCAACGTTTAAAAATAATTTGAAATTTAATAAATTTTACACAACCGCACGGAAGAAATGACAGTTTTGTATAGAATGTCAGTTAGATGATAGGTCCGTTTTTCGATTTTTCAGCTGTTCTTTTGGGTTTTGAAACCTTCCCTGTATTAAGCAAACAAAACAAAATATTTTGAGTTTTAGCGAGACTAACGAACAGCAATTGATTTTTATATATTAATTTTATTTGTTCAAATCTTAGGAATCGCCTGAAATTTTAGTATGGTGTAAACATAACCTCCATGAACCAACTCACAAATTTTTAAATGGAAACCCACTTTTTTTCACATGTTTTAATTGGCTTTAATTCTGAGTTTAGAAACCTGAGTTATGTTTTCTTATTAATTACAGTTTTTGACATATGTCAATGATGCCAAAAAAAAGTAGGTGCCATTTGAACAAAAATAGTTTTTGTCAATTTTTGAATGCGACATTTGAAAATCGCCTGCGGCCATGTGGGACCATTGATGGGACATTAGTTAGCCTGGACTTCCAGCCAACTGCTCCACAATTGTGGTTTCCTAATTTTGAACGGTTAGCGAGAAACAATTTTTTTTGTAAACTACTACGGCGGTAATTTTTTTCAGCTAAATCGTCATATGTCGAGAGAACTCTAATAGATACGTTAACATAACGTAGGTTGTCTTGACTCGGAATTAGAGGACCAGTCGAAATGTGAAAAAAAATGTAGGTTTCCATTTAAGGTATCTCTGTATGTACACGTATCAGCAAATATTTTCTGCCATAGCGTACAGTAAAATCCAATGCTTATATGATGCTGCCGGTTTCGAACTTTTGACAGAGCTTGTACACTCGAATGTCCTACACAATCACACCTCATGCATGGATAGGTGCGCTACACGTCTAGAGAGCGGCGCTGTAACCATGGCAACACCGCATATTCAGCGTGTGGCTCCATCCTTCTAAGCTGATTGATACTGAAGCATCCATTTCACATTCCCGGACTTTTACTAGACGCCCATCAGTTCGCCACAGCGTACACTGTTGTCAACTCGTCACAGCTGGTCGTGTCTTCGTTCCGTGTCGATACCTTCAAAACTAAATAGTCAAAAATTACCATATGTTTTTAAATGAATCCCACAATAGTACTGTAAACATGAGTGTTTTTTTTTTAAATCTTATGATACGTTCAACGTCTATAATAAAAAATGTGAACAAAGTCCTATCCGTTCATGTGTTAGGTAAAGGCATTACGTACAGAAAGACCCATTTTTAATTGCAAATATCTAACAAACTGGACTGTGGGTCGATTTAAAAATTTGTGAATTGGTTCATGGATGTTATGTTTACACCATACTAAATTTCAGGAAATTCCTAAGATTTGAACAAAACTACAGAAATAACTCAATATGAATAAATATGATAAAGTTAGAACGACTTTTCGCTCACCCTGTATATCTGTAGGACTATATATATTTTAGGTGAAACGGACATGATTGATCATGAGAGCATATCAAATTTCAAGTTTCTTATCCACTTCTTACGCACGGCCTATGTAAAACACCCTGTGTATAAATAATTCCAAAATGTCCTGATATTTTTCCCACCATGAGATATCATAGAAAAAAAATTAAGAAAGCAGTTTTACTCCTCTGAAATAATTACTGCATTATTTGAAGGTTTAGTGAAATGATTCAGCAAACAAAGGGTTACCGTTTTTATTATATAAAATATCATGAAATGAAAAAGACTTGGGCTTGTGTAATAAACTTCAACGAAAGGAAAAACGTGGTTTAAAAATCTTTTTGTAACCGAATGACGTGTTTGTGATTTCTATATCTAAAAAAGTTCATTACACTTTGAAATTGGGGAAAGATATATATATATATATATATATATATATATATATATATATATAATCAATATTTTATTTAGTCTAAGACTAATGTGTACTTGTATAAATAAATGAAATATTACATATAGATAAGGACACTAGACATGTAGATAAAAAATAGCAGGTACATAAAATAAATTAAAATACATTGATTACAAACAGATAGCAAGAAACATATCAGTCAATGAATAAAAGAACAGTAAATAAGTATCACCGTCAAGAGTTGCACTCATCCAGCATGAGGTTCTTTTTTTTTGTCTTAAATATATGTAGCGAGTTTGAATTTTTCAGTTTATTAAAATTACTCAATTATTTGAAAAAAAAACGAATTTTGTGATTTTAGGAAAGTAACCGGAAATTGAAAAATTTGGGTATAAAAGAAATTTGGTGAACAAAAAGACTATTGAGTCATTTATTACCAAACAAGGAAATATATAGATAGATAGATAAACTAAAAAAAACCACATACATGGTGTTGGACATGTCCAAGAGTTAAAAACTAGCGCTTAAACTAGTATAAAAGATATAAAACAACAAGGATATATGCACACATAGGTATATGCATATACATGGCACAAACATATAGACTGGTTTCAAAGATAGAAAAATATATGGATAATTGAGTTAAATGATATAACATATACAATTTATAAATGTCGAATTAATAAACATGATAGTATATAATACATTAAAAAAGTATAAGAATATATATAAGAGTGATTAAAAAAAATATATATAAAAAATGAAGTGTATAATGTACATTCTGGCCATCAAATTCATAATGTGGGTTCTGCCATATGAGCATCACCGAAATATTCTGATAATGAATAGTAAGCTTTCGAGCAAAGCAGATATTTCCGTTTTTTTTTAAATGTATTGATATTACGGCAACTTTTAATATAATTAGGAAGCTTGTTGTATATTTTACTGCTCGCATAAGAGGGCGATTTTTCAAATAAGGTTGTTCTGTGAGCAGTGGTCAGTAGATTATTCCCAGTTCTTGTTTTGTATCGATGATGGGTATTATTTTTTTCGAATTTTTGCTCATTTTTTCTGATATATAAGCAACACTTTAAAATAAAAATGCAGCAAACAGTCAGTATTTTCTTGGTTTTAAATGTATCTCTGCATGAGTCACGTGGCTTGATATTGAACATCAATCTAATGATTCGCTTCTGGGCTACGAATATTCTGTTGACTTCGCTTGCATTTCTCCAAAGAATGATATGGAATGTTAAGGCAGAGTAGACAATTGCATAGTACACCTGAATTAAGATAGATTCGTGAAGCTCGTATCTCAATGGCAAAGTATGACTTAGAGAGTTTTTTTGATGTTAACTCGATATGGTCAGACCACGAAAGTGATCTATCAATCGTCACACCTAGGAACTTTGTGGAGTGGTGCATATGGGGAAATTCGTTGGCTAACTCGGTGTTTTTGTTGAAGAAAATGATTTTGGTTTTTCGAGAATTTAGTATAAGTTTATTTGAGTTGCAGTAGGTTGTCATTTCTTCAATTGCCTGTTCAATACCATTAGTCATGTCTTCCATGGTGGACTCGGCTATACCGAGAGTTGTATCATCAGCAAAATTTGATGAGGTGAAATCGATTACTAATATTCAATGGAAGATCATTAAGAAAGAGAAGAAAAATGAGTGGGCCTAGAATTGAGCCTTGGGCCACTCCAGTATTTATTGTAAATTGATCTGATTCTGCCCCATTCAAGGTTACAAAGATTTTTCTGTTTGATAAAAATTATTTTTTTAAACGGCTAGAGCGATTTGGCTAATTGTTTTTCAATGTTTGTAATATTCCGAATAAGATTTTTAGGGAAAGAAAGGAGTTTTAGAAAAGTTATTGGAAATTTCTTTCTCCTGGAAAAGTTTTCAGGAATATTTAATAAAAATGAATGTCTTTGTTGGTAAGCTCATAACTTGAGAATGAATTTGGATATTTTTTTTTCGAAAACGGGTTAACAAACGGAAAAAAGGGATAACAGGAAAACGGAATAATGGGAGAAAGCTATAACTGGATAAGGGGAAAACGGAAAACCAGACGGAATATAACGGGTATATAAGAAATTTGCCGAATAAAAAGACTATGGAGCCATTTATTACCAAACGAGAAAAAACCTCAGTGGTTACTGTTAAGGCCTATATTCATTATGTTTATTTTGAACACAAAAAACAGTTGGCTGAAAAAGACCATAGTAATTTTGTAATTTTGTAATTTTGATAGAATTGTCATTGTCAAAAATAAATACGAAAAAGTAAAATATTGCATCAATAGCACTTTAAATATCAACATAAAATGGTCCTTTGGGCAGAATTACCAAAAAGTAACGTAATATTGGTTATAACGCAACAAAACAACGCATAGAAATACATTGGTGCAGCGGCGCAGCAGAGAGGTGAGAGTCTCACAGCAGCGGACTGGGCAGTATCCAAACCAAGGCAAACGAAGCAGCATCCAATACGTGACAGAAGGTGGGTTCGTTCCTTATCATCCTTATTTCCTTGTACCTAAGCCTTTGCTTTGAATCATCACAGCGGTACAAAGGCATTTATTTGGATTTTTTGAATTCCAATAATTAACACTGAGATTTCTAACATGGAAAGTCTCAAACGCAAGCGGGGAAGCTTGAAAGCGAAACTTACATCATTCACAAAGTATTTTAAAAATATAACCGACAAAATCGCTCTCAATTCTGAAGAAAAGCTTTCAAAACTCGAAATGATAGAAATTGAAGAACGTTCAATCAACAATCTGAATTTGATAGCAGAATTCAATGAAGTACAGAATCGAATTGAATAAGAGGTCGATGAAAATAATTTACAGGGTGAATACCAAGAAAGAGAAAATTTTGAGAAAAATTATTACATTCAGAATTCAAGCGCAAAGAAAATTTTAAATGATTATAAAGAAAATATTGAATCTGGGACGAGGAACGAGATATATTATTCAATTTAAGTTTCTGTCTCCTGTTCTTCAGATAATTCTAGTCTGTATACAAAAGTTATAGAAATGAAGTGATCAACATGCTGAAAATAATCTGAATGCTATGAAAGGAAGATTGATGAATGTTCAAGGGATTCAAAAAAAATGTGGAAAACTCTCAAAACATTAATCAAACCTACAAATAGTCCTATTTAGGATGAAATTGTATTAGATATGCAAAGAGTAGTTTCGAACACGGATAAAGCAGAAACATTTAACAATTTTTTTATTGAGAGTATTTTCGATATTAGAAAATCTATTCCCGATTCACCACCTTGGTCAGCAAGAGATCTCAATTCAATCGAATGTGAAATGTCGGAATTCAAACCACTTACCATGAAAGAACTGAAATCAATTATATGCAATCTTGACAATAAATGCAACGCCGATATTATCAATAACAAAGTTCTCAGGAGCATTTTTACAGCATTGGGTCACATCATACTCGACTTTGTTAATACTTCTTTAAAAAACCGTCAATTCCCCAAAGAACTCAAGGTCAGTACCATAGTCCCTGTGCCCAAGATCAGCAATACAAATGAAGTTATTAACTTTCGTCCAATAAACACCTTACCACCACTGGAAAAAGTTTTAGAACTTGCTGTTTACAATCAAGTTTGTTCATATATTGAAGGCAACAAATTACTGACTGATTAGCAATCAGGTTTCAGGTCAAGGCATTCATGCGAAACTGCACTACAGCTTATCTTATCAAAGTGGAAACTGTGAATTGATGATGATTAATTGTAGTGGCTGTATTTCTGGACTTTAAAAGGGCGTTCGAAACAATCGATATATCAATTCTTCTCGCAAAGTTAAAATACTATGGCATATCCGGTAAAGTGTTTGAACGGTTTAGAAGTTATTTATCTGATAAATCTCAGTGTACTAAAGTAAATAACATACTATCAAGTAATAGACCTATTAGTATAGGTGTCCCTCAGAGGAGTGTACTCGGTCCTCTAATATTCATATTATACTTGAATGATATCAATCTTATTGAAAACTACGAATTTATCAACCTTTTCGCTGATGATACGCTACTTGCTGTAAGTGACGTAAATATTGAAAACGCTGTTAGCAAAATTAATGCTATATTACAAAATATGTTGAAATTTCTAAATATTAATAAACTAAAGTTGAATGTAGCAAAAACAAAAGCAATGATACTAACAACTAAGCATAAATACAACCTTATTGATTTAAATTCAATTGATATTAGAATATATGATGAAACCATTGAAATTGTGGAAGACTTCAAATATCTTGGTTTTATTGTGGATAACACCTTGAATTTAAAAAAACACTTTCAGTATATATGTAATAAAATCTCCAAAAAAATGTTCTTTTTCACAAGAATTAGCAGAAACCTTACGTTCCAATCAAACATGACCGTATACCGATCAACAATCAAACCTCATTTTGACTACTGTGCTACCCTAATTTCTTTGCTAGACGGAAATTGTATTTCAATGCTTCAAGAAATGCAGAATAGAGGAATGCGATTACTGTTGAAATGCAACAAACATACCCCGATTATATCAATGATCAAAGTTCTGAATTGGCTAACAGTAAAAGATAGACTCTTCTACTTTTCAATGATATTCATTTTCAAAATACTCCATGAAGGAGCACCGAGTTATTTCAATGAATTCATTACCTACCAGCATCAAATACATAACTACCCTACAAGAGGTAGTAATGACCTATATGTACCACGAGCAAACCTTGCAAGGACTATGAACTCCTTATTTCACAGAGGGCTCTTGGACTACAATAAGCTTCCAAATGAAATAAAAAAATGCAACACTATCCAACAGTTCAAAACATCTCTCGCTAAATATCTAATAACACAGTACGAAACCAGCTGAGTTGTCCATCACCAACCCATTAACCTATTTATAATCTAGAATGTCTAGTGATTCTTTATTTTTGTGATAATTGATAGTTGTCAAACTTGTTTAATATCCTTAATAATACCTGTTATATTCTAACTACTTTAAAGACTAAATTTTTCAATTCCAATTGATAATATTGTATGAATACTATTGTCTATGCTAAATGCATACAATAGCCTATATATGTATTTGTATATTAGGATGTCTATTTCAAATATATTTCATTTCATTTTATTTCATTTCACCTGCAATGCCAATGCATTTCCAATAATCTAATTTAATTTTCTTACCAATCTCTTCCCATTCCGGCTGATCACAGGAAAGATCAGCAATGGCAGCTCATTCAAAGAAAAAACAAACATATAAAGCGTGTAGTGGGTCAAGCTGATGTTGAAAATCCTAAGCAAAAGTTCAGAGGAGAGAGACCAAAAGTCTGGTTATTTCTGAATAGGGTCTCTAATGACATAAATGAGGAAGACATTCAAGAGTATCTGGAAGATAAGACTGGCAACACGGACGAATTTGTTGTCAAGAAATTAAAATCATCTGAAGGAAGCAGGTTTTCAAATTTTATGGTAGCTGCTGATATGAAGTTCAAGAATAACTTTTATAATCCTAGTTTTTGGCCTATGGGAGTAGGCTTCAAAAGACTCAATTTTAATCTAAATATGGAATACGTAATGTACTAGAAGACAAATTAGAGGAAAATCGGCCAACTTCTTTTTTAGACCCACAGAAACATTAGGAAGTATTGGTGAAAATCATAACTCCAAAAATAATTATATTAATCAACGGGACTCATCTGAAGAAAGAAGACCATGGTCAATTAGCTCAGAACTGTGCGTTATGCACTTTAATGTGCAAGGTTATTCCAATAAACTACTAGACTTAGAGTTAATTCTAGATCAAAACTCTCCAGATATTTTGTGTATAAGTGAGAGCTGGCTCAAACAACATGAGTGTATCAATTTTAAACTTTCAGACTATAATCTTATCAATTTCTTCTGTAGGGAGAGACACATCAGGGGAGGGGTTTGTATCTTTGCAAAGAAATCCTTAAGTGTGAATAAAATTTCTATTGATACTAGCATTGAGAAAGATGTAGAAATATGTGCGGTTGCATTGAACACAAAAAGTAACAATTTCATATTTTTGTCAGTTTATAGATCACCTCTGGGTAACATGGTCACTTTTCTTGATTCGTTCGATCGAACAATCGAAGACCTATATAGTAAATATAAGAAATTTGACTTGATCGTCTGCGGAGATTTCAACATTGATAAGCTGAAAAATACCAATGCGAGGGCTGATTTCATGAATATACTGCAGCAACATAACATAAAAGTAATAATTAGTGAACCAACTCGCATATGGGGTGAGACGGCCACCTGTATTGACAATATTTTATCCACAGTTGTCCCTATTAGCTATTCTGTAAATCATTCCAGTATTTCCGATTACACTTTTCAACTTGCAACATTTCATTGTGAACAGGCTAATGAAAATCGTGTTACACTCAAGAGATGTTATAGTAAAAACAATATTGAAAAATTCAGAAGTTTGCTTTCCGAAACTGATTGGACTTTACTGTATGAAAAAGTCTGTGTGAATTCCAAGTTTGAATATTTTCATAATGTGTTTTCTCACTATTTAATATTTCATTCCCAAAAAAGAATACTTTAATTACAAAATCTAAGAGCCCTCAATGGATTTCTAATGAGTTGAGAGATATGAGCAGGAGGTTAACTGAGTTATCAGAGCTGAATAAAATTTATGGTAATGGTTTGTATCACGAAGAGTATCAACTGCTCAAATCAACTTATCAGGTTAAATTAAAACAAGCAAAAAAACTTGTAATGACGTTAGAATTTCTTCAGCTGACAATAAGGTAAAAGAATCTTGGAAAATAATCAAGGAAGTACAAAATCACCCAATATGTTGTGGTGTATCACTTCTTCAAAATGCTGAACAAGCAGATATTACCGATAAGCAGACCATTAGCAACCTTTTTGGTGAGTACTTTTCAACTGTGAGTAACAACATATCCAAACCTGACACCCAGAATATACATTACATTTCACCATCCCTACAGAGTATTTATCTGTATCCAACAACTAAATTCGAGATCAAAGAAGTTATTAGAAAAGTTTGCAAGAAAAAATCTTCAGGGATGGACGAAATTCCGGGCCATGTCATAAAAAAGGTAGCCAATTTGATTTCTGAGCCACTGAGCCATATCGTGAACACTTCGTTCATTGAGGGGAGTTTTCCAAACATCTTGAAATTTTCAAAAATTTTACCTATTTACAAAAACAAAGGTTCTCGCGAGGATTATTCCTCCTATAGACCAATATCCTTACTCAATCAGTTTTCTTAGATCTTGGAATATTGCTTTTATCAAAGGTTATATGACTTTTTTGATACATTCAGATTATTTTCACACAGCCAGAATGGTTATAGAAAAAATAGATCTACTATTACAGCTATTGATCAGCTTATCAGGTATGTAGTTGAAATGTTAGACAAAAAACAGCAAATTTTAGGCTTATTCTTTGACATGAGCAAGGCATTCGATCTTGTTGACCATGCAGTGCTGTTGCATAAACTGTAGATCTACGGAATACGTGGTTCTGCACTGAATTGGCTTAAGTCTTACCTAGCAGGTCGGAGTCAGATGGTCATTGTGAATGGGACAAGTTCGGGTGTAAAAAGTGTATCAATTGGAGTTCCACAAGGCTCCATTTTGGGACCACTTTTATTTTTAGTTTTCATTAATGATCCAAAATTCTGCACGGAAGCCTCTATCACTGTGGTCTTTGCTGATGACACTAATATTTTGGTATCAGCTGGGAATACATACATACATTTTTATTTGTCTCAAGAAAATTTACATTTTATAGACACGTCCAAACCTTAACCTAAATACTATAGATGAATAAAATAATTTGTAGTGATGGGATATAATCGAGGTTGACAATAATTGTGATATGGAATATTGAGGAATACAAACATATATGATCATATATGATCTTCATACTTACAAGATAAAATACATTTTAAGGGATGACTAAAATATGGGTATAGTTCTGAAGTAATTAATAGAGCTCAAATAGTCACAGCTCAAATTTCTGAGTGGTGCTCCCTAAATGGTCTGCTGCTAAAAACTCCCAAATCTCAAATGCTTAATTTTGTTGCAAAAAACACTCCAGTAGATATAAGTTATCTGATTAAAATAAATAAGGAGACGATACATCAAATGAATTCCATAAAATTTTTAGGGGTCACCATTGATAATAAGCTAACCTGGAAGGATCATATCATAAGTGTTAAATTAAAGCTAAGTAAACATATATATTTACTTCGACAGTTAAAGCATACGGTATCATTCGATGTTCTCAAACTTCTATACCACAGTTTGTTCCAGGCTGTTATAGCCTACGGACTAGAACAATGGGGATTAGCTGCCAAAGCCCATGAAGTATTTGTTGTACAAAAGAAGGCAATCAGAATTATGGCAGGTGCATCCTCAAGGGATCATTGCAGGCCATTATTCATACAGTTTAATATACTGACAATGCCTAGTTTGTATATTTATCATACTTTAATATATATCAAGAAAAATATTTCAAGCATACCCAAAAATGAACAAATTCATGATCATTTTACCAGAGATTCTACACAACTCCATCAGCCTTACGGCAGATTGGCAGTATCTCAGAATCATCCCATGTGCTATGGGGTCAAGCTGTATAACCATCTTAGTGAAGACATGAAATTGACCTCAAATATCTTTGTGTTTAAAAGGCAACTTAAGGTATTTCTACTTCAGCATGCATATTACTCCGTTGATGAGTATCTCCAAACACCCTAATGTGTTTTTGAGGAATTTCTTTTAATAGTTACTTGTCGATTGTTTGTTCAGTGTAATCGCGAATCATATTCAATTTTAATTTGCGAATACAATGTGTTTTATTATATATATATATATATATATATATATATATATATATATATATATATATATATTGTGTGTATATCCCGATGTTTGACCTGTTGAATTAGTCAGTATTTTGCAATGATGTTATGAATTTTCTTCTTTTGTTCTGATATTTATTGTGAAAAAACACTTATTCAATAAAAGTTTGATTGATTGATTGATTCACAGTTTCGAAAGCTCTCTGAAGGTCAAGAAAAACTACACCTGTCATTGTCGAGAAAAACTACACCTGTCATTGAGATATATATATATATATATATATATATATATATATATATATAGATAGTTTCTCGCATTTCATTCGGACGAATGCAGGAAACCAATCGTGACGATCGTGCGCATTCGACTAACCACCATTACAAATTGAGGAGCACAAGACGAAAAGATCAGTTGAGTTCAAAACAATCGAATTTCTAGACATCACCAGAAGATGGAAAATGTGAATTTGCCGAAACATCGTGAAATCGGACCTTTTAAGGACCAAGAATACAGAACAGAACGCGGACAGAAACCCGAGAAAATCTACAAAGAAACATATATATATATATATATATATATATATATATATATATATACAGTAAAGCTTGGTTATAACGTACCAGCAGGGAACTTAAGAATAGAATAGAATTTTATTCATCCATACATTTTGTAAATGTAGGTATTTATACAAATATAAAGCTTTGTTGGACTAGTCAACAAAACATAGTTAGCCTGTATGCTAACATCTAGACAGGTGTAAAAAGACAGTTCAGTATACTTAATAATAGGTCAAAAGCACATATATAGTAATAGGATCAGAGCCACAATATATAGGATACTATAATATACGATAAAATAGACATAAATTACAGTTACACAAATATAATGTTGGTAAAGGTGAGTAAAGTGATTTACAGTTAAGTATAATTTGAGAAATTCTTCTAGCGAATAAAATGCGTTTTTAGGAGGTGATCTGATAGAACCTTTTTGAATTGGTTGAGATTGCCTATGTTTCCAAATAGCTGAAGTGCTTTGTTGTAGCAGATGATACCCTGATAAAGCTGCATTCTGGCCAAGTGCTAAGCGAGAAAAGGGTAATCGCACTTCATTACACCACCATAGGTACATTATATCAAAAGTTTGTTAAAGAAGAATAAAACATATGTTTCTTACCTGCCGGAACTTTTCATTTGGTACGTTATAACCGTGGGTTCGTAATAAGCGTGTACGTTATAAGTGAGTTTTACTGCCCTGAGAGCGACAATCTTTTGTAAGTCGCCCAAGGGCATACACATCTATTAACGGAGTGTATACAAACTTATATGTACTACTATTCGTTATTGTATCCACAATATAAATATTCGAAAATTACATTTTATTTCAACATTTTCAATTCATCATATCGTTGATAGGGAAATGCTGTATTAACTTGTTAGAGAAACAAATTTTGCTAGCTGTCAAATTGAAAGAGTCAAAATTCTGGAAAGTTTTGAAATTCCTGACGAAAAAAGCAGAAAAAGCAACACAAAATTTACTACCGAATAAATCGATAAACGCCTACGACAAAGAATATGACAAATTACGAAACTGGATGGCAGAAAACTGTGTAGAACATATTAATAAAACTGTGCTGCTTGGATATTTCGACGATCTCTCTGAAACATATTTTCCAAATTCTTTATGGTCCAAATATCCACCGGCGTGAAGTTAGCAGCTAATTTCCAACAGCCAAAATTCCCATGATATCTGGCAGCTACTTTTTGGCAGCCAAATTTCTCATGATACTTTTTAGAAGGGAACAGCTCTCGACTGCCATTCGGAGAAAGGGAATGGTGTTTAGTTTCATCTAGATTGAAATAGGGATAAATGAGCGAAAATCATTGAAAAAGTTTATGAATTTCCAGTTGTAATTGCTTATTCAACCTATACTTTTTTCACAATCGCATCGTAAATAAATGTTATCACGACGTATTTTATATAGAAAATATGTATTTGCATGGCTTATAAAATTGCAGAAAACTCCAATTCCTTACTTACCGTTGGAGGGCGGAAATCGCAGCTTCATGACTTTAATTACAAAAAATCCATATCATAAAGAGATGTTGTGTAAGGATGATTTTGCATGGCTGATGAGATTTCAGAAAACAATTATTCCTTACTTGCCGTCGGAGGGGCTGAAATCATCTCCTGATGACCTTAATTGAAAAAAAATCCATATCATCCTTGAAAAATGTTGTGTGCGGATGATTTTTATTTAAAGAGATACTATTTGTATAGCTGATGAGATTGCAGAAAACTCTTATTCCTTACTTGCTGTCGGAGGGTGTAAAATCATCCCCTGATTAATTTAATTAGAAAAAAACACATAGTTGAAAAATGATGTGTAATGATGATTTTTATATGGAGAGGTAGCATTTGCATAGCTGATAAGATTGCAGAAAACTTTCATTCCTTACTTGCCGTGGGAGGGGCTGAAATCATCCCCTTATGACTTTAATTTGGAAAAATCCATATCATCGTTAAACATGTTGTGTAAGGTTGATTTTTATATAGAGGGGTAGTATTTACATAGCTGATGGGATTGCAGGAATTTCTTATTCCTCACTTGCCGTCGGAAAGGGTGAAATCATCCCCTGATTAATTTAATTATAAAAAAACATATCATCGGGAGGGAGTGAAATCATCCGGTAATTCATTTAATTGGAAAAAACATGATCGTTAAATTTTTTTGTGTAAAGATGGTTTTCATAGAAAGAGGTAGTTTTCTGCAATCTTATCAGCTATGCAAATTCTACCTCTCTATATAAAAATCGTCCTCACACAATATTTTTCAACGATATGTTTTTTAATAATAAACATTTTCAGGAGATGATTTCAAGCCCTCCGACGGTAAGTAAGGAATAAGAATTCCTGCAATCTCACCAGCTATGCAAATACTACCCCTCTATATAAAAATTATTCTTACACAAAACTTTTTAACGATGATATGGATTTTTTTCAAATTAAAGTCATAAGGGGATGATTTCGGCTCCTCCGACGGCAAGTAAGGAATGAGAGTTTTCTGCAATCTTATCAGCTATGCAAATGATACCTCTCCATATAAAAGTCATCCCTACACACCATTTTTTAACAATGGTATGTTTTTTTCTAATTAAATTAATCAGGGAATGAATTTAGCCTTCTCCGACGGCAAGTAAGGAATAAGAGATTTCTGTAATCACGTCAGCCATGCAAATAATACCTCAGTTTTCAAGGATGATATGAATTTTTTTATAATTAAATTTTTCAGGGGATGATTTTACCCCCTCCGCGGCAAAAAAAAATTCCAAAAATACCTCTCTATATAAAAATCATCCTCACATAATTTTTTTTAGAGATGATATGGATTTTTTCAAATTAAAGTCATAAGGGGATGATTTCAGTCCCTCCGACGGCAAATAAGGAATGAGAGTTTTCTGTAATCTTATCAGCTATGCAAATGCTACCTCTCCATATAAAAATCATCCTTGCACAATTTTTTTTAACAATATGTTTTTTTCTAATTGAAATCAATCAAGGAATGATTTCAACCCTCCGATGGCAAGTAAAGAATAACAGTTTCCTGCAATCTCATCAGCTATGCAAATACTACCCCTCTATATAAAAATCATCCTTACACAACATTTTTTAACGATATGGATTTTTTTTAATTAAAGTCATTAGGGGTTGATTTTAGCCCCTCCGACGGCAAGTAAGGAATACGAGTTTTCTGCAATCTCTTCAGTTATGCAAATACTACCTCTCTTTATATAAATCATGCTTTACACAACATATTTTTTAAAGATGTTTTTGAATTAAATTAATCAGGGGATGGTGTCACCCCCTCCTACGGCAAGTAAGGAATTGTAGTTCTGTGCAAACTCATAAGCCATGCAAAGACTACATCTCCATATAAAAATCATCTTTACACAATATTTTTTAAAGATGTATGGATTTTTTCAAATTAAAATCATCAGTGGATGATTTAAGCACCTCCGACAGCAAGTCTCATCAGCTATGCCAATACTACCTCTTCATACGAAAATCATCCTTACACAAGATTTTTCAACAATTTTTTTTTTTTTAAATTGGGGCTCATGAGTCTTGCAAAGACTACATCTCCATATAAAAATCATCTTTACACACTATTTTTCAAAGATATGTTTTTTTTTATTAAAGTCATCAGGGGATGATTTCTGCCCATCCGACGGCAAGTAAGGAATTAGAGTTTTCTGCAATCTCAGAAGCCCCGCAATAATTTTTCAACAATATTATGTTTTTCTAAATATATTAATTAGGGGATCATTTTACCCCCTCCGACGGCAAGTAAGGAATACGAGATTTCTGCAATCTCACCAGCTATGCAATTACTAATTCTCTATATAAAACTCATCCTTACAAACATTTTTTAATGATTATACGTTTTTTTATTAGAGTCATTGGGGGATGATTTCACCCCCTCCGAAGGCAAGTAAGGAATCAGTGTTTTCTGCAATCTCATCAGTCATGCAAATACTACCTCTCTATGTAAGAATCATCCTACACAACATTTTTTTACAATGATATGGATTTTTTTTTAAATGAAAGTTATTAGGGGATAATTTCAGCCCCTCTGAACGGCAAGTAAGGAATAAGAGTTTTCTGCAATCTCATCAGGGATGCAAATATCCTCTATCTATTTTTGAATAATCCTAGCACAACATTTCTCAGCGATGATATGGATTTTTTCAAACTGAAGTCATCAGAGGATCATTTCAGTTTTCTGCAATTTCATAAAACTTCTTCAATTATTTTCAGTCATTTATTACACAACGAAAAACAATAATATTTCTATTTCAATCTATATGAAAATAAACAATTCCCCTTCTCCAAATGGCAGTCAAGAGCTGTTCCCTTCTAAAAAGGATCGTGAAAAATTTAGCTGCCAAAAAGTAGCTGCCAGACATTGTGAGAATTTTGGCTGCTGGAAATTAGCTGCTAACTTTACGCTGGTCAAATATCCAATGGCAAAGAGGACATTAATGGTAAATAGGAATATTAACATGACTAACATGATTATATCGAATGAGACGTTTTCAATAAACAAAGTTGCATTAATATTTAGTATATTTGGTGGATGTCGACGCTAAGAATTAGAGAATATGCTAGTTACTCACGTAAAAGATAGAAAATCAGTTTTTGTGGTAAATGTACCAAAGACAAAAACCAATAAAAAGCGTGTTTTTACAATTGTTGACGATGACGAAATAAACAGTTTGAAGCTGATAAGAGACTACGTGTCTCTACGGACACATGGTTGTTCACAAAAAAGACTTTTTCTGATTTACAAGCTAGTTGGAAAAAACACATTTGGAAAAATCCCATTGATCATTGCGAAATATCTGGGTTTGAGCGATCCTCAGAAGTATATAGATCACTGTATGCGTCGAACATCGGCAAATTTTCTACTACGTCAAAGCATCATGGTGGATAGAAGAGTATGTCGGTTGCTGAGGGATATTTGGAAGACAGTACATCTTTAAAAAATGAGGTTTCAAAGATGCTGGCATCATACCTTCTGGATCTGGCTTTTCCTTACAGAAACTTTATTCCCAGATAATAAAACATCAATCAACGTTTACTGCAGGCAATCTAACTATCACCGGATTTTTCCAGAATTGACAGTTTTATGTGAATTCAACTAAATAATGTTCAGTAGATATTTACGTAATACCTCAATTTCATATTTTGTAATTTTATTAATAAGTTAATTAAAAATTGTTTTTTGTATCTTTATGCCTGTGCGGGTCATGAAGTGCACTTTATGGCCCACGCAGGCATAAAGTATACTGTAATGTAGTTGATAACTGAGCAATAAAAACACAATAATTAACTGGTATGACATAAAATATGTTATTTTTTTCAAAATATTTTTTTGATCATCAAAATACACCGAATTTCAACTTTCAATTGCCAACATTTAATACTTTTTGAAGGAAACTCACAAGCTGGCGAAAACTTTGTTTCTGTGGGATCATCAACACTGTCTCTCAGCCTAACCTCGAATTCACTTGAATTGGTATCATCAAATTTTCCATTCTCATTATTCTCCAGACACTCATTAGACACTACATATTCACTAATCGGTTTGACTTCGGTGACCTCTTCCTTTGTTATTTCTCCAATTAAAATATCATGAATATAAACAAAAGTCCCACACGCGTTATGTTTCGCTTCAGCTTCCTCAATATTCGTTATTGCAAGTTCTCCTTTACATTTATAGGGTTCTGAAGCCATTATGGTATACTCTGGAGCTAAATCAGATGAGGTCAATCTTTGAAATGATTTATTGCAATCCAAGATGGTTAGTCCGAATTTACAAGTTCCGATGCAATTGATCAATGAAAATAACGATAAATATTAGTTATATTACTTATGTTTACAATTAACACCTCAGAGTAATATTATTATTACTCTGAGATTAACACTCGAACGAATTGACGAGAATTTTCATTTACGAAGCTGTCAAAGCTGTGACAAGTGACTGAAGTAACATACATAACTTTCAATATACTACAGTAAAATGCACGGGGACGCACTCTGTGATTGGTTCAGAACAGACATGCGCGTTACATGGCACCTTTGACATTTGAAATATTTTCGTTTTAAGACTTTTAGGCAGGGTTGTTCCTATCAGTACTTTCGTACCAGATCTAGTACTTTTTGATGCGATCTAGTACCTTCGTACGGTTATAGCCGTTCCACGTGCATGGCAAAGTTATTGTGAAAGTTTTGGGCATTCGTGGTATCATTCCGAATGAGACAATCCCGTTTGCCCACAGAAGCGGGCCGAAGTTGTGGCTATAGCCCCAATTACAGGCATATTATCTTGTTAAGCAAGAACGTCAACATTGGAAACTATTTTTCTGTCCCTCATTCAATCCGTTTCCTCTTTATTTATTTGTAACTTCTACGTTTTGGCTTTTATGTTCAACAACGATCATATTTCATTTTATGATATTTATATTTTTTCGATTCTTGTTTCCTGGTTGAATATTGTGGAGCGAATACTCTGAATTATGGAATTGTATATATGTATATATATATTATATATTTATATATATATATATATATATATATATATATATATATATATATTTTCTTTAGTTTCTTGACCACATATATATTTTCTTCAATTTCTTGGAGTAAAGGTCTGATTCAGTCTATTCATATAATTTCTTTTAACAAGGTTTCGACATGGTATTTGTCATCTTCAGGTTAAACTAAAATTAAAAATATGGAGTTTGAGACATATTTAACACAATATTGAAATTTATGCACTAAATTAATTATTTAACAACATATGGTTCGAAATATAACACGTTATTTAACTCAATATAAAAATATCTGTAACATTTATGAGTATTCACTTACAAATTATATTATTTGAATTGTGCGTTCGCATCGTACGGACGTTATGTGGATGTCTGACTTCGACGAAGTTAACAGGAATGGTTTGCTTATCTTTCATGCATTTTTACCCTCTTCATAAGTAGGTACACCAGATTGTTTATATTGAGTTCTAGTATATAGGCCGGACTGTATTTTTTTGGCAGCATGTAAAGATCAGTTTTCATTATTATTACTAAACCAAAGTTAAAAAAGGGTGTTATAAATCTGGCTTAAATTTTTGATATCATTTCTATTGTTAATGCTATTGGGGCTTTTTTAATATGTATGTATGCAAATAATATAATTTGTAAGTGAATACTCATAAATGTTACAAATATTTTTATATTGAGTTAAATAACGTGTTATATTTCGAACCATATGTTGTTAAATAATAAATTTAGTGCATACATTTCAATATTGTGTTAAATATGTCTCAAACTCCATATCTTTAATTTTAGTTTAACCTGAAGATGACAAATACCATGTCGAAACGTTGTCAAAAGAAATTATATGAATAGACTGAATCAGACCTTTATTCCAAGAAATTGAAGAAAATATATATATATATATATATATATATATATATATATATATATATACATATATTAATTGAGGGTTTATGGAGCTACAATATATATATATATATATATATATATATATATATATATATTATATATATATATATATGTATATAATAATATATATATATAATATATTAGTTACACCAAAATGATGAATATCGTCAATGTCATCTATCTAGTACTTTTTACACCAAAATGATGAATATCTCAGTATCGATTAAATTTTCAGCGGAGAGATCCAAAAATTTTCTAGGAACAACGCTGCAATTCAGTGATTGACAGCGCTGCCGTTTTGAGAGTAATTACTCCATTTGTAAGCAATTCGAAAGCATTGGAGTAATCGTGGAGTAATGACGAAATGTAAGGATTTTGTAAGCATTTTGCTCTGAGGACTAAGTAGTGGGAGAAAAGCATTCATCCCTGACAACTTGTATTTGTTTCGTGTGGCATATGGCCAATGGCCAGTCATGCAATTGCACAGAACTCGTTACTCTTCACGTCTTTGTCTATAGTAGTTTGCTAATTTGAGTTCTGTGTTATGTTTGTTTATCGAAATTAAAATTGGCATGACATGACATATCTGAAATCTCATCTCAGCCTCAGGCTTCTATGAGTTTTATCATTGTTTAGATTATACTATGATTTTACCAACAGGTTTCAATACTACCAACCCAACTTCTGACCTAGCACCAAGTAGACAATGGGGAACACTCATTATTTTATTTCAATTTTTCTTTGCCTCAGTTAGATCCACAATAATTACATTTTATGAAAATAATTTCTCATATCCCAAAATTTTATAAAAATTTCCATGTTTAAAAGTGCTCCTCCGATTTGACCTTCATTTGAATAACTAGCGCCAGTTGTGGTTGTTTCAGGAATATTGATAGTCGATACTATTTCTTTCAACCCAAACATAAATTCAAGCTCACTTTTAATGTGATATTTGAAAATACTTTGATGATAAAAATATTAGTACAACATATAAACGAAGGCAGATCAAATTATAGTTGACAGTTCGAAGTAACTAGTGGTAAAAATTTAGCTGTGTTAAATAATGATGCTTATGTCCACCAAAGGCGCTAGGAGTACTTTTTTGAATGTGACGACAAAAAAACATTACATATTTTTTCCATATCTAAGTTTGTTGCTGAGCTCCCTAGGTGATAGTCTTTATGTGCAAATCAAAATATTCTAGAAAGGGGGCACATGCGTGTTCCCTATTGCATTTCCAGTTCAATGGACATTTGTGAATATGTCCTTCTAGTCTAGTTTGTTCTGGTTTCGTTTCAGAATCAGTATCTATCAGAACAAGTCGACCCTCGAAATCATCCATATATACCATAGATTATGTATAAATTGAGTTTGTAAGGATTTTGTAAGCATTCTCAAAATTCTGGGAGTAAAACTCCGCATTTTGATAGACGCTAGTAAGCATATTGTAACTTTCAATTGGCAGCACTGATCAGAACAAGCGACCCTCGAAATCATCCATATATACCAAATTAATTTTTTTGGAGTAAAACTCCGCATTTTGTAGACCTAGTAACATATTGTATACTTTCAATTGGCAGCACTGGTGATTGACCTCATCTGGCTAAGAATTAAGATTATTAAGAATATAACTTAATGGCTTTAGAACACTACAAATCTAAAAAAGAACTCGCAATAACTGATATTGAGGAAGATGAAGCAAAACATAATGCGTCTGAGACGTACTTTGTTGACATTAATGATATTTTAAATAGAGAAATAAAGGAAGAGGCCACGGAATTCAAAACCTTCAGTGAATATGGAGTGTCTAATGAGTGTCTGGAGAATAATGACAATGGAAAATTTTATGATACCAATTCAAGTGAATTCGAGGTTATGCTGAGAGACAGTATTGAAGACCCCACTGAATCAAAGTTTTCTCCAGCTCGTAAGTTTCATATAAGAAAAAATTTAATGTTGGAATTCCAAAAATATTAAAAAAAGAAGATAAAAAAATTACTTTATTGTCCAAACATGAGTTCACCCACTTACAGGACAGCTTGAGTGAAAACATGATTTTACAAATGTAAGAAGAATTATACATAATATTTTTGTCGTATATATACATATATATATATATTATAATATAATATATATATATATATATATATATATATATATATATATATATATATATATATATATATATATATATTATAATGAAATGGTATCATAACAGCTGTCTAAGTAATGATTTTCTAAGCTCACTTTTGAAATTGCTAAGTGTATATGAATAGGGGTCCATTGTTTTACAAATGGTGTTGAATTTGCTACATATGGAGTTCAGAGGAGAGTTTGCCATTATGTTAGTTCTTGGTAATGAAATATAGAAGTATTGCCCAGCTCTGCTATTAATTCTAGGTATATAGAAGTTTATTTGTGCTAGTAGTTCTGGACAGTCAATCAGGTTGTTTATTAGCTTATATGCGAAAATACAAGAATGGTATGCTCTTCGGTCTTCAAGTGATAGTAATTCAAAACGTTTTTGCAGGATGTTGTTATCAATACCTTGGGGAGGGTACAACTCATCCAACTCCCATGCCATGTACTTCATAAATGTTCTTTGAACTGATTCCAGTTTGTGTATATATGTATTATATCCTGGAGACCAGACTAAGGAGCAATTTTCAATGAGTGATCCAACATAGGAGTTGAAAAGTGTTTCATAACACTTTGTATTCGTGAAATCTTTACAGTTTCTGAATATGAAACCAAGCATTCTCTTGGCAGCAGCTGTTGTTTTTGATGTGCACTCAGAGATCTTTGAGGTTTTTGTATTGTAGGGGTATGTCATTGATTTTGTAGTTGAGATGATGAGTGATATGTCTCAATGTGATCGTTGAATATTTGTATTTCTGAATATTTATGGGTACTTTATATGTAGAACACCAGTCATAAAGGTTCGCCAGGTCTTGTTGAAGTAGTTCACAGTCTCTTTGTGATTCTATGTTTCTGAAGATTTTCATGTCATCAGCAAATAGTAAGAGATTGCTGTCGATAATAGTGCAAATATCGTTAATAAATAATGAAAACAGAAGAGGTGCCAAATTGCTTCCATGGGGGCACCACTTGATGCTACAAACTGGTAGGACCAATGACCCCTGTATTCAACAAATTGAACGAGGTGTGTCAGATATGATTGAAAAAATGTGAGGAGATTTTTGTCACACCCATATATGTCCAGTTTGTGCAATAGTAACGAGTGATCGAGCTTATGAAAGGCTTTTGAGAATTATGTGTATATTACATCGAGTTGTTGTTTTCTGTCTATTGTATCACAGGCTAGTTGGGAGAAACACATTAAGTTGGTGACTGTGGATCATTTATGTTCAAATGCAATGTATACTAGCTGACCCAACAGACGTGCTGTCCAAATTTCTATATTCCCTGATTTTTTTTTCTGAAAACTCTTGTAAAATTTCTTTTTTTCTGTTTTTCTTTGTGTTGTTCCATCTAGGTTATGCTTTTGACTCTGCCAGTTATCCCATTTTCCCGTCATCCCCTTTTCCTGTTATTCCGTTATCCCATTTTACCCTTATCCCGTTTTACCGTTATTCCCTTTATCCCGATTTCCTGTTATCTCTATCTTGTATCCCCTTATCCATTCATCTCGTTTTTTTGTTATCCTGTTATTCCGTTCTACCGTTATTCCCATTTTACCGTTATTTCCGTTATCTTGTTCTACCGTTATTCCGATTTACTCAGGATTACTTGCTCTACAAAAGTGCCTATTGCGACGTAGCTGCAAACTGCACCAGTAAGATTGTGCGGGTCACTAAATCTGATTTTTGTAGAAAATTATTTTTTTTTACAATACTTCATAAATGACTGGATTTATGGAAAAAATCTAAATGACAAACTTGTAGGAAATTTAATTTCCTACAAAAAAGTCTATAAACCGAATCGCTAAATTGATAGTTCTAGTGATATAAAGCTTAACTTTATCGTAATATGAAAAGTTTTATTCAATACCTAATTCTAAAAAAATTCATATTATGACAAAGTTAACGCTTTATATCTCGGGAAATATCAATCTTAGCGATTCGGTTTATCGGACTTTTTTGTAGGAAATTAAATTTCCTGCAAGTTTGTTATCCACATTTTTTCCATAAATCCAGTCATTTATGAAGTAACGTCAAAAAAATTTGAATTTTCTACCAAAATCAGATAACCTATACAGTCTTACAGGTGCAGATTACAGCTACGTCTCAATAGGCACTTTTGTAGAGCATGTAATCCTGAGTAAATCGCGCTTTGGTACGATAAGTTATAGATATTTGAAAAAAAAAACGCTCTGGGAAAGTTCTTAATAATAATATTAAGAGCTCAAATTTTCAGGGAACTTTTTTTTGGACATTTCCAACAAAATTTTTGATTAGGACCAAAAAACAAAGAAATAGTCGTAAAAAACACCCTAATACATTATATATATATATATATATATATATATATATATATATATATATATATATAAAAAGAAATTGTGGCATAATACATATATAAATAAAGAAATATATATATATATATATATATATATATATATATATATATATATATATATATGTATTCAATTTCTCGGAATAAAGGTCTGATTCAGTCAATTCGTATAATTTCTTTTATAGATGTTTCGACATAGTATTTGTCATCTTCAGGTTAAAAACACTATAATTAAAAACATGGAGTTTCTGACATATCTTACTCAACACAATATTAAATTGTATCCACTAAAATAATTAAAAACATTGAGTTTGAAATATAATATGTTATTTAACACAATATAAAAATATCTGTATGTATATAGTATTCACTTACAAATTATTTTATTCAAATTTCTGCGTTTGTTTATGTAATGATTTGTTTATCTTTCATGCTTTTTTTACCCTCTTCATGATTGTTTAGATTGAGTTACAGTATGTGAGCCTGACTGTATTTTTTTGGTAGCATGTAAAGATCAGTTTTAATTATTACTACTATAAACAAAGTTTGCAAAAGGTTGTTATAAATCTGGCTTTAAGTTTTTGATATCATTTCTATTGTTAATGCTGTCTACGGTCTTTTTAAATATGTATCTTTTCAAGGAATGTTCCTATTCTTGGATTCCTTTCTTTGGTCAAAAAGGCTGTAAAGTCAGTTTTTGAGAACTTGTATTTGTTTATGCATATATTGTTTTGTTTGACCTATATAGGTACTTTGACAGTCTTTACACAGTATTCTATATACTGTATGAGTTTGTTTTTTAGTATTTCTTGTTTTAATTTTGGGTAAATGTTCTTATTTGTATTTTGCATTTGGTGTGATATAGTTATGTTGTGTTTTTCCATTGTTTTATTAATTTTGTTCGATAGTTTGTCTATGTATGGTAAAGGTATGTATGTTGTTGTTGTTTTCTCTTCTTTATTACCATTTTTATTGTAGATCGCATGTATTAGGTTTTTTATAGTTTTTTCTGCAAAGTGGCTGAGGTAATTATTTTCATTCAGAATATTCTTGATTATTTCTATAATACTTTTCCTGAATTATGGGTGAGCAAGCTTTATAGCGCTGTCAGTTAAATTGTGATAAACTTTTTTTTTTTGTAATAAGGGGTGCATTTGAAAATTTTTTTTTTTTTTTAGTTTCCAGAATTATCTGTATTATTGTTGTGTAAAGAAAGTTTATTTGTCTTTCTATTGTAAATTTAAATCTAGGGTGATATTTATAAAATTTTTCTAGAATTTCATCAACTTTGTCAGTAAACAATCCTAAAACAATCGTCTACATATCGTTTGAAGAATATTGGTTTGAATGTTAGTGATTTGATGATATTTTCTTCAACGTACTCCATAACCAGATTTGCTACTGTTGCAGTATATTTCGCTAATTTTGTATCTATATTTGTATATAAACTATATCCAGGGAGATTATTTTTTCTAATTACATTTGAAATAATTTCTGAGAGGAATTTTGATAAATTGTAAGTGGCAAATTTAATATTGCTGACAATAGGGCGAAGGGGAATTCCAGTTGTGTAATTTGGGCAAGCCATATATCGTTGGCGGGGGCGTTATGTATATTAAGTTTGTTTTTGGTTTCTTGATGTATAAGTTTCCATGAGAACCAATTATTCACTAATTTATTAACTTTTGCTTTAAGTTTTTCTAGGGGGGTTGAATCTCCCTTTTTTATATGTGATTTTGTCCATTTGCAAATTAAAAGGAATTATACGAATTGACCGAGTCAGACCAAAACGTACCTGACCGAGATTTGAACCCGTGACCTTCTGCTTGGTAGGCTTACATGAAACCACTGTGCTAATTCAATTAGTAATAGCTGAGCCGACAGACCTTTTGTTGCCCAATTATCTTATATTCCCGAATTTTTCAATTTTCAGGGAGCGTTTCCGATTTTCCGTGAAAACTATCCTAGGGGCTATTACGAACATTTAAAAAAATGGAAAATCTGTGCAGCAGGGCTCATGTTTTGCGCCTACAAAAATCGAAATTTATTTTTATTAAATAGATGTATATAACAAATTAGAACAACAGCACAGTTGCTATCAACTTTCTTATTTTAAATGGAAACTAAATTTTTTTCACATAATTTGACTTCTAATTCTGAGTCTAGACAACCTGCGTTATGTACCTAGAAAACAGTTCAAAGATTGGAAACAAAATTTGTGGATCAGTTAGCTGGAAGTCCAGACTATTTCCTGATGTCCATCAATGGTTCCATTTTGTACTATATGAGCACAGGCAATTCAACAAATTCTCAAAAAATTTTTTTTTCAAATGACACTAGTTCTTTTGACACCATTAAAAAAATTGAATTTTAGGGTGAGTTAATCAAGCGTTCCCTGTATCTAACTTCAACCTCTATTGAGTTATTCAGTAAAAATAAAAAAATTCCTTATCTCTCCAAAAGATGCTTATCTTAATCCTAGTTATTGGAAAATTATTACAATTTCAAATCCATAGTGAGAGAACACAGCTATATCATCATTTCCGTTCAACGGAGCTTCTTTTAATTTTCTTTTGGTGTTATTTTGTTCATTCATGTTGTCCCAGTCTGCCATATGGGCCCCTGTTTGTGTTAATATATGTTCGGCCAATTTTGATCTTACAATTCTTTATATTATTCTTGTGTTCGGCTTTTCTCATTCTTGAAGATCTCGAAGTTTCTCCCATGTAAGTTTTACCACAAACACACGTAATACTGTGAACCCAATTCGTTGAATTCTGTTTCTTGGTTTTGTACGGGTTAATTACAATATCAAGGTATTGTGATTTTTTAATAATGTTCTGACATTGAATTTGTAGCCGACTCTTTCCATTTTTTCGGAAAGGCCAGGAATGTATGGCTGAAAGACCTGTAACAGTCATAATGGACAAGGATCGATATCTCAACGTATCCAATGACATCATAATCAACAGTAGTTCATATGTAGAACTACCGAAAGATCCTACCCCGCAATTAAGATGAAAGGCAATGAATTAATAAAGTCATGTATAAAACAAACCAAATTGATGAAGTTATGAAAAAGAAACTCACATGCTATAATGTTATTTCTCCAAAATTCTATTATTTACCCAAAGTTCATAAACCCACCCTTTCAGTCAGACCCATAGTGGCTTCTATAGGAGTCCCTACTGAAAGAATAGCCAATTTTTTATCAGAAATTTCAACCAATGTTTACAACTTTGATAATGATTATATCAAAGACTCTTTTACTAATAAATTTAATTATTTAACAATTCCAGACAATTATGTTCTGGTAAGTCTAGATGTCGTCTCCACTTTTAGCAATGTCTATTTGGATGCTTCTATTAGAGCAATACACAAAAA
The DNA here is from genome assembly GCA_018342105.1 of Gonioctena quinquepunctata. Taxonomy (NCBI): domain Eukaryota; kingdom Metazoa; phylum Arthropoda; class Insecta; order Coleoptera; family Chrysomelidae; genus Gonioctena; species Gonioctena quinquepunctata. The sequence goes on from JAFIRS010000827.1 coordinate 164,109, forward strand.
TTGGGATCGTATTAGTAATTATTGTTGCATTATTGAAGAGACATTTTTGGAATTTTTGACTCTCCTTTTGATGATACATATTGTTCTTTCAATAATACAATTTATAAACAAACCTTTAGCAGCGTACGTCATGGATGATTTGTTAGACAATGTTATTCCAGTTTTATCTTTCAATCTTAACTTCATAAAAAATATGTTGATGATATCATATTAGCATTACCAAATGATGGTGTGGATGATATTCTCAATACCTTCAATAGCTGTGATCCTCACAGTTCACAATTGAAACTGAAAACAACGAACAACAGAAAATAAGCTACCGGTAGATTGGTATAGGAAACCATGCAGATACCTGAATTACCACTCATATCATAAACAGCCTATAAAAGTGAATAAAATGAAATGAAGAATATTGAAAATTTCAGATCTAAAATTTTACAAATAAAATTTCAATATTATCTTCAATATTTTTTTAGAAAATTCATACCCAAAAACATTACTTAATAACATTCTATATAATACATCTTCTCACTTCGAAATACTAGCCCCAAAAATAACTCGAGCATTGTCTCAAACAAAAAACACTACTCTGCCTTTCTTCACTTCATTTACTAATGGTATTTTTTTTTTCAATCTGGTCCAAAATTAGTACATGGGGTCCTTGTTGGATTCCAAACACATTTTCTCGATAAATTCTTTCGATATCTTTTCAATTTGACTAATTTTTCGGCACCACAGTCAACTTTTTTTTAAATTCCCGCCAAATCTGAGGTTACGTTATAAAGTCGCAACGGATTTTTTAGTTGTCAGGCATGCAGAAACGAACCTCCACTGGAGTTTTTCAGAAATTTCAATAAATTTTTTTTTCCCAAATGTAGCCAACTTTATGACGGACACTGTATAAGAGAGATCACTCCTAATTTCTCCTGATTATTCCACAACCCGGATAAATTTAAGATAACATATAAAACAGTTCTAACAATCAGATCAATTTATTCTAAAGTTAAAACTCCCACCACTTTTAATGTAATGTAATTTAGTGTTCCTTGTCATAGTTGTGATAAACAATATATTGGTCAAATGCAAAGATCATTATCAAACAGAATAATTTCTCATAAATGTGACTACAGGTTTCATCCTGAAAGATGTGCTCTGGCAGAGCGAGTGAATAAATTTGACCACCAGATGAATTACGATTCAGTGAAAGTGCTAGCGACAGAGTCACATACAACAAAGAGAACATTCTTAAAAATGCCTTTCATTCATTTAGTGAGATCTACTCTTGTTTATTGTCTTCCAAATCTTCAACAAATAATCAAATAATATTACCACCACCTGGTAACAACAGTTGGTACTAATCAAACAGTTGGTACCACTGTAACAATTTCCAAGTGACACCCGTCAGGTGTCGTTGGCTTAAATACAATTGCGGAAATTATTCCTAACCTGTCAGTTTCACTAGTCACACCACATGGAGTAGACAGTTATATTTATATAATTTTAAACAATTTTAATGCGTTTTTCATTAACTTTGAACTTCGTTTCATTTTTTGATTTACATTCTTCTTTTTTTTTACTGTGTTAGATGAATATGTTTAACATCATTGAAACCTACCTCAACAAAGTTGTAAGTAGCATAATGTTTCATACTTGAATATGTATTACTATTGGTTTTTCATCTATTGTAGTTTCCCTGATGATGAAAATAAACATTTCCGAAAACTTGGATAAACCTAAAAGAGTTTACTTTTTAATTAGAGCTTACCCCAATATTCCTAGTTTTGTACCTAACTAGTCAGTAAAGAATAAATTCGCCAAAGTCTTTACAGGGCCAGAAGAGAAAAATCGCTCGTACACGTCAATTTAGATATTTGAACGTGCATTCAGAGTGCGATAAATATCTCTGATTGGAAGATCAGGATTTTACTTTTTAATTTTTTAACTCTTTTCCTAGGGTCCTAGAAACGAATTTGCCTCCAGAAATTGAAGAAGGGGTGTTGTATAAACACTTTCTACCCACTCAGAGTGCGATAAATATCTCTGATTGGAAGATCAGGATTATAATTTTTCAACTAGGGTCCTTGAAAATTTTTCAGAAAAAAATACATACAAAACTCAGGCACTTAATTATTTTTCTTATGTTTGCTGTGTGTACACGCAGCAAACATAAGAAAAATAATTTAGTGCCTGGAAAAAATTTGTGCATGAGTTTTGTATGTTATTTTTTTGGAAAATTTTTCAAGGACTCTTGGAGAAGAGTTGAAAAAATAAAAATAAAAAATTATAATCCTGATCTTACAATCAGAGATATTTATCGCACTCTGAGTGGGTAGACAGTGTTTATACAACATCCCTTCTTCAATTTCTGGAGGAAATTCGTTTCTAGGGCCCTAGGAGAAGAGTTGAAAAATTAAAAAAGTAAAATCCTATCTTCCAATCAGATATATTTATCGCACTGTGAGTGGGTAGACAGTGTTTATACAACATCCTTTCTTCAATTTCTGGTGGCAAATTCGTTTCTAGGGCCCTAGGAGAAGAGTTGAATAATTAAAAAGTTAAATCCTGATCTTCCAATCAGAGATATTTATCGCACTCTGAGTGGGTAGACATCGTTAACATAACCTCTCTCCTTCAATTTCTGGAGGCAAATTCGTTTCTAGGACCCTAGGAGAAGAGTTGAAAAATTAAAAAAGTAAAAACCTGATCTTTCAATAAGCTATAATTATCGCACTCTGAGTGGCTAGACAGTGTTTATTCAACCTCCCTTCTTCAATTTCTGGAGGCAAATTTGTTTGTAGGACCCTAGCATCCATCATTAATATGTACTTCATTTGCTTGTATCACTAAAGTCAGATTGGCTGAGGGGTCTAAGGCGCCAGTTTTTAACTCTGGTTCTCAGAAAGGAGCGAGGTTGCGAACCTCTCCCTCACCTGACAACCTTTTTTTTTTATTTTTCCTTTGATTTGTTTGGGGCGTCCCAAAATAATTCACTAGGGCGTCCTCCTCTGGCCCCCTAAAGACCTCAACGAATTTATTCCAACCTCTACGTGCTCACTGAATAAATATATATATATATATATATATATATAATTTATATAGTCAAACTTGGCTATAACGAACGGCTTAATGACTTCAGAAATGGTTCGTTATGAAGGGTGTTTGCTATAAAAAAAATATATAGTACATGCATCCTGGTAGATTTTTTTTTTCGCGTAAATTGACGAACTATTAATTTTTTGAGACCATAACCTCGACAAATCTGTGCATTTGCGCACCCACTGTCTAATTTTCTAACTATTTTCAGCTTAATCGTCAATGTAATAGCGGTCCTGCATGCTTTTGGATTAGGCATGTTGGTACCATGTAGATGAACACGTACTAACACTACGCCATGTAACTAACAAATCCCTAACAGAGAAATAGAGGAATCCCACCGGTCGACCACTGTTGTTAAATTTCGCAAATGATCGGCGCATGATTGAACAATCTTTCCTCGGCAGTTTGTTATAACTGAGTTTTGGTATTTCAAGGACTCAATTTGTAGACCGTTATATCGGATTGTTCGCAATAGCAGAGTTCTCTCGTAGCCTCTAAACTTGTCGCTAATGCCGGGTCCTTACTGGGTATCCACCGTTTGTTTGAAGGTTGTGGATGATGTGGTAACTTACTCTCGTTTCGGACGTCCATCAACTTAATGGATTTGAAAGGTTTTCACGACGTTTCGAATGCTTGTATCTGCAATCGTCTTCAGTATTCACCTGACATCCGGAACGAGAGTAATCAAGCCGTGTTCGTTATACCCAAACAAAAATGCATAGTGTATATAGGCGTTCTTGGCGGGACTTTTTAAATTGTTCGAAATAGAATAGAAATCTTTATTTGTTCTTTTCAAAAAAGACTTTATAAGGTGTAGAAAATGTCATCATTTTACTAATAACTAATTATGTAAATAGACAAATAATAAATAGATATTATAAATTATGTAAATAGACAGCTAATAAATAGACAAACATTACAGTACAGAAAGAATAATCTATATACAATGATAGTAAATCAACAACATAGTCATTAAACACAGTTACAGTGAAGGATTAAAAATTGTCATTTAGATATTCTTCAGTTGTATAGTAGGCCTTGAAAATCAGAATGGTTTTCAAGCTTTCCTTGAATTTTTTGGTGAGTAACAGTTTCAATGATTTTGGAAGCTTGTATATATTCACAATCGAGAAAAGAACATTTCTCTGAATATATGAGAGGCTAGTTTTTATATTCAACAAATCATTTTTGTTCCTTGTATTGTATGTATAGGTTCAGATTTGCCAAGGGAAGAGTGGGAGATTTTCATAAATAAACACTGCACCTTCGTAGACGAAAAGACATATTAGAGTAAGTATTTTCTTTTCTATAAAGATTGGTTTACCGCTCTCAATTGGTGATATATTGAAAATATTCCCAAGGCAGCGTTTTTGTAATATAAAAATCTTATTCACAGCAGTGGACATACCCCAAAATATTGTACCATATCTTATTTGACTTTGGATATAAGAATGTTATGCTAACATTGCTGCGTTTATCGATATATTTCTGGATATAATTTTTAATGCATAACAATATCTTGATACATTCATGGAAATATTATCAATGTGATTCTTCCAGTCTAGCCTAGAATCTATTGTAATACCGAGAAAATATATTGTCGCCATCATTGGTGTAGTTGAGTTTTCTTCTGCGATTATTTCGAGAAAAGCTTATTATTTGAGTTTTATTCAATTTGAGATTATTGTCAATGAAATGATGTTCTAATGCTTTTATTGTTGAGAAGAGATTGTTCTATAGTGATTGTTGAGTGTCTGAGCTGAATATTAGAGGGCAGTTATCCTCACACTGTATGAGTGTTTCTGTTGTGGCTTCCGTGAGATCATTAGTGTACAGTGTATATAACAATGGCCCTAGCACTTAACCCTGTGGCACACCCCAACTATATTAATTCTTTCAGACTTCAAGAGTTTGTTGTCTATTATCTAGATATGAAGAGTTTGTTGTCTATTATCTAGATATGAAGAGTTTGTTGTCTATTCTCTAGATATGAAGAAATTAGTTTGAGTGGTATACCCCTGATGCCATAGACTGACAACTTTATAATTAAAGTTTCATGGTCTACTCTGTCGAATGCTTTTGACAAGTCCAAATTAACAACTGTTGTGACTTTCTTGGTGTTAAGGGAGCTAATTATTTTACATAATGCCTGATAATTCGTTTTTTTTTAAAACCCATTTTGGGTATCACTAAGTAGGTAATTTATTGGAACGAAGTTCCTTTATGCGGCTTGGGGTAGGTGTTGACTGGTAGAAATCATCACGTAAAAAAGCGTTATGCCCCCTCCATGCGACTCTCTCTCTCTCTCTCTGTCTCTTTCTATTATATGCGAGTCTGTGTGACAAGCAATTCATACGATTCTGAAGGTGTACAAAACCATCCGAACTGCTGTTGTGTTGCGGGAAATTTAAAATGATACATGAGCGGTTGGATATCTATGCGGATACAAGTCGGATATTATCGTTGAGAGGTAATAAGTGGAAGATATTTTTGTTACTTTTATTTTTCTATGTAACGTGTGTTCAGATGATTATATCCTTTTTTGGAAATAACTTCTTATGTTCTTTGTATGCCGAAGTTGGATTAATGGTTTACATTGAATATGTGGTACGTCAATTTTATATATTATAACGAATAGTATTATCAGGAATAAAATACCTTTTACTGTGGCGGAGGAGTTTGGAAAAAGGATATATAGGTCTAGTATTGCATGGTTTAATAACAATCAAATGTGATGGAATAGAAAACGTCAACTTTCAAAGGGAAAAATATTGAGAAAAAAGAAACACAAAATGTTTGATAAGGGTGTAATTAATAATAATTTATTTATTGTATTTATTTATTGTACACAAAATGATAAAAGTGATACAGAATAAAAAAAAATATAATATATATATATATATATACCAAGTATGATACAAAGATAAATTGGGTTAATAACATAATAATGAAGAATAATAAAACAAACAAGTATGAAAGTTGATACAATATATAAAGGACAGGGTACAGGTTGTGTACAGAAAGCACCTAAGTGACTTAACACTTGTGTTGTGCTACAAAGTAATATTAATTGATCTAAAATTACAGTTGTGTACAGAAAGTAAAGAATTAAATAGAGGTTTTATATCATGTTAGTGTAACTATTGATGTTCTAGTATTTTGATAAATTCAAAGTAATTTGCGAAGATGATTTTTTTTTATTCTCTCGAGAAGGTTTTATGAACCTTTAGGGGTAGGATATTACAAGTTTTGGGTAACGTATAAGTTAAGAAACGGTGACAAACATTTTTATTAAATTTTGGAGTGGGTAGCAATTCGTTTGTAGTGCTTCTAGTGGTATAAGCTGTTGGAAAGAATTCTGAAGTATTTTCTTTTTGAATGCATTCATACATACACTGTGAAAATATAATGTACGGATATTACTAATGTCTTCTGTATATATAAGGTTTGTATGGAAATATCTTTTTTTCTTCAAAATTATTTTTAGAATACAGTTTTGTATTTTGTTCAGTTTTTGTAAAGAATTCTTATACATTGCCCCCCACACCAGAATACCATAACGAAAAAGTGATTCAGCTAGAGATTTGTAAATTAGTATGAGTAGATTTTTCGCTAAAAACTGTCGTAGCTGGTAAAATTTGTATATTAGCTTCCTCACCTTTTTTGTTAGGTAGTCAATATGATTGTTCCACCTTAGATTTTCGTCAATAATTATGCCCAGGTATTTCACCTCGTTTGTTTCTTTAATTTCATCTTTCATACCTGGAACTTTAATACTTGAGAGATTAGGTATGTTTGTTGCTGATATAGAGTAGACGAGATATTGGGTCTTACTGGCGTTTAATGAAAGGCGATACATACTCAGTCATTTATTAATTGCTTCCATGCTCTGCTGGACATAATTTATAGTTTCAGGCCATGTGTTTCCACTCAAGATCGCAACCGTATCATCAGCGTATGATATAATTTTTGCTTTCCCGTTTAAACAGCAGTGAATTTATATAAGCTTTGCCAAGTCTAAAAACACTGCAATGCATTTTTTGTTTTTATCAAGTTCCTCTGTAATACTTGTAATAACATTGTACATGGCATCAGTAGTAGGTATACCGGCGCGAAACCCATATTGGTGATTATGTATAATCTTATTTTTATCAAAAAATTGTACTAAGCGTGTTTTTAGACATTTTTCAAAGATCTTTTCAAAGCTGTTTATTACACTGATAGGTCTGTAATTACTAATTTTAGTTTTGTCGCCAGTTTTATGAATTGGTGTAATTATAGAAGATTTGAACTGAGTGGGGACATGTCCCTTTTGGATGATCGGATTGAATAAATGTTTAAGGGGTTGGAGAATGTATTGGTGGATCTGTTTAATTATTTCAGTGGTTATTCCATCTATGCCAGGGGAAGTATTATTTTTCAATGTAGAAATATGCTCCATGAGTTCATTTTCTGTTATTGGACTGAGAAACATGGAATTGGGATTTATTTCAATATGTTCATTAATTGTTAATGAAGTGTCAATTTCTTTAATCATGTGTAAGCCAACATTATTAAAATAGTTATTACAATAATTTGCCATTAGTTTGGTATCATTAAATTCAACACCATCTTCGTTAGCTATCTGTAAGATATTTTTATTGTTATTTCTTTCATTGGTAGCTTCTGATATTAGTCGATACGTTTTTTTTAGATCATTTTCATTGTTTTTAATTTGTTCAAGATAAAAGTTATTTTTAGTTTTATTCAGTAGTTTATTTAGTTTATTTCTATAAATTTTGTATTCTTGTTCTAATTCATATGAGAAGTGTTTATTTAGTTGTTTTTTCAATTTATCCCTATTACTTATTGATATAATTAACCTTTTAGTTATCCATGGTTTAATTTTCAAGTGTTTTTTATGCCATAATTTTGTAGTTTTGGAGTTTTCAATAACGTTATTGAGCTTTTTAAGAAGACATTGGTTCCAAGTTGAGGGTCGTTTTCATTTAATACCACATCCCAGTTTTCTAGCTGCAGTAAGTTTTCTAGTTTTTTAAAATCAATTTTTGTTGCATATTTTTTTGTTGTATCAGGGGTTTTTTTTTGTTTTTTTTGTATTGTTTTTTTGCGATTGAACTCTATATTTAGTGATACTGGGTAATGATTTGTAATATTTTACTTAAGAATATATGAATTAAAAATCAAATTTTTGTTATTGTTAGATTTTTTAAGGAAAATGTGATCAATGCATGACTTAGTTTCTGGGGTAATTCTTGTGGGATTCAGTATGTATGGTACAAATCCATATTTAGCAAGCACAGACAGATATTTATTAACATAAACATCGTTTTCATTTAATAGATTGATGTTGATGTCACCAATAAGAACATCCATTTTATTGGACTGTATTTTGTCCAGGTATGAATCTAGTTCATCAATAAACGAGATCAGGTTAGTTGGGTTAGGCCTGTATAGGGCAATTATTCTACAGGATACATTGTTTATTGTTAAATTTATGATACATAATGAGACACCACATATGGTTAGTTTGTAGTTTGAAATATTGTAGTTGAGGTTTGATTTTATTAGAATCAAAACTCCATCGTTCTTATTAAAATCACCGTCATTATGTATCGTTGTATATCCTGGTATATTAAGGTTATTTATACATACATTTTCAAAGCATTCGCTTAAAACAAAAACATCACAGGTTAAATTATATGTTTCAATGAGTGCTATGAACTCATCGAAGTTTTTGTTAGCACTTCGAATATTAAAATGTGTAATGTTAAACAGTTTAGTTTTTGGCAGTACAAAATGTTCAGGTTCTACATATTCTCCTCGGTGGTCTTGTTCTAGTAAACTTAAATTTTCTAAGATAGTATCTTGATCCACTAGTACCATTAACTACTGTAGTCAATTTTATTTTTTGTCAAATTGATATGGAACTGTAGAGTTGGACAATTAGTATCTGCCGAGTAATGGTCAACACTATTTTTCAATTTGTATTTATCGTTGGATTTAACACAATTAGCACAAACTTTTTTTATTTTTGGACAGCTTTCTTGTTAATGCTCTTCACTACATAGAGGACAGATTAGTTTGTTAGGGCAGTTTTGTTTTTTATGATAGAACTCTTGACATTGGAAACAACGTGGGACTGTGAGATCCTCAAAGACTGAGTAACGTTCCCAACCTATGAATACCTTATTCAGTCGCATTAGTTGTCTGAAGGTTGATGGTAATTTTTTGTTTTTTTTCCTTTTTTAAAAATGTTACCTTGATTTCGTCCAGGGCTTCGTTTTGTTGTTTTATTGAGGTTTCAATTTTTCCTTTTTTTTAAATTTTTTTCCATTTTATTTTTTACTTAATTTTCCAGAATTTCAAATTCTGTCTTGTTTTTGCATTTGATGATGACCGATCCAGATTTTGTAGATTTCAAACTTCTAATGCCAATTTTTAAATCGGATGGATTGATAGTATTTATAATTTCATTCTTAGTTTTTTCCACAACTTGAGGGATCTTAGGTTTTATTATTATATCAGGAGCGTTTGGTGGAGCTATGTTAGAAAATGTATTCGAGCTCTGTTGTAGAGCCTCGGAGTAAGTAGGCATTGTTATGTAGGTGCGTTCTGATTCATAGTTGTTAAGTTTCTCTTGTAACATTTTTATAATTTCATTCTTATTATTTATTATTTCTTCCTTGTCTTTTATAGTATATTGCAAACTTTCCACATATTCATTGTTTCTGCATTTTTTGCAATTAAATTTCAAAGTGCGTTTTTGGAGTGGCATACATTTTAGTTCTGATGCTGTTAGATCAGAACACTCTGTACAAATAAGATTTAGGCAGGAATCACAAGAAAAACAAGCGGATTTGACTTCTTTTGTTGGTTGTTTTATTACCTTGCATAAAAAGCACTCCATAGTTTGTTTTCATTACCATCCAGCCACTACACAAAAAGTCTGTTTTTTTGTGGGACCTTTTTTATTTTACTTGCAGGTGTGAAGTTCCTTTGTATGCACAATATAAGTGTAATTATCTTCTAATATATGAAAGGATTCACTTTATTCGTTTCACAAACTTGTAGTAATATTACAGAGCTATGTGTGTGCGAAAATTCGGATTTTTTTCACTAACATTTACTGTTAAATTAATCAATTTTCGCGGAGCTCTCCGAGACACGTCGATTCAATACAACTGTTAATAGTGTATTGAGTACCAGCGACAGAAATGGTTACATTTGTGTACGGTACATGTCTAAAAACAGATCTACAATATTTTGAAATTTGCATTGTTAGTAATTCAGAGTGTGAGAAACAAAGATGTATGTTACTAATATAAATGAAAAATACTAAAATTACAAGAATGTATCACGTAGAATGTCACTCATTACTACTACTAAAGCAGTTCTCACTGTTTGTTTAAAATTACCCAAGGAGGGAGTATTTTTTATACATGTAGGTAATAAATTGTGTAGTTGCAGACGCTTATAGAAACAACCTTTTTCAAAAACACTAGTTTTATGTAATGGGTAGAAAAAATCATTTCTGTGTCTAGTTTCATACTGGTGTTCTTTAACATTATCAGAAAAAAAATGATTGTGCTTATATCGTTGGTTTAAAACACACTTGTTGTATGTCCATAAACGTTAGTTTTGAGGAAACACAATGTGAATGTTTACTTTAATAGTATCAATACCGAGAACTGTATGAAATGAAATTTGTGAAAGTAAATTAATTTAAAATGTATCATTGTTGTATGTATTAAGATTGTTTTAACGTAACATTGTATTTAAAGCACTTAAAAAGATTGTTTTAAAAAAATTGGGTGGACTTACTACATATATCCTGGACATACAACATTAATGCCTAATATGTAAATAATAGCTGTAATAATAATATTATTTTGTGAGTTTCCACCACTTTATTTTTTATCTTTAAACAATATTACAAACATGTACATACAAACGAAAAATAGCTATTACTCTCGAAATTCACAATAATCTTCATCGCTTGTTGGGAGTGGTACCACATCCTGTACATTCTTTTTTGTAGATTCTCAATGTAATTCTTATAATTCGGTGGTATTATTCCTTATTTTAATAAAAACAATAAATATTTTTTTTTGCTTCATTTTTTTTTACTACATTTGTTTCAAGTTGAGCGATTTCCACCTAAATTCATGTTTTGTCCAAGACATAGTTGTCTCCTTTTTGTGTGTTTTAATTGATAAAGTAGTAGAAATATCGAATTCCATAAAGCTGTACTTTGAACAATATTCGGTTTCCTTTTTTAAACCTCATCATTTTAATTTTTAGCCATTGAACATCCTGCCCATCTGTATTCATTTTTGAGGTTAACATAATAGTTTCACTTAGTTGTGGCAAATCATAAAACTTGTTTAATTCGCACGTATGGACAATATACGGTTGTGGTTTATGTCTGGCCATTGTAATCAGCAACGCCCACTCTCTAGTTGAAAACACTTTTTTATGTTTTAGAGAACGCTGCCTCAAAATACTACATACTACATTTCGATCAGAATTTCGAACGTATATGTGAATGCACACTTGTAGTAAATCCAAAATTAACAAAATAATTGTTATATGGTGACAGTTCAGAAAACCGTAAACCTGCACAAATGTTTCAAGTTCGTATATACTACAATTAAGCATTGCTAGATTCAAATTATCAGCTGCAATTTGTAGTAAAGGACTTACTACAAATGTGACCTACAGAAAGTTTCTAGGTGAACAATTCACACAATAAAATAAGTGAATTGTAAACTATTGGAGGCTTTTGGGACTTACAACTTCCATGCACAATAAAATATATATATATACATGGAGTGTGTTCCGATATTTGAGTCCATTTTTACTAAAAGTGGATTTACAACATGTGTGCTTTAAACCAATGATTTATAAAATTGAGACATTCATAAATATACATTGCCGGAGCAGTTAACAGATTCAGTTTTTTCGAGTACCCGCGACATGACTCACTAATTTTTAAATGATTCAAAATTCTTATTGCTTTTTTCTGTACTACAGAGACTTCATGTATGTGTGAACCGCCCCATAAAATAATTCCATACGATATTAAAGAATAAAAATTCCCGTGGTATGCATTCAAAAGTGTCTTTTTATCTACCACCTTCCTTAGTTCTCTTAATGAATAACATACTGAGCTCAGTTTACCACATAGCTTGTCCACTTGATTCTTCCATTTCATATATTCATCAACGAAGACTCCCAGGAATTTAAAACTTTCCGAAAAGGTTACATTCACATTGATCAATTGGACAATTGTTTTTATTTCTACTATGTCTAAATAAGATGCAATTAGTTTTTTCAGGATTTAGAACTAAATTATTTTTTAAGAAACCAGTCACATAACTTTAGATTTACTGTTCAGCTTTAGCCTTGAGCACATCATATGTTTTTCCATAGATAAGTAATTGTCTGCATAAGTTGTAATAAAAACTGAGTCATCATTCAAATATTATTGTAAATCGTTGACATAAAGCAAAAAAAGAAATGGACCAAGCACGCTGCCTTTCTAGCATTACTATTCCAAATACTGGAGGATAGTAAACTGATTGGTCTATGATTTTCTATTAGATAAAGCTCACCTGACTTGAATAGAGGTGTGACAACAGCCATTTTCAATCTTGCTGGAAAGACATCTCTTTTCAGATATTCATTCATAGTGTAAGAAGTTCTATAACAAAGCAACAGATTCATTTGAGCATGACGTTACTGATATTATCTTCACCACTAGAGAATTTATTTTTCAGATTATATATGATCCTCGAAATTTCTGTTCAGTGATATATATTGTTTTTGGGTTTGATGGAACATATTTCAATTCATTGTTTGCGGGAACTGTACCAACAAGCCTATCGGCCATATTACCATAATAGTTGTTGAATAATTCCCTAGCAAGTTCAGGGGATTTTACAATATACCCATTTTCGTTCCTGATTCCATGAAAAAAATCAGTATGTTTTAATTTTACCACTTTCTCGATTTATTATATTCCATACTGTTTTTCGTTTGTTATCGGAGTTTTCAATTTGATTTTCATAATATTTATATTTTTTTGCTTCAGCAGTTCACTATGCCACTTTTTGTAATTTGAATAAACATTGATTTGTTTGTAAATATGAACAGGATGTTCATAAAATCGGATGTGGAATCATCTGCGACTGAAAGATAAACTTTAGTCACTATCTTCCATCGTTCAAGATAATCTCTTGTGGGGTATTCATGTTGAAAAGGGAAACATTCTCAATTGAATATTGAATAAAGATTTTTCTGTGAATTGAAAAATCCACGATAAAAATTAAGTTATTTTTTGTGAATATCTAACAGAAAATAACTACTTCCACGCTGGACATTGAACTGCATCCAGTCTTAATTAAGACTGGATTATAAAATCAAATAACTATGTGAATAAAAATGCAAATTTTCAATTTCAGATTTTTTTTCTGAGTTAAGGTCCTTTTAGAATATCTATCTAGATGTAGTTCAATGTTCAGCGTGGCTTTAGCCGGGGAAGTAGTTGTTTTCTGTTAGATATTCACAAAAAATAATAATTTTTTATCATGGATTTTTCAATTCACAGAAAAATCTTTATTCAATTGAGAATGTTTCCCTTTTCAACCTGAATAGGCATGTTTCGATATTTGACCTTGTTGGTACAGTTCGTGAGCAAATTTAATGTTTCCCTAGCCTGATAAATATTGGTCTGTAATTATTGATGTCACTTTTCTTGTTGCCATCAAAAATATTCTATGGTGATAATGGTTCAACAATAATGTTCTGTCATTTTTTTACCACTACTCACAAATAATGTATTTGCTTCATTGAGCGTAGCTATTTTATTAAGATAGATAAGTTAACATAACTTAGGTTATCTCAACTCAGAATTAGAAGGCACTTCGAAAGATGTGAAAAAAAAGTGGGTTTCCATTCAAAATATGAAAGTTGGTACAGACTTTTGGCACACCCTGTATAGCTGTAGGACTAAAAATATTTTATGTATAACGGACATGATCGATCTTTTTCAGGTTCTTCATTTGGGAGCTTTGAAAATATTCTTATGTAACCTGATTTTGTGTTGGTTGATTAAAGACAATGTTACAGTCTGAACTTGAATTACAGATATCTGGAAAAATGGGAATTTCAATGGTCTTGCTGGTGAATTGTCAGAATCCAAAGTCAATCATCTTAATAATGGAGTTATATTAAAGAGAGAAGATCTCCAGATTATAATGAGGATTCGTTAACAAATAATGCAGAATCCAAAACGGTGACAATCAAAATGGAGGATGACATTGATGTCATTTACCATGATGTCAAACCTGACATATGTGAGGAAAAATCACGTGGAAAAAGTGAAAATGGGTTGTTCTTGAATGTTACTGATATTAGAACAGAAATTGGACCAAACTTTTCTCATGGACTTTCAAAAGGTAAGGTGCCATTTAAATAAAGTGTAAACAAAAAGATACACATCTGTACTATAAGTAAAAACATTTGACCATACAAACTTTCAGATATTAGTGGAATAAATTCATTCATGGAAGATTTGATTTTTTTTATTGAATTAAAAATGTAGAAACTTCTTCATATTTTTGTTTTTGCATTCATCCATTTTTTCCTTCATGATATTGTATTCTCAATGTGTATTTTGTAAATATTCCTTATTCCTGAATCCTATTTTGTATAAAGATTTTATTTAGAAAATTCTCGTAATTTCTCCCTTTTTTAGAGTCCGAAACAATGCCTCAACGAAATAGAGAAGAGGATGAAACACCTTTGGAAAAAGACAATGATCATCATGAGATAAGTCATACTGGGAAAAAACCATTTCAATGCAAAATTTGTGATAAATCATTTAACCGACAGTCGAATCTTACGGTACATGTGAGACTTCATACGGGGAAAAAAATATTTCAGTGCAAAATTTGTTTGAAATTGTTTAAGCACAAGGCGAATCTTACGAAACATGAGAGAACTCATACAGGGGAAAAACCATTTCAATGCATAATTTGTTTGAAATTGTTTAAAGGGAAGGAGCATCTTACACGTCATGAGGGAATTCACACAGGGGAAAAACCATTTCAATGCAACATTTGTTTGAAATCGTTTAACAGAAAGGGGCATCTTACGAGTCATGAGAGAATTCATACAGGTAAAAAACTATTTCAATGTAAAATTTGTGATAAATCATTTAACCAAAAGTCGAATCTTACAGTACATATGAGACTTCATTCAGGGGAAAAACCGTTTCAATGTAAAACTTGTCCCAAGAATTTCACAGACAAAAGTAATTTGTTACGTCATGAGGAAATTCATACAGGGAAAAAAACATTTCAATGCAAAATTTGTATAAAATCGTTTAACCGAAAGGGGCATCTTACGAGTCATGAGAGAACTCATACAGGGGAAAAACTATTTCAATGCGAAATTTGTGATAAATCGTTTAACCGAAAGTCGAATCTTACAGTACATATGAGACTTCATTAGGGGAAAAACTGTTTCAATGTAAAACTTGTCCCAAGAATTTTGCAGACAAAAGTAATTTGTTGTGTCATAAGGGAATTAATTCATAAGGGAAAAAAATTTAAAAATTTTTTAATTTTTGGGGGAAATCATACAGCTGTCAATGCTAAGTTTGTTCAGATTCCTAGTAAAAAAAATCATTGTTGCGTCATATGAGAATTCACACAGGAGAAAGGCAATTCCAATGAAAATTTTGTTCGAAAAGTTTGGCATCAAGATAAATCATTGTTGCTCTCTAATTATACTTTCATAATTTCATTTTTTTATTGCTACATACCTCTTGAACCTCTAATCGTAGATACACATTAGTGTGATTTTCAAAATTCTAGGAAACTAAAACTTTTTACTAAAGATGTTCCTTGCAGGATTGAAGGCGTTTTGGTTCATCTACTTGATATTCACATGAATATTTGTGAGAAAAGTGTAATCTTGTGAATAAACTATATTATATCCCAAAAAAAAAATTATTCCAAGAGCCAACATCTTGATAATCTCACATCTGAGAATTATAATCAACCAGTCAAAAATGTTTAATTTCACTAAATTTGAAATAAAATTTATTCATCAGATGATAATCGGCAAACCATGTCAATTTTCAAACCTAAAGTCATGAAAAGGCAACCCTATATTTGGGGTAATTATATAGAAATTGTGTCCTTCAAGTTAATTGGAGATTTGGTATAGCGGAAACAAGGACAATAAAAGTGGTCCAAATTTTTAAAAATTGCCGACGTTTCGACGTGTATTTATCGTCTTCTTCAGGGCTAAAAATACATATGGGTTTACAATACATATTGAAATTCATGTTGAAAAGGAAACATCCTCAATTGAATATTGAATAAAGAATGAAGTTATTTTTGTGAATGTCTAAGAATACAATCTTCTCGGCTAGAGCTGAATTGAACTTATCGATAGATATTTGAAAAGACCTAACTTCGAGAAAAATCTGAAATTGAAAATTTGCATTTTCTTTCAGATAGTTATTTGATTTTCTATTCCAGTCTTAATTAAGAACTCATAAAGATGAATGAGGCAAAGAAGAATGTTTTCCAAAAGAGGGTACTCACCAGAAATCATTCGTAACAGTGACACAATGTTACAAATGATTTCTGGTGAGTACTCTCTTTTGGAAAACATTCTTCTTTCCTCATTCATCTTTATGGGTTCTTAATTAAGACTGGAATAGAAAATCAAATAACTATCTGAATAAAAATGCAAATTTTCAATTTCAGATTTTTTCTTTTGAGTTAGGGTCTTTTCAAAATATCTATCAGATGTAGTTCAATGTCCAGCGTGGCTTTAGCCGGGGAAGTAGTTGTTTTCTGTTAGATATTCACAAAAAATAACTTCATTTTTATGGATTTTTCAATTCACAGAAAAAGATTTCTATTCAATTGAGAATGTTTCCCTTTTCAACATACCCTACAAGAGGTTATCTTGACAATGGAAGATAGTGACTAAAGTTTATTTTTCAGTTGCAGATGATTCCACATCTGATTTTATGAACCTCCTGTTCATATTTTCAACAAATCAATATTAAAAATAACCATAATATGACACACAACAATGAATAAAACAGATTCACGAACAGTAATGTGTTAAGAACAATATAATTTAGTAGAATAATAATAAATTATACTTTATAAATGAAACAAATAGAGATCTACCTTTTTTCCGTTATTCAGACATATATTATTTATCTGGTGTTGAGTATCATTGATAATAAGCATTGTTGTTGCTGTTCACTGTAAGGTACCTGTCTGGTAAACTGAATTCAAATCGATCGTTTGTGTCGAAATAAAAATCAACGAGGTAGAAAGAACTTTGGAGATAAAGAGAAGAAAAAACAAAAAACTATTTTTATCTATTTCTTAGTAAGGTGCTGGATGATTGAAATCGAAATGCATATTTAGTACGGTTTGTTTTGACTCATTTTATATTTGTTGATGATGTGGTTGTAGCATACACTCAATCTTTCTGTGTCAGTTCTCATGTTCACAGTATCACTGAGAAATATATGGATCATTTCGCTAATGTTTCTTTTATACAGATTCATTTCTCTATCAACAATATGGGCTTCATTAAAATTAAACTCGTGTCTTTCAGTAAAGTGATGTAATGCCAACGCTGTTTTGTTGGGTTTATCATTGTGGTTTTCCTTACAGTCATAATTGTGTTATTGCATGCGAGTTTTCTGGTGTTGTTTTGTCATTCCAATATACACTTTTCGCAGTTGACACAATTTATTCTATAAACCAGATTAGAGCAGTCAAAGGTTGAAGTTACGTCTTTCAGTTTCGTAAATACATTTTTAATTTATCCAATCAATCAAATCAAAAGTGTATTTACGAAACTGAAAGACGTAACTCCAATCTTTGACTGCTCTAATCTGGTTTATAGAATAAATTGTATCAACTGCGAAAAGTGTTATGTTGGAATGACAAAACAACACCTGAAAACTCGCATGCAACAACACAATTGTGACTGTAAGGAAAAACACAAAGATAAACCCAACAAAACAGCGTTGGCATTACATCACTCTACTGAAAGACGCGAGTTTAATTTTGATGAAGCCCATATTGTTGATATAGAAAAGAATCTGTATAAAAGAAACATTAGCGAAATGATCCATATATATTCCTCAGTGATACTGGGAACATGAGAACTGACACAGAAAGATTGAGTGTATACTACAACCACATCCTCAACAAATATAAAATGAGTCAAAACAAACCGTACTAAATATGCATTTCGATTTCAGTCATCCAGCACCGTACTAATGAATAGATAATAGTAGTTTTTTCTTTTTTTTTCTTCTATTTATCTCCAATTTTCTTCTATTTATCTCCATTTATCTCGTTGTTTTTTATTTTGACACAAACGATCGATTTGAATTCAGTTTACCAGACAGGTACAGCAACAATAATCAATGACAACACCAGATAAATAATATATGTCTGAATAACGAAAAAAAGCGAGATCTCTATTTGTTTCATTTATGAAGCATAATTTATTATTCTTCTACTAAATTATATTGTTCTTAACACATTACTGTTCGTGAATGTGTTTTATTCATTATTGTGTGTCATATTATGGTTATTTTTATAATAAATTATAATATGTATTGTAAACCCATATGTATTTTTAGCCCTGAAGAAGACGATAAATACACGTCGAAACGTCGGCAATTTCTCAAAATTTGGACTACTTTTAATGTCCTTGTTGCGTCTATACCAAATCTCCATTTGTGGTAATATTTAGGAGATAGCAACTGTGTTTCTATTAATTTATACAAATGATGTGATTATTCTGTTGGAATTCCAAGAACTCCAGATTTAACCCTATTCTTGGCAAACATATATCTGACGTACAAAAATATATTTTTTTGTCATTTGTCACTGAATACCCAACGAATAACTGATTTGTGGAGCAAAACATTTTATTCGTGTTATTTGACGTTTTTGAAAAAATGTATCTCTGGAGATACTCTGCTGGCTACAAGGTTGATGTTTTACGAATCCTGTAAGCTACATTGCCTGACAAGCAGAAAATCAGCCATGTACCTCATGAGACACACAACAATGTATACAAAATTGGGATTTTGCACTTTTTATTAATTAAAAAAAACATACAGATTTCTACAAAGTAACATCTTGATCTTTGGTTCGTCAAAATAGTTATAAATTAAAAAGTGTTAAAACTGAAATTCTACCTAATTATTGTGGAAACCATAAAACAATTTCTTTCTTGCACTAGGCATAATCTAACTAAACATTTATTGCACTTGCAAGTTTGTCCTTTTGGACAGTTCCTACATCTTCCTTTTTTGGTAAATATTGGAAAATGTCCAGTCGAATCCTTTCGAATATCTTCACTGGGCAATGGTTTCAGGGGCGTCCGAATCTTTTTTTTTGGCACTGGGATTTCAGTTGCTGAAGGTCTACCTCTTTTCTTTCCCCTAAGTAAAAGGCCTTCGGCAATCATGTACCTAAATTGTTTTAAAGCCTTAGTTTTTTCTTCTTCATCGACATGCGATACATCTCTGTGATATAAAAGTCAGGCATTGTTTATACAAATATCTAACACTTGAGAAAAAATAGACATGTACCATCGATGACTTCTGAATCCAGTTCTGTATAATGCTAGAAGCATGTCCGCTAGGTCCACGCCTCCCATATGTGTATTATAATGTTTCACAATCTGTGGAGAAGGCACATCGATTTTTTGTGCATTTCCTTTGACGTATCGTTTTATCTGTGAAACAGGATCCACGTGAACATAAGAACTACACAATAATACTGATTTATTATCATACCATTTGACTAGAGCAACTTTTGTTGTATTGACTACTTTCTGAACGAAAGAGCCTCTTTCTCCTCTCGCTAGTTCCTTATCACTTTTCAAATCACAACCTCTAGATCTATTGGCTCGTAAGGTTCCTAGCGCTAATATTCCCTTTTCGTTTCTTAAGTAGTGTACAAGGATCTGGAGATGTAAAAAAATCATCAAAATAAATCACACTGCAGGTTGGATTATTTATATAGTTTTTGCTAGGGCAATTACTGTTTTTCCACTCAGCCCAAAGGTTTCTTCTGAGGCAGAAAATTCAATGTTCCTGAACGAGTCATCACCTCCATAGGGAAAAAAATCATACACCAAACCCGAAACTCTGTACATACTGGCGACGACTTCCTGCCTTAGTTCCTCTATATGGAATCATCATTTCATCTACAGAAAATCTTTTCTCTTCTTCAATTTCAAGGCATTTCTGCCGAACAGCTTCGAGTACCAGTCCAATTTTAAAATAGCGATCTCCCGTTGGTGCAGAATTATCCACAAAGTAGATATTTCTTCTCAAAACCTAATATCTCTTCAGTGCCATAATATTTGCTATCGGTTCAAATCTCAAATTCAAGCTCCAATAATCAGTATAAGCTCTCACAGAAACCAAACCCATGATTGCTAAGAAATCTTGCATCTCAGAAATGTTTCTTACTACTGATGTTCCCATTTGCTCCGAATATATATTAGTCCCATTGACAATAAGTTCAAAAAGGCTATCATCAAAGAACTTCTAGAAATAATTCAAAGGTGGCAAAATATTTTCAACAGTGATGAATGATTCTTCATGAGGAAAGGCTAGTTCTTCATCATTCCAATGGAATTCTAATTGAGCGGTCTTCTGCTTCTTTTTTGTAGACTTTACTTTTGGTACTGTCACTGGAGACACTGTTCTCGCTTTCTTTTTGAACTTAGATTCAGAGGTTGTTCAGAGTTTTATTTTATTTGCTCTGCTTTTCCAATTCCTATCTCTTCATGTTCTATCTCCTGTTCATTTGTTGATCACTTTCTTTTCGAATAGTTGATCGTCATCGTCTTCAAAATTGTAGGTCTCTATTTCGAAATTGTCTGTGGACTCCCTTGCAAAGTTGTTTGAATTTTCATACAAAATGTTTTCAAAATCTACTGAATGAAGATTTTGAGAATCTATGTTCTTCAGAGGTTCGAAACTATCTTCATCCTCTGATTCAGATTCCACATCGGAGCCAGCATTTATTTGCGGTATCAGAACATTAACTTCCTGATTTCGTTGCTCTAGTTTTTTGAAAATGAGTTTTGTTCGGTTGGAAACTGGAAACTGTAAAAAAGAAATAATTTGAACAAGTGTCTGGTAGCTGGCAGAGTATCTCTGAGGATGCCTTGCTAGAGTACTATAAACCAAGCAAAGTATCCTTCAAGACACAGGATCTTATTTACTAGATCGTATCTTCTTGTACACAATTCGATTCCCTTTTCAGCTGGCAATGTATATTATAAGATACACATCTTTGAAATACCTGTCAAATTTTTGTGAAACAATAATCCGTATAATGAATATATGGTACCAGTTGCCTATACATAATATAACATTTTTACGCACATCAGAGATCAGAATTAAATCTATTCAGTACAAAATAAACGAATAACTTACCATAGGATCGAACGATCGTTTATTTTCCTGCGCCATCTTGAACACAATGAATTACAAATTACAAATGACAGTATCGGAATTTTATGGTGACTGCGGTGCCATCTACACGGGAAATGTGGTAGCCCACAAACATGTTTCTATTAAACAGTAACGAGAATTGCAGAAACCTGGACGTTTTTTTTAAAGGTATATTTGAAAGATGTATATCACCAGATACGTAGCTAGGAAAAGGGTTAAATGATGTCATTTATGAGATATTGTACCTGAAAATAAAAATATGTCCTGACACTTTCTCTTGATGCTAAAACCTATCTGAAGCCTTATTTTTCATGGTATTTTTTGAGTGAAAAGTGATTATGTATTCAGGACCTTTTCTAAATAAAAATTCTGTTTTTTTTTTAAATAGGCTAGATTTCTTATTCACATCATAACATATGTAAATTATACAATAAACATTTTGTTAAATCTCCATGGGTTTTAATTCGAAAATATAAAAAGCTGACTGATAGGAAAATAAACGTATATATATATATATATATATATATATATAAAAAGACTTGAAAAACCTGGGGCTTCCAGGAGAAACTTCGTCGCAAAAAATTAAAAAACACAGATTCATACGGGTTTTATTTATATTTATACAGAACCAATCCCCAAGAAAATACCCCTATGATATATATATATATATATATATATATATATATATTAATATACAGTAGACTCAATAATCCGGATTCATTAAATTAGGGCTAATCCGGATTAATAAAAAATTCGGATTATCGCGACTTGCATATTTCACAGTTTTGTTTTATAGACAAAGTAATATGTTTACGTTTTGCCATTCTGCACTACACTAAAACACGTCCAGACAAGTTAGAACCGATGACCATGGCAAATTTGGATCATTGAATCATGCGATCCGGATTATAAGGTACATAATTTCATAATTTAAGCTTGGCATCAATCCGGACTAGCAAAATATCTGGATTATCGCTCTCCAGATTATCGAGTCTCTACTATATATATATATATATATATATATATATATATATATATATATATATATATATATATATATATATATATATAGTGTGATCATTTAAGTGTGCAACATATGGGAATTTTCAAAATTAATTGCACAACCAAAATACAAATATTGTCGAAAATTGGTGCATGTGCGATAATCATATTAGGTGCACATAGAATCATTGCAAGTCAAACAGCAAACAGGGTAGGTCGATAAATATAAAAATTGTACAAGATTACAAAGTACCCTTATTTCAGAAAATTCAGCAAAATTTTATTGAGAAAAATTCTTTAACCCTTTTGCGACGGGTTTTCTTTCTCGCTCAATCCAGATATTTTTCAGCGCATTATATCAAAATGCCAAGTCTATGCTCGAAAATATAGAATGAAATTGAACTCCGTGCCGTTCCGTATCACGAGACAATAATAATATCAGTATACACAATGCCTCTGATGGAGGCGCTTTCGTGCGCTTCCCGTCGTTTTAATACGTTTTTTTATCTGAAAATATGCGACGCTAGCAGTACAGGTGGCACCTCCCAAAAACATCTGAAGACAAAGCAAATGGTGGGGATGAGACGAAATCGTGCGGTTCCCGTTGTTAGAACACTTCTCCGTTCAATTGAAAATATGCAGTTCCAGTGTATCAGAGGCATCAGAGATTAACGCGCTTATGCGTTTCCCGTCGCGAAAAAATTAAATACCAAAACATGGCCCAATTTTTTTTTACAAGCTTTTATTTATCTTGCAATGTTTGTATGTTCGGGTCAAATCTTGCAACTGAATTTTGACCGACTTCTAGTCGTCCGATTAATTTGAAAATTGACAGGTGTTCATAATTCTGGTGACAATGCATTATGGAATTTTTGTAAGAGAAAAAACAAAATGGCGGCCCCTAAGATGGCGCACGATATTTGTAATTATGGTCCGTTTTGATCCAAAATTGGTATGTTATGGTTTTCGGGGTCGGAAATTATGAATTTTTTGTCAATATTCATAAATTTAAGATGGCGGACGAGTTTTGTGATTATGGTCCAATTCGATTCAAAATTGGTATGTGGGGGTTTTCGGGGTCAGAAATTATGAATTTTTCGTCAAAATTCATAAATTCAAGATGGTGGCTCCAAGATGGAGGACCAGCTTTCTAATTATGGTCATATTTCATTCAAAATTGGTATGTGGGGGTTTTCAGGTTAGGAAAATATGATTTTTTGTCAAAATCTATGAATTCAAGATGGCGGCTCCAGGATGGCGGACGAGTTTTGTGATTATGGTCAGATTCTATTCAATATTAGTGTGTGGGAGTTTTTGGGGTCGGAAATCCTTCCAGCTCAAAACTCACAGGGAAGAGACCTTGTAATAACGATGCTCTAATAGAAATGAACAGATTGAGGCGGACTAACTAAAAAACAAAAAATAAAATAACTGATAAAAAACTTTTTAAAGTCAAGTTTTAATTTAAGCCGTGCACTGACACGTATAAAATAAATGTAAGTCATCGCTGACAATGATTTATTTATTTTTTGTTGAATATGATTTGGTTTCACGACAACACAAAATGTTTCGAAAACATCTCAAGCATGGACATTCCTAGAGATATTTCAGATTTTCTTTCTCTTGGTCTCACATTTGGAGTTCCTTGTATAAAAAATGATTTTAGGACCTATCGTTTCCTTGCTAACGTGAAAGATATCATTGAGGAAGTACCAACTGGTTCTAGGGATTTATTGAGAGCTAAAGCTACGAATGTACTCACGAATTTCCTTCACAACTCTCATCCTGAACATCATTCACATTTAAATACAATGTTTAAAAAAACAAAACAATTTCTAAAGGATTTATATATCCTTCAGTCAGATAAAGGGGGATGCACTGTTGTTATGAATAAGGAAGATTATATTAACAAATCTGAAACCCTACTACAAGACCATTCCACATATATAGAACTAAATTCAGAATACAGTAGATATTTTTAAGTCGTTCAACAATAACTTACAATTCACAGTTGAATAATACAGTGATAATACCTTTCCATTTTTAGACACCAAGCTCATTAGAACTCAAAATAATACTATAATTTTAGACTGGTATCAGAAAGAAACTGCTTCTGGAAGATTCATAAACTATTTTTCAAATCATCCTACAAACCAAAAACTTTAATACAGTAATAAATGTGAAAAATAGAATCACTCATATTTCTCATGAATCTTTTTTACAACATAATTAGAAAATACTTTTTGACATTTTTAAAAACAACGGCTATCCCAAACATATTTTCAGAAGAATAATACACAGTTCCAACTGGTTTGATGGTCTAACTGAGAATGCCAACATACAGATAAAATATAAGAAAATGCCATACATAGATCATTTATCCCAAAAA
This sequence comes from Gonioctena quinquepunctata, assembly GCA_018342105.1. Taxonomy (NCBI): domain Eukaryota; kingdom Metazoa; phylum Arthropoda; class Insecta; order Coleoptera; family Chrysomelidae; genus Gonioctena; species Gonioctena quinquepunctata. The sequence continues at coordinate 189,140 of JAFIRS010000827.1, forward strand.
ATTATCAATATTTTCAAAAACTACCGACATAAAGATTGCTAAATACATTTTAAAAAATTCAGATTTATTCTCCAAAGTCAAAGACAAGACACCCATGTTATTTAACAGCAACATCATCTACCAACTTCCTTGTCTAGAATATCAAAGTTGTTACATGGGCAAACGTCACAGTGGTTAAAACAAAGAATAACCCAACATAAAAGTGACTGTCGTTTTGGGAAAAACTCATGTGCGGTGTTTGAACACTACCAAAAAACTGGTCATCAATAATATACTAGAACATGAAAACAATTATAAAAGCAGATTATTCTTGGAAATGTACCATATGAATAAAAACACAACGGTAAATTATAAATCTGACACAGGACAGTTAAGTAATATATACTGCAATATTTTGCAATTCACTTAGACAGACTTGTGATTAAATTGTTGTTTTCCTTTTTTTTTCCTTAGGTATGTATTGTTTTGTTATTTCCTTGTCTCCTAGATTGTTTCTAACACCCTGTATCTGTACATATTGATATTTCACTCTTAATCACATTGTAAAAAAAAGAAAGAAATCATTGTTTTATATTTATTTTGGTTTTTACCTCGAGTTTCTTTCTCTCTTCTTGAGAAATGAATATTGTAACGAACCTAGGCCGGACCTGTCGCCTCACGCGTTGCCATCGACAGCGATGAGATCATCCCCGGAGATATTCGAGAACCATCCAGTCGCTCTTCCGCGGAAAACAACGGTCAATATTGGAAACAATTGGAACATGCCGTCGCCAACTGCCAGAATTCGAAAGATCGGGAATTCTGTAACGGAGATAAATAGACAGCCCTCAAGTCTCACGGACAGTCTGAACGAGCCCATACGATCGAGCTATACAGTGGCGTAGTAATATAAATTAAGTTGTAGATTAAGTGTGAAATAAATTAGTATAAACCAAGTTAAGTTTATTTACGTTAGAATTGGTGTCGGAAGTGAGATTTTGAAAATAAACAAGTGATCGTGGAGTGGATAGTCAGAAAAATAAATTGATAGACCTTTTTGTACGCCCAAAATAGACAGTGGCCCGGTTTTCGCGAAGTGGACAATTGTGCGTGGAAATATAAACTGATACGCTGTTCGCGTGAAACAGACAATAGACTGGTGGCCCGTGGAAAAGAATTCGCGAAGTGAATTTTTAACAAACTGATAAACTTTTCGTGTAAAACAGACTGATACCTCGTCAAAGACAAAATGTGTTCAAGAAAAGTGCGCCTTGCGGATTTGAAGGTAGCGGAATTGAAACAGGAATTGGAGGAAAGGGAACTGGAAACAACAGGTAAAAAGCAAGTACTCCAGGAAAGACTTGCAGAAGGACTTATACAAGAAGGTGAGGACCCCGAAACATTTTTATTCGAAGTTCCCGGAGGTGATTTAAGTTTGGTAATGAATAAACTGGAAGAAAATTCAAGAAGCCTGGAAGAAAATGCTAAAAATCTGGAAGAGAAGCTTGAAGAAAATTCTAGAAATCTGGAAGAGAAGCTTCAAGAAAATTCTAGAAATCTGGAAGAGAAGCTTCTAGAAAATTCAAGAAGCCTGGAAGAAAATGCAAGAAGCCTGGAAGAGAAGTTCCTGGAAAACACAGAAGGCCTAAAAAAAGAATTGTGTGGTGTGGCTAAATTTCTAGAAGAAAGAATGGGAACCGTTGAGACAGAGATAGATAAAATTAGGGAGCAAATGAACACGGAGGTAGATAAAATAAAGGAAACGATCAGTAAGCTGGAAAAACGAATTAATAGTGCGCCCTCCACAGAGAAGGTTAACGAAAATGCAATGCTGGACTTGAGTTTGAACTTGGATAAAGTTCAAGAGGGTATAAAAGATGTCAAGGTCATTTCTGAAATAGGGAAGCTTTCCATGAAGCCGCCTCAATTCGACGGAAAAACTCCATGGGAAAATTACCGCCGACAGTTTGAAGCAGCGGCCAAAGCAAATGGATGGAATGCAGGGGAAAGAGCTGTAGCACTAACACTTGCATTACGTGGAGAAGCGACGAATATTCTACAAACTCTTACCGCCCAAGAACAGGAGGACTATGATCAGCTGATTAAACATCTAGAATTACGATATGGCCAGGCCCATTTGGAACACGTATACCACTCCCAACTGAAAAATCGCTGCCAGAAATCGGGCGAATCCTTACAAGAATTCGAAGGTGACATTGCACGCTTGGTTCGTCTCGCATATCCAGCCACACCGGAAAATGTAATGGAGCGATTAGCGGTTCAGGCATTCTTGGATGGACTCCGTGACCAAGAAACCAGACAAGCGTTGACACTAGCTCGTCCAACACATCTCGTAGACGCACTGGCACGCGCTTTGGAATTTGAGGCAGCAAAGCAATCCTGCAAAAACCAAAGTAAAGTTCGAAGTATTGAAGAAGACCCACAGGAGCATGCTGACTTGGAAGCTGCCATAAGAAAAGTGATGAAGGAAGTTTTGCCTGAGAAAAGACAGATAAGATGCTGAATTGTGGCAAAATTGGACATGTGCGTAGCAAATGTCCAACATTCGAAAACACGACTCCGATGCAGGAAAACTAAAGAAGGTCGACGAGAAGGCAATCGTCGGCCTGTGTCCAGCAAGCCCCGGTTAACAACGCATATGTCGCTATCCTGAAACGACAGAACAGAGGTGTTTTCGTAGACGGTCTCATCAATAACGAGCCTTGCACCATGCTGCTAGATACAGGTGCGACTAGGACAATTCTCGGACCTTCCTTTGCCAGAACACCGGAACGAATTGAACCGACAACTTGCAAGCTACGCACAGCAACAGGGAGCCAGCTACGTATATGGCGAGCTACCGATTGAAATAATTTTGGGTGGCACTAAAGTGAAACATCAGGCACTTGTAGCGGACATCGAAGACGATGCAATCATCGGAATGGACATCATGAATTCCAGAGGGTTTGAATTGGATTTCAAAGACGGCGTCCTACGTGTCAACGGAGAAGAGCTGGTACTTCATGGGAGAAGTGAAGAGTTGATCCGTGTGCTGTTGGCTGAAGATGTAAGCGTACCTGAGAGGGCTGAAACCATCCTGGAGGCTCGCCTGGACGGGAGTGCGAGCAGTGGAGACGTGATGATGTTCGAGCCCAAACTTCATGATGAGAAAATTGGACGAGGGATTGCCCTAGGGAAAACCCTGTTACGTGCTGAAAAATTTGTACCGGGCACTGCTCGTCAGTTTCATCTGTGATCCGGGGCGTACGAGGTACGATTAGCCAACCCAACAACTTGCCCACAGAACTAGAAAAATTAGTTGCCATCTCTTCCAAAGACCTAAAACCAGCTCAACAGCCCAAACTAAGAGATTTAGTCAAAAGTACCAAGACATCTTCGATACCGGACAAGGAAAAGGGGTCGAACTAATGTGGTCCAGCACAAGATTGATACTGGGGTGCCCGACCGATCCGGCAATCAGCAAGAAGACTTCCTCTTGCCAAGAAGGAAGAGGCTGACAAAATAGTCAGCGATATGGGAAAAGAAGGAGTTATCGAACCATCTGACAGTCCTGGTCCTCACCAGTCGTACTGGTGAAGAAAACAGGATGGATCGACACGCTTTTGCTGTAGACTATCGCCAACTTAATAATGTCACGAAGAAGGACAGTTACCCCCTCCCGAGAATAGATGACACCCTAGACACGTTGGCTGGTTCCACGATTTTCTCGACCCTTGATCTGAAGAGTGGATACTGGCAAGTAGAACTGGCTCAGGAAGATCGAGAAAAGACTGCTTTTACCATCGGCTCAGGATTGTGGCAGTTCACCGTTATGCCATTCGGGCTCTGTAATGCTCCCGCCACATTCGAAAGATTGATGGAAACAGTACTGAAGGGACTCTCATGGAACACGTGTCTAGTGTATCTCGACGACATAATTGTGGTCGGCAGATCGTTTGAGGACCACGTGAAAAACTTGGAGGAAGTATTCCTGCGACTGAGGAACTCCGGATTGAAGCTGAGCCCTAAGAAATGCCATCTGTTCCAAAAGAAGTACGATACCTCGGCCACGTTGTCTCTGGGAAGGAGTAGCAGTGGATGACCAGAAGATCAAAGCTGTTAAGGATTGGCCCATCCCAAAAGACATTCACCAACTTCGAAGTTTCCTTGGTTTATGCACATACTATCGCCGATATGTGCTGGATTCGCCAACATCGCTAAACCACTGACCAAGCTCACGGAAGGCCAAACAAAGTTCCAGTGGTCCGAAGAATGTCAAGACTCATTCAGGAAGCTGAAAGGAGCTTTGATCAACGCACCTATACTGAGCTATCCCCTACCCAAAGGGAAATTCATTTTGGATACGGACGCCAGCAACGTGGGACTTGGAGCTGTCCTATCTCAGATCCAGGAGGGACAGGAGAAGGTCATTGGTTATTTCAGCAAGACGCTTAGCAAACCAGAGCGCAATTACTGTGTCACCAGGCGAGAGCTGTTAGCTGTTGTAAAGGAGTGGAACACTTCTACAAGTACGTGTATGGAAGAAGATTCCTGTTGAGAACTGACCATGCAGCTCTCAAATGGCTCTTACAGTTCAAAAATCCTGAGGGTCAAGTAGCACGTTGGATCGAGAGACTCCAAGAATTCGATTTCGAGATCGAACATCGAGCCGGAACTAGCCATAAGAATGCAGATGCCTTGTCGCGAAGACCATGTCCAGATGATTGCTCACATTGCCGACGAGCAGAAGAGAAAGAAGCAACACTTTGTAGAACCGCGGCAATGGATGACAACTGGAATGACAGCAAGATCCAGAAAGACCAAGAGAGAGACCCCGACCTTGGCTTAGTCGTCAGCTGGAAGAAGGGCAATCGAAGACCATCATGGCAGGAAGTCGCAGGTTACTCGCCGGCTGTTAAGTCCTATTGGGCACAATGGAACTCTCTTATTCTGGACAATGGGATCCTGAAACGGGTGTTGGAGGCCGATATTGGTGGGGAAGACAGACGCCAAATAATTGTTTCCAGGAACAGAAGAGAGGAAGTGCTGCGGGAAATCCATGATGGAGTCGCCGGAGGACATCTGGGAGTGACGAAGACCCTGCAGAAAGTGAGGCAACGGTTTTACTGGGCCAATTGTCAAGCTGACGTCCAGGACTGATGCAGAAAGTGCGCTGTATGCGCTGCTAGCAATGGACCTCGAATACGATCCAAGGCCCCGATGCGTCAGTACAACGTAGGCAGCCCGTTCGAGAGAATCGCCATTGACATCGCCGGCCCGTTTCCCGTATCCGACCACGGGAATAAATACATCCTTGTGGCAATGGACTACTTCAGTAAGTGGGCGGAAGCCTATGCCCTGCCCAACCAGGAAGCCATCACCGTCGCCGACGTCTTGGTGAAAGAATGGATATGTCGATTCGGTATTCCAATGGAGCTGCACTCGGATCAAGGCAGAAATTTCAATCCAACCTTTCCAAGAAATATCGAGTCACCATCAAAGAGACTGGGACCCCAAGACAAGAACCACGGCCCTACATCCGCAGTCCGATGGAATGGTGGAACGGATGAACAGGACGATCAACCGCCACTTGTCCAAGGTTGTCTCTGACCATCAAAGAGACTGGGACCAGTATCTTCATTTGTTCCTGATGGCCTATCGATCCGCAGTACACGAGTCAACCGGTCAAACTCCTGCTAGTATTTTAATGGGCCGAGAACTGCGACTGCCTTGTGACCTGAAGTTTGGGATACCGCCAGGACAAGACACTGCGGGAGAGGACTACGTCAGCAAACTTCGGCAGAGAATGGACGACATCCACGAACGAGTCCGGTTGAACATCCAGAGTGCCAGCGATAAAATGAAGAAGACCTATGACATCAAGGCCGACGCTGGAGGATTTAAGGTTGATGACCTGGTTTGGCTGTACAACCCCAAACGTCGTCGTGGACTATCACCAAAGTTGCGGAACTCGTGGGAAGGCCCGTATAAAATCGTGAAAAGGATAAACGACCTTGTGTACCGAATCCATAAGCCACCCCGAGGGAAACCAAGGGTCGTCCATTTCAACAGGTTGGCCCCTTACGCTGGAAACCATGACAAAGTTCGCACCCTCAAGCCACCGGAGGATGATATGACGTTCGAGAAGTTTATGTCCTTGTATTCAAACGGGCAGAAAGTTCTACATGGGGTTACTAGAGAGGAGTCACGAGACCTTTTCGAGGTGCCTGCTGACTACGCACTAGCGCACTGTGTGGCAGAAGATCTTCGAATGTCCAGGGGCATCGCCGTAGTGTTCTCCAAGAAATTTGGTCAACTCCAAACACTGCGGGAGCAGAATCCAGAAGTTGGTGGGTGCTACAGTTGAAGAAAGGCCAGAGAAACATCTACTACCTAGTTACCAAGAGGCATTCCCAAGATAAACCGTCCTATGAAGATGTCTGGAAGAGTCTCACCAAACTAAGAGATACTATGGTGGACCAGAATCTGGTGGATCTAGCAATTCCAAAATTATCCTGTGGTATTGATGGGTTGGACTGGAGAGTCATAAGAAGTATGCTGGAGGCGATATTCAGATCCAGCGGCGTCAAGATTTTGGTTTGCTGTAACCCTCTTCCACGACCGATCATGAAGACCGTGGAGTGTTACTTCCATCGAACTTCACGGTGCAGATATGGGGAGTCATGCAGATATCGTCACACTCCAAGGATGAAATTTCTGGACGAAATGTCTTTAAGAAGGGGGCAATGTAACGAACCTAGGCCGGACCTGTCGCCTCACGCGTTGCCATCGACAGCGATGAGATCATCCCCGGAGATATTCGAGAACCATCCAGTCGCTCTTCCGCGGAAAACAACGGTCAATATTGGAAACAATTGGAACATGCCGTCGCCAACTGCCAGAATTCGAAAGATCGGGAATTCTGTAACGGAGATAAATAGACAGCCCTCAAGTCTCACGGACAGTCTGAACGAGCCCATACGATCGAGCTATACAGTGGCGTAGTAATATAAATTAAGTTGTAGATTAAGTGTGAAATAAATTAGTATAAACCAAGTTAAGTTTATTTACGTTACAATATTTATCATAATTCTGCATCCCCAGTCTGAATGTGCCGTCCAAAATATGTATATATATATATATATATATATATATATATATATATATTTTAACTTGTTTTCAAGTGACTGACTCTATGTTTTTTAAGTAATCTGTCAATTTTGTGTGTAACTACATTAGTATGTTCATTTTTGTATTTACTTTTAGCCTTCTCCTGATGAAGTCAATAAACATTGACGAAATATTGAGATTTAAAAACGAATGAGTTTCATTTGTCACAGACCGCAAACCTGAAAAAAAAAACTATTTTTCATATATAGTAAATTAAATTTTATAAAATAATAAAAATAATTATTATTTTTTTTAATTTTAATGCTATGTTTGTTTTACAATGTTTCTATACTTTTTACTATTCTTATACCATGCTCTAGTCAACGCATATGTCTCAAAAAGTCAGTACTGAAGTATCTCTATTGTCATAAGTATGTTACCAACTTTACATTCAATTTGCACAAACAATAAAAATAATATGGAAATTTAAATTCATGAAAAACTTTGATCTCAAGTAGATGAAATGGTATGGTGAATCATATCAGAGAAACCCAAGCGAGATGTCAAAAACAATGTGGGGAAATAATAAAATATAAAAATTATGAAAACAGAAAAATGTCAAATATGAATTTTAACCAAATTTGGTACATATTATATAAGATCTAGAATTATATATTATAAATAAAATCATTAGAATAAGTTAGATTAACAAAAAGTGATACAGAAAATGGGAATAAACTTTAAATTTGCGAAAATAAACAAAAAATGTGTGTTTCCAAGAAGAAATGTAACAAGCTTGAAGAGATGAAAAATTATGTAAGAAAACGAAACCAAGTACCAACTTGGAAGAACAAATTATAATAAAACACAAGAGAAAAACAAGCAAAACTATCCTTAAACGTTATAAAATGAATTCAGATACGAATGGGAAAACAAACAATCAAGAAAAAACCACTCACCTCATTAAGATAACAAAAGTACAGTCCGTGACATTGCCAGGAACAAAAGGGAGCCTTCTGCAGTGTAGCTGTTCTTTTCCAGAGAGCACGAACACGTCTAACAGTCAGGAGAACACCAAAAATGAAGAATAGCAGGTATTTCAAAAACCAGAACTAAATAAAGTGCAACATATCAGCACCAGACACTAATATTGGTTTTTGGATCATTTGTATCTATGCATCTGAACTTTTGTTGGCCTTTTCTATGCTCACAGACTGTTCATGATATTGAAACGTTTATTCACCAAGTATTCATCATACATAAGCAAGTTTTACCATTTCACATCACTGTTCTGTGTTAGATAAGTTAGATATCGCAGGTTAGGTCAATTTAAGGACTTATTTCAATAAAAACAACTACTATTTGACGATTTTTCTGCATTCTTTGTTTATCTATTGAGCACCTAATCATAATATTCCCACAAAATAGCACGTTTGACATCAAGCAGCGCTACAAGTTGGCATTACAGAATCCTGCCATGAGAGTGGAGATGCGTCATACTCCATAGGAGTACCGACTGAGCTGGGATAAGGTAAAAGAGTGTTGAAGAAGGGTAAGAACAACATAGCCAGAGTTTCATTACTGTTATGATAGGTATTTATTTTTCAAAATTATTAAATAATAAAAGGAAATCAATGAAACAAATTTATCATAACAAATATTTTATGATGACTAGTTGTTATTAAAAAAATTAAATATGTAACAATAACAATCATTATTATAATAACGATTACCCAAATATAAAGATAAGGGCAACAACCAACGTCACCACGGAGGCAGCTATAGCTACCTGCGAGACATCCGAGTCCAGGATTATAGATATGAATGGGAAGAATATCGAGGGGACTGGTAAACAAAACGAAAGAAATTCGATGGACATAGCCCCCTCAGAGAGAAGTTTTAACCGTATTCGGGCTCTCGGCCCTCATCAGTACGGTAAAGAAGTGCAAGGATGAACAACACTTGGTAGAAAACGACAAATCAACGGAGTCAACAAACAGAAGCCAGCCGCTCATTTGTGATTTCGGTCAGCAGACCCTGAATTCCAGGGCAACAACCAACGTCACCACGGAGGCAGCTATAGCTACCTGCGTGACATTCGAGTCCAGGAATATAAATAAATATGAAAGAGAGTAATATCGAGGGGACTGTTAAAAACAAAATGGAAGGAATTTAATGGACATAGCCCTCAAAGAAAAGTGCTAACCGTAGACACGTGTTTCGGGCTCTCGGCCCTCATCAGTACGGTGGAGAAGTGCAAGGATGAACAACACTTGGTAGAAAACGACAAATCAACGGAGTCAACAAACAGAAGCCAGCCGCTCATTTGTGATTTCGGTCAGCAGACCCTGAATTCCAGGGCAACAACCAACGTCACCACGGAGGCAGCTATAGCTACCTGCGTGACATCCGAGTCCAGGAATATGAATATGAAAGAGAGTAATAAGGGGATGAAAAAATGGAAGGAATTAGGATATAGTCAGAGTGAGCATGTTGGTCCGGTCTCAGCGTGGAAGGCGGATGAACAACACTTGGTTGATTTGTCGTTTTCTACCAAGTGTTGTTCATCCTTGCACTTCTCCACCGTACTGATGAGGGCCGAGAGCCCGAAACACGTGTCTACGGTTAGCACTTTTCTTTGAGGGCTATGTCCATTAAATTCCTTCCATTTTGTTTTTTAACAGTCCCCTATATATATATATATATATATTAGATGATCAGACTCACTTAACTGTGACCCTGCACAATTGAAATAAATGATGAGCTGGCCAACTTCCAGATAGGAAGGGGCCAAAGAACAGAAGAATAATATAAATATATATATATATATAACCCTGTGTCAAACGAAAGATCAATGGCAGCAAAGCATCAATGCGCATGCGTCAGCATAGAATAATCGGAATCGGAACGTAGCCTTGATTTTGTTACTTTTTATTGATAAACGTTACTTTTTTAGTTGGAGTTTCTTCTTACTAGGGGGGATAACGCAGTGGGTTAGCGCTCGACTCGTATTCGAAAGATCCTGGGTTCCATTCTCAGCCAGGGCAGATATTTTTAATTTAATTGAGAGTTTAAATTATTAATTTTGTAGCCGCGGGCTGAAGATGTTCTCGAAGATTCGGTGTTGCGTTCAAATTAATAGTGCTGCTCCTAGGTGACGCATGGAGTTAGTAACAAGGCCTAGCCAGAACACTGTGTGAATGATTCATTCTATGCTTTGTGAGTGTCCCGCTGTCATAGACGTGCATTGCAATAATCGGTATTGCTTAGAGCAAGACAAACTGCAGCCCCCAAAAATATATAGAATTTATTTGTCTCCGCCGGTTAGAAGCCGGATGGGAACGGATTCTCCGCAAGGAGGGATGCCCGCTAATTGCGCCTGTGGAAGCAAAAGGACAGAAATTGAGAGAGAGAGAGTTTGTTACTATTTTTTTTTGCCTGACAACAACACTGGTCATCTCTCTTGCGCCGTATAGTCTTTATTTGGGTGTGTGAAATTAGAGCAAGGACATTCAACACTATTTTGTAGAGGATGGCCAGTTCCCTATACTGCATTATAATCCTGTCAAGTGACGTCACCGCGATACCTTCCGTAGTTCGTATTCCGTGATGAAGTTGAACTAATCAGATGAAGTTTGAACTAATTTAATAGAGCTTCCGATAAATTTACTCTTCAGTCTTGTTCTTTTACTAGCTATTTGCGTTTAGCTTTGTGAAATTCAAGTTGTGTGCTGTATTTGTGCTTTTTAGAATAGTTTAACCTTTTTGTTGAATACTCTGAATTGTTTATTGTTTTCTATGAGGATTGCTTCCTTCTCGGTGTAATACCAACATATAATGAGCGTTTCATATACTTTAAACAATGAAATAAATTCAAAACAATGGAAATTAATATCAATAAAATATTTTCAAACTCAAAGCATATCTTAGGACTCTTTGGTTATGTTGACGCATCGCGCTGACGTCACTGACAGCTTGATAAAATCGGCGAATCGGGTCATCCTCTACAAAATAGTGTTTAATGTCCTATATGAACACGTCCTGATGAAGAAGATTCGACTTTCTGGGGTCGTGGGAGATGGTTGTCTGACCACGCGGACCGAAAGTCAAGTGAATGTCAGTTTTTGTACAGCCGTTCCACGTGCATTGAAAAGTTTAAAAACTATATGTTGTGAAAGTAATGGGCATTTGATGTATCACTTCGAGTGAGACTATCCCGGTGCCCCCCCGAAGGGAAATCGAAGCCGACAGAATACGTTCCTAGGTGATGTGGATTTCCACGACTGATATATTGTCCAGTAATCGGATGGACCATTAATGAACGAACGAACTTCCTGATGGTTATGCCGTTATGTCTGTCACTTGCCACTGCCAGTCTTGTCACTTGTCACAGCTTCTAATTTGTAAATAGAAAATTCGTAAATGTGATCGAGTGTAAATATAACTAATAACGGTGGTCAATTTCATTGTTCAATTGAATGGGAACGTGTAAATTCGCACTAACCATCTTGGATTTAATAAATCTTTTCAGAGATTGACCTCATCTGATTTAGCTCCAGAATATACCATAATGGCTTCAGAACCCTATAAATGTAAAGGAGAACTTGCAATAACGAATATTGATGAAGCTGAGGCAAAACATAACGCGGGTGGGACTTTTGTTGACATTAAAGATATTTTAATTGGAGAAATAATAAAGGAAGAGGCCACCGAAGTCAAACCGATTAGTGAATATGAGTGTCTGGAGAATAATGGGAATGGAAAATTTGATTATACCAATTCAAGTGAATTCGAAGTTGTGCTGAAAGACAGTGTTGAAAATTCCACAGAATCAAAGTGTTCTCCAGCTCCTTTAAAAAGTATTAAATGTTGGCAGTTGAAATTCGGTGTATTTTGATGATCCAAAAATATTTTGAAAAATATATTTCATTTCATACCAGTTCATTATTGAGTTTTTATTGCTTAGGGCCAATGTATGCAACAATATCACTATCATAGTCCTAGTCTAGTCTCTGTTTCAATCATAAAATCGAGTTGAATCTGTACATTTCAATGGAAGTATTTTTCTAGTTTTTTGTCTCAATCAGTATCATAAGTGTGAATTTACAGGATCCAATAAAATTGATCAATAAATTGAACAATAAAATTGACCAATATGGGTTATATTTACCCCTGACAAATTATTGGTCAATTTTGGCAACAGTTCTTACTCAGGAATACCAACATACTGACAAGAAATGGTTCAACTATAGGAAAAGTTTCGAATATTATTCAATAGCTTATTGAATTGACTCTGATCCATTCTCAAATATAGTTTAAATTGATGAGGATCTGCACTCAGAATTTCTTCGTGGACTAATGTCAAGTTTCTTTTCCCAATCTAAGATCGAATCCACCATCTTCTACATCTCTTTCTTTTATATTCAGCAATGCACATTGCTGCAAATGTAATGCAATGTAAATTATGTTTTTTTTTTTCGCTCAATCATTTTTCTCTCGGTTAAGGATATGTGAAATCGCGTAAATAATAACATATCCTGAAAATATCTGTTGTTGCAGGCAACCAATTCATGACTGAAAGTTACTGCAAATAGTCACTTAAAATTGATGAAAAATTAGAACCGATTCTAAACTCATCAATTTATTGGTCAAGTTCAAATTGACGACAATTTATTAGATCGTGTTAATTCACACTAAGAATATGACTTTCAAAGTTCGCAAATTTCAATAGTTATGCTTATTATTAAGACGACATATAAAATGCGCATGGATAACTATTTGACAAATTAATCATTTTGACTTTTGTTTCTGAAAAAATAAGCCTGGAAGACTGTGATGCATAAATACAAAAAATTATTTATTATTTATTAAGGGTTTTTTGACAAAAAGTTATACTTGGTAAAAGTTTGTGCATCCCCTAAAACTAAACAGGCACCAATAACATATGGTAAAACACACGTAATATACGAGGAGCCTTCAAAAATTTGATTTTTAGACTAGAGTATATATACCCTTATTTTGAAAAATCTCGGAAAATGTTATTTAGAAAAGTTGTTCAGCATTAAAAAATACATCTAGATTTGAAGTCATGGCCATATAAGTGAAGTTTAATTTTTTTACCCATTTTTTTAAAATGGAGACTACAAAAAAAAATTGGTAAAATGATAAATAGACAATATCCTGTGTACGACGGTTTATTTAAAAAGCCTGTAGTATTGCAAATTACACAACTATTGTGTTAACCACGGTTAATTTTTTTGAAGAGTAAATTAATTTTCAAAGTTTTTGGTGCAAAGTTATTTTTATTTTTCGTTAATACCGAAAATTGCCCAAAATTGTAACAAGAACTTAATATTCAATATTATCAAATCACAAAACATCAAAATAAAATAAGTATTTCGGCACAAACTAATTACATTTATTTTGTGGAGTTTTTCTCATCCAAAATAATTGTTTTAAGTTGGCTTTGGAAACAAACGAATGTTTGACATTAAGTACTTGACATATTTGCTAAATATTTATTACGTAGTTATTGTTATTGCTTATTTTGTTAACGTTTGATAATAAGTACTATTTAAATAATATCAAGATGCTTACAAAAGGAAGAAAAAGTTGAGAGTATATTGTCGTGTGGGGAAAATACTCCAAGCAAACAAATCACAGACATTTTTACACGCTTTATATTAGCTTCACTTGTATGTTTGTTGGTAACCGACTCCTTTGGGCGCGATTTTGACCCACTTCTAGACGTACGAATGATATGAAATTTGGCAGGTGTACATAATTCCGGTGAAAATGCATTAAGAAATTATTGCTTGGAAAAAAAAATGGCGGCTCCAATATGGCGGACGAGTTTTGTGATTATGGTCCGATTCGTTTCAAAATTGGTATCTGAGGGTTTTCGTGGTCAGAGATTATGATTCTTTTGTCAGAACTGAAAAATTCAAGATGGCGGCTCCAAAATGGTAGACGAGTTTTGTGATTATGGTCCGATTCTATTCAAAATTGGTATGTGGGGGTTATTGGGGTCCAATATTATGATTCTTTTGTAAAAATTCTAGATGGCGGCTCCAAAATGGCGGACGAGTTTTGTGATTATGGTCCAATTCTATTCAAAATTGGTACGTGGGGGTTTTTGAGGTCGGAGATTATGATTATTACACGGTTATGTTTGTTTATAACCGACTCCTTTGGGCGCGATTTTGACCCACTTTAAACGGTCAGATTTCATTCAAACTTTGTAGATTTATTGAGGACCGATGACAATACACTAATTTGATGAGATTATTCTATTTTTAATTTGAAAAATAAGATTTGTTAATTTATATAACTTTCATAAAAAACTAAAAAAACACGCATTTATAAATAAACCAAAGTAAAAAGTAGGAAATAAATAATAGTTTAAAAAAACTAAAAAACACCCTTTTATAGAAAACCAAACTTAAAAAATAGAAAATAAGAAAAAAAATTATTTTATTTAAAAAAAAGCGTGGGGTGCATGGTATCAATATTATATAGTACATTACACACCTAGGGCAATAAAGTAAGAAATGTCTCAGATTACAGGTATTTGTTGGCCTTAATATTCAATAATATCAAATCACAAAACATCAAAATAAATAAAGTTTTTCTTGTCCAAAATTTTTAAGTTGGCTTTGAAAACAAACGAATGTTTGACATATTTGCCAAATATTTATTACGTTGTTATTGTTAATGCTTATTTTGTTAACGTTTGATAATAAGTACTATTTAAATAATGTTAAGATGCTTACAAAAAGAAAAAGTTGAGATTATTGTTGTGTGGGGAAAATACTCCAAGCAGACAAGTTACAGACATCTTTAATGCCAGGAATCCTAATCGCAATGTAAATCACACTACAGTAACCCGTATTTTAAATAAATTTAAAGAAACAAGCAATATCAATAACAATTTCAAAAAACCTCACACAGCTGCAAAAGTATCTATAGAAGTGGAAGAGGAAGTGTGTTTGAAAGTTATCGAAAATGGTAAGACATCAATTAAACAAATATCGACATTTTGTGTACCTTTTCTACTGTAAAAAAAAGTTTGAGAAAAATAAATTCAAAGCTTTTAAACCAAAATTTATAAATACTTTAAAAGAAAGGGATTTTATTCCGCATGGTATCAGGGAAAATAGGAAAAAAACGCACAGTTCTCCATAAATATTTTATGGACTGATGAAGCAACATTTACAACTAATGGAACAGTAAGTTCACAGAACTCTAGATGGTGGGCTACAGAAAACCCTCATTTCACTATAAAGTGCAAGCACTGTGATTGGTCCCTTCTTCATTGATGGAAACCTTAATGCCAACTGATTGCAATTTTAATGGAAAATGGATAGGACGTTACTGAGAGTATCCAATGCCAGCGCGCTCAACAGATTTAACCCCAATGGATTTCTTCTTTTGGCGTTTATTGAAGAACGAAGTTTACCAACATCGTCTCTTCAGGGATAGAGAACAATTAAAAACTGTGATTACTAATTGTGTGAGGGCCATACAACCAGAGCACATTACGAAGGCAGTCAACGATTGTGTAAGAAGAACCGAACATGTTGCGGGATGGACATCATACTGAGATGTAAAATACTTCTTTTGGAAACATGCTTTTGTTTTCAAAGCGAATATAAGAATAATTTAGGACAAGAAAATCTCCAGAAAATCAATGAGTTTGTGCCGAAATACTTATTTTATTTTGATGTTTTATGATTTGATATTATTGAATATTGAGTTCCTGTTACAATACTGTATAATTTCAAGCAATTCTCAGTGTTAACAAAAAATAAAAATAACTTTGCACCAAAAACTTTGAAAATTATTTTAATCTTCAAAATAATTGACCGTGGTTAACACAATAGTTATGTAATTTGTAATATTACAGGCTTTTTAAATGAACCGACGTATACAGGATGTTGTCTATTTATCGTTTTAGCATAAAAAAATAAAACTTCACTTAGATGGCCATAACCTCACATTTAGATGCATTTTTTAATGCTGAACAACTTTTCTAAATAACGTTTCCCGAGATTTTTCAAATTATGGGTACTTTACTCTTGTCTCAAAATCAAATTATTGAAGGCTCCTCGTATATTACGTGTGTTTTACTATATTTTGTTGGCGCATGTTTAGTTTTAGGGATGCACAAACTTTTACCAAGATAACTTTTTGTTGAAAAACCCTTAATAAAAGTTTTCCATATGGTGCATACTTTGAGGATGACACACAATATATATATATATATATATATATATATATATATATATATATATATATATATATATATATATATATATATATATATATATATATATATATATATATATATATATATATATATATATATATCATTTCCCCAGTCAGCATCACTAAAGCCAATAATTTGTTGATTGCCATCTCTAGAAAATTCCAACTTTGCTTTCAATGTTCCTCGTTAATATCTGAATAACCTTTTCACTGCACTAAAGTGAATTTATCCAGGTTTGTTGTTTAATCTTTTCAAAAAATTTACAGCAAAAGATATGTGCGGTGGGATGCCTGAGACAAATATAAAATATTGCTTCCTTGTGAGGAATATTTGCCATCTTTTCCTTTCTTTGCCGTTTTGGGCCCATTTCTTTGCTAACTTTCTGATGAGAATCGAAAAGTGTGATAACTCGGTTAAATTTGTTCATATTGAATTATTTTTTTATTTCTTCCGTATATCGCTCCTGATCTAATCGTATATTGCCTTGTTTTATGTCCATCTTGATTCGGATTCCAAGAGAATGAGCATCGTTCAAATCATTCATCTTGAACTTTATGGTCCCTTTCATTCGAAAATATCAGTAGATCGACGACTTATATAGCTATAAACAGCATACTTCCATTTTCTGTGTCCAAATAAATTGCTGGATCATTTTTTTAACGTTTCAGACCAATATCTTTCAAGTTGGATGTATGACCTACTCGCTTGCTTCAAACCATAAATTGCCTTTTAAAGTCTACAAACTTCCCTGTCATCATTTTCAGAAATATATACTTCTGGTTTTGTCATGTATATTTCTCAGACAGAGCGAAAATCAATCTCAGGGATTCGTATAGGAATACAGGGGCATAGGTTTCTTCATAATCTACGCCCTTTTTTTGAGCATAACCTTTCACTACAAATCAAGCTTTTTAACGTTCTACATTGGCTGCTGAATTCAGTTTCGTTTTGAATACCCACTTGCATCCTATGTTTTTTTTATTCTCAGGTAAGTCCACTAATGTCCAAGATCGATTTTCTTCAAGTGAATCCAATTCCTTTTGTATGGCTTCTTTCCATAGTGCTGAATCTGGTCTACTCAAAGCTTCCTTGATCTGGCAAATTTTCTGGATGTGGAACACAATATGTGACAAAGTCATACCATTTCTTTGTTTTCACCAATGTTTCAAAACGTCGAACTAAGTATAAAATCGACTTAGAAGGATGGAGATACACACTGAATGTGCGATATTGCCATCGTTACAGCGCCGCTCTCTGTACGTGTAGCGCACCTATCCATGTTTGAGGTGTGATTGTAAGAAAGCCAATCGAAAGATGTGAAAAAAAAATGTGGGTGTGCATTTAAATAAAAAAGTTGGTACCGACTTTGGCACACCCTATATAGCTGCAGGACTAAACATATTTTAGGTAGAACCGACATGATTGAATATGACAGCATACCAAATTCAAAGTTTCTAATCCAATTGAAAATCACCAATATATGTCAAGCGATCAGTTCCAGGACATTTTCAATGACGAATCGATGAGTTCCAGGACATTTGGTGACTTCCGGGACTGGTCCGGAATTTTTATATGGTTAATGAATACTTCCAGGACAGTACCGGAATTCACTTTGATGTATTTTGTAGAATGATAACTTCCAGGACATAAGTATTTTGACTGAATCCTACCACATAGAACAGAATGTGTCACGCATTGGACCTTCTTTATTGATCCTGAGCATATTCAGGGTGTTTCATAATTGAATGCTGATCCTAAAGTGACGATAATCATAGGAAGAATTCAAAATGAAATATTCATAGGAACATAGCTCCGCAAACGCTTTATTTCTGAGATACAGGATGATGAAATTTAACAGAAAAATCAGTTCTTCCCTCAATAATCTCTAAAACCGAATCGGCTTTCCTTTCCAATTTTAATACATGCGGATTAATTTGTCTTGTCCCTATTCGATTTTTTCTCTTAGTCTTAATTTCACAATTGTGGTAACCCAAAAGATCTAGGCAAGATTTCTATAATTTCATGGTAACTATTATTTAGTTTTTGTAATGAGGACGCATAAAAATACATTTTTTATTTTTAGAAACATAACTATTTTGAACAATAAATACCAAAATAAAATTAAGTGTTCAAAATGTCCGCCTCCTGCAAGTGTGCACGCTTCAGCCCTCCTTTTCATTGACTCGCGTACTCTTTGGAAAATTCCTGGAGTATTCCTTATTGCTTCACAGGAAACCATTACGCGGTTTCGCAATTCTTCCTCAGTTAGAATTGGTTGACTGAACACCAAAGTCTTAAGATGTCTCAAAGAAAATAATCAAGACTGTTTAAGTCTGGGGATCTGGCTGGTCATGACTCTGTTCCCCCACGACCTATCCAGCGATTATGAAAGTTTTGGTTTGAATAATCGCGTGCCAGAGCACTGAGTTGAGCAGGTGCACCATCGTGCATAAACCTCATGCGATTTCGCATTAAAATAGGAACATCTTCCAACAGAATTGGCAAATTATCTTCAAGAAATCGGCGATAATTATGTCCATTTAATCTGCGTGGTAACAAAAAGGTCCAATTAGGTAATCTCCAATAATTCCAGCCCAGACATTTGATGAGAACTGCTCGTGGTGATGAGATTCCACGATTGCATGCGGATTCTCCTCGGACCAAAAATGAATATCATGAAAATTTCTTATCCTGTTTTTAGTAAAACTAGCTTCATCCGTGAATAAAATTTCCTGAAATTCACTCGTAATGGAAAGTTTCGAGGAAGAAGAGCCTGAACCCGTTGAATGTGATAGGGATATAATCAATTATCATAAAGAATCTTCCATACTAGAATATGGGCGATATTCAAATTATTGACAACTTGCCTCCTACTTATTTCAGGAGTTCTCGAGTCCGATGTGCTCCTTTCAAGTGAAGAATTGGCTCAAAACTTCCTGTTTCACATAACCTTCTGTGGGTGCTTGAAATTGTTCGAGCATCAGGAACCATTCTAGATGTATTTTTATGAGTACAAAAAAAAAGAAAACAAAGCGGTTTTAGAGATATTGGGGAAGAAATGATTTTTTGTTAAATTTCAACATCATGTATCTCAGAAATAAATCGCTTCGGACCTATGTTCCTTTGAAAAATTTTTTCTAAAATGAATTATCGCCTTTAGGATCAGCATTCAAGTATAAAGAAGCAAAAAGATATTAATGGAATATTTTTCAAGTATTCATAAATTGATGATCCAGTTAGTATCCGATCAATAAAAAGATAGAGATAATTTCCAACGACATTATAATTACATATACCGTTCGTTCTATGAAAATATTTCGATTATATGTTTCCATGTAATTGTGGACTGGTATAGAATAATAAAAGTGAAATCGAAATGAAAATAATCTAGAAGTTGGGATACTGTGAAAATTATATAAAAATCCTATATGACCCAGATGAAAGACGTGATACCTCGGAAAACTGACCATTGCATTTTTTTCCATTGGATTTTTCGGATCGCCTTTCTTATTTCATATTAGAATGATTCTAGGTCCGATTGAGTATAGTGCTGATCTAAAATTTCAGAAGTATTTATGCACTTTCTGACTGTGGAGAATAATTTTTATTTTGTCAGATCGGTACCAAATTCCGTACACTTAAAAATTTCGACAGTTATTTTACAAAAAAATGTTTAAAAAAGTTTTAACGCACAACGCACAACATGTCAAGCCCCATAATTACAGAAAAACTCTCATTTCTAAAAACAACAGAAGGTATGAACATAGGTTCTAAATTCGAGTAAGCGACAAACGCTGATGAGCATGCCAGTTAAAAATACGTCGTTATTGGAAGACAATTAAATGCACTTGAAAATAATTATCAAGAAATAACCCTTGTACACCGGATTCATAAAAACTTCATCGTATTTATTCATGCGTAGAGGAACAAAATAAACCCATTAATTTATAATTATTATGACCAGTTGAAGATAACGGGTATGGGAATGAAAATAACGCATGACGCGAGCTAGGGTTGAATAGTATAAAAGCATAAAACGTGAACCAGCAAATAATCAGTCTTAGAACAGTAGCCAAGCTAGTTATATCATAGTCGTTACTCCGGTAATATGTTCCTCTCAAAAGTGAGGTTAAGAAGTCCGTCGAATCACAGTATCGAAAATAATGAGGAGAAGTGTACCAGTAAAATCGTCAATGTAGTGAACTTCAGAAACCCTTAAACTAAGCAACTGCAAACCAAGTCAAACCAAGTATTGAACGCTCCAAGTGAAAGCACGAGTGAACAGTAGTTTTTTCCAAAAATTGCCTATTTTTGTCACCGCTTCCCGAACCGAGATAAGTCAACGGAACAACGCAATTCGATAGTTCGTGGTCTCTTAGAAAAACCATAGCCATATCGCGCTATCTATCGGGCGAATAAAATAAAATAACCCATTGACGCGAGATTATTCGAAATAATAATAAAACTAATTGTCGTTTGAAAACCTACTCCAGTGAATAAATTTGAAACAGGGTGGGTCCTATGTATGTTTTTCTATATTTATGTTTATGGCAAACCGAACCCTTTATAATGTGCATGTGTCTGTAAAAGTATCTCCATATTTTCATGTTACCACAGATCTCAAAAGAGGATTATTTCTAGCCGTTCGTGGCAATTGATGTCAAGATTGTTTTTAGTAAATCTATTTCGAATTTGTAGCCAACTGTAAAATTAACTGCCAATAGGCTATACTCTTTTTGTTGTATGAATATTGTTTCATATTATCCGTCCATAGAACGAATGAAATAATTGTGTCAACTTTTATTTACTAAATATATATGTACATTTTTATGGGTGCATTATTATTTCTTGTTTAATTATTGTTTTTCGAATCCTTCTGAACGGTAGTACTTCCTGAATAAACAACCCAACGCTCCAGTATTAGAGAGAAATGAGATCTGTTCTGTAGCCGCTCCAGAGACATAGTTTCAGTTCGACCGTATTCAGATAGTCGATGCTCTCAATACTGTTTTTCGCAATCTAACGAATAATGTCTGGTATTACAGGAGTGGTGTGTTAAATCATAACACCCTGTAGTCTGGGCTTCAACATTGTTGGTCAGATGTGGGGTATTTACTTCCCCAACTCTCCCCAGCTATAACATTGGTGTCAGGTGTGGGGTTTCGACACACCCTGTATAGGCCAGTATTAACATTGATGTCAGGTCCGAGAGTAGTAATTTAGGAGTAAATGAACGCATTTATGATATTTCCCACAGAAAAAAATGTCAAACTAAAATTGAAGTTAATTTTTTTTTGGGAAATATAAAAATATTTTTTACAAATAATTGTCAGTGAGAAGAAGACAATTGAACAGAAGAAAACTAGTAGGAAAATTGTGGAAATAGTTTAGTATAATATCGTTGTTATTTTGGAAACACGATATTGGGAAAATAAATATATAGAGCGTTTATACCGATCAAAAACTCAGGAAGTATTCGAAAAATCAATTGAAATTTTATTTTTAATCAATGGAGATTTTTATTGAAATTATAAAACCATGGAAACTCAGACAACAGTGCCGTGGACTGATAGGGTTAGATATGAGCCGTCAATCACTATCACTTTGGATATTATACCTTTTACGATGGTACTACAGAAATAAAAGATTTTATTCGTGAAATTGAGGATTTGGCAGCTGTAGCAAAATGGACAGGCAGTCAAATGAGTTCCATAGTTAGATTAAAACTAGGCTCGCTAGATTATTTATTGAAGTGGAAGATAGCTTACAAAATACCGATAACTGGCAATTAATTAAAAAGGAATTATTGAAGTAGTTTTAGCAATTTGAAAGTACCTGGAGGAGAACAAAATATTTTTTTGAATTGTTATCAGAAAAAGAATGAATCAGTTAGGCATTTTTTCATAAGATTAAAGATATGTGCAGCAAATATAAGGCACCTCACAGGAAATAATAGAATTGACAATGTATTAAACCAAAAGTATGAGCAGGATATTCTGGTTCAATTTGCCATGGGATTGTTAGATCCTGTTAGAAGAAGAGTTTTATCTGAAAGTCCTGTCAGTTTAGACGAAGCCATCAAATTAGCAGAAAAAGAAGAATTAATTGAGCAAATTACGAATACACCGAATAGAAATTTTAGAACTTTCAATGCGAATATAATATTGTGCACACATTGTAATCGAAAAGGACATGAAGGAGGAAATTGTAATAAGAAAAATTGTGTATGTTATCATTGCGATGAAATTGGGCACCCCCATATAGATGTCCAAATAGGAATAGTTCTCGAAATAAGAGATTCAATGAGTCAGGAAAATGGTTTTCCAACTACGCTAATTGAAAACGAGTTCAAAAATATGGAAAAATAAATAAACATAGAAAAGAATTTTCTAACCATTCGGAAAAAAATAGATTTTGATCTCATAGAAGCAGGGATGAACGAGAGCATTTTAGGAGAATGAATGACAATTTAGATAGTGGGAAAAAATGGAAAAAGTATGGAACAAGATCAAAATATAACCGGAATCTAAATGGAATGGCAGCTTTCAACAAGCCTCAGATGAAGGCTGCAGAAACGACGATTTAGATAGTGGGAGGCAAGGATAAAATATACTAACCGACGATGAACAGAAAAATGTAATTAATTTAGAAGTATCAAGAATTTTGAGGCATATATCCATTGATAGGAGATCCCAAGTGTCAGTGACTCATATTAATATCGTTAGAGGTATGAAATTAAATTATGATTTGCCGTTTCACCACAGAAATGGACAAGGAAATTTCACTCATTATATTGGATCGGTTATACTGCCAATCAAAGTAAAGGAAGGAAATATTCTGGAACATGAATTCTTAATAGTTGAAAATGATCACCGTAGTACTGAAATAACACTGGGATTGGAGTTTTCACGAAAATATAACGTGCAAATTGATTGGAGCTAAAATCAAATGTATTTAGTAGGGGAAATTATCGAGTTGAAAAAAAATGAACCCATAGGCCAAACAAATCGGAAAACGAACAGAGGGATTAAAATTTGGTAAAAAACGATTGAGAGATGTCACTATCATGATGAACGATTGGATGAATTCTGGAAAAAATTAGGATTGAAGAAGGAAGGCGCGCCCAAAGCAATCCGCGAAGTGTTTATAAACAGATTTTCATGCCATGAAACGATATCGGCAGACTCGAATCAAATAGTGATATCAAGGACTCGTGATTCAAGTGTGACACCAGATTTCGAAAAAACAGTTTCAGATGAAGAATATGGGAAATCGTCTGGAAAAAGCGAAAAGCGAAACGAGCGTTCAAACGAGCTACAAGGAGATAAGGATTCAATGGTGACTTTATTTCTGAAATAAGAGAGAAGAGATGAATGTAGAAAAGTGCCACATGTGTAAAATAGAAAAACCGACGCACCCTGTACATTAGGACAGATAGTCACACGTGACAGTCGACAAGTGGGGATGCATACGTATAGGTACAAGCATTTCCTGCCTGAAGAAACAGAGAGATGTATCGGAACATTGCCCATGCAGCATCACAGCGAGGATGACGGAAATTATGACGGAAAAACGGGAAAAGATAATAGGAAAGTTTTTGATAATGAAAATATTCCCGAAACTAGCAGGACATATTCAGGGAGAACGGAAATTGCAACAGTTAATGCATCACGGAATCGAAGGAAGATGATCGATGTAGAAAATAGTTAATCAAGGAAAGATAGTCTGGGAGATAGATATGAATCACCCAAGGGAGACACTCTATCCACCAGGAAGTTGGAATCTGCCAAGCACCTAGGAATGACAGTCGCCAAAGATAAGATTTTTCTATAGTCGAAAATCACAAGGATAAAATTTTGTCTAAGGACAAATTTTAACCCCGAGAAAACGTAGTATAGTAGAAGATTTAAGCAAAAAGTATAGTGAACTCCGGAGATACGAAATAACTGAGAATTGCAGAAAATTGATTTTTAACCCCGAGAAAACGTAGTATAGTAGAAGATTTTGATATGGATACGAAAGTGAAGAAAGAAGTAAACCTCGACGTGAAAAGAATTAGAGCCGTAGCCAGACAGGAAGGAAGATCTAAGTTTAAAAAGACATCGCACGTTGATTTTGAACTTCAACCAGTGGGAAAAACCAAAAGTCAAATAATACCCGCTAATCGATTCAACACGTATATGAATATGAATATGAATGAAATCAGTTGACAATCGACACAAGGAAACGAAGTAAAATCAAATCGAGTTCAAGTACAAACTCAAGATGAATTGCTAGTAGTTAATGCCGGAAATAGAGAAAATTGTCAGCCAAGTGAAATGTCCAACGAAAATGAAGAAAGCACTCCTGAAATAAATCTTCCTTACAAAAACACGCGGCACTGTTCAAGAACAACCGTGGAAAATTTTGGTTTAATCAGTTAGATATCATTAAACAAGAAAATGTTCAGTATGCACCTGAAATGTAGGAACGTATATATAGTATGTAATTGGTATGGTTTCAGGAGACTGCAAAAAGACGCATACTTCATATGATTGAATATATTCTTGGTCAAATTGTAAAATGTTGTGATTTCATATTTCAGAAGTGTTTATGTACTTTGTGGCTGAAATGAATCATTTTTATTTTGTCGGATCGGAACTAAATTTCGGATTGACGCGTATTTAAAACAATTTTTGTATTATTGCATTTGTTTTCCGAGAACTAGAAATTGAAAAAATTA
This sequence comes from Gonioctena quinquepunctata, assembly GCA_018342105.1. Classification (NCBI taxonomy): domain Eukaryota; kingdom Metazoa; phylum Arthropoda; class Insecta; order Coleoptera; family Chrysomelidae; genus Gonioctena; species Gonioctena quinquepunctata. The sequence continues at coordinate 214,219 of JAFIRS010000827.1, forward strand.
TATTTATAGAAAAATCCCAAGTGTGTGTGATAAATGGCGTGATATCTAGGAATTTTGACCATCTAGCGTTTTATCGTTTTTTACATTGGATTCTTCGTGTCAAATTGTCCCTTAGATTGAAAAAATTCTAGGTTCGATTTTGAAAAATTGTCATTTGGAATTTTAGAAGTATTTGTGCATTTCCTGGCTAAAGGTAATCATTTCTCTTTTGTCGTCGGATTGAGGGGCGTTTTGACACGAGAAAAACAATGACGATGAAAATATTATTCAGCATATCGTTTTACTCTTCTCTATGAAATTTGAGCGGATTATTTTTTTCAATGGATGAAAAAGTCTTGCCAATTCAGCCAACCACATATTTATACCAAGTGCCATCTGTAGCGGATTCAAATGAGGACTGATAAAATGCTTTCTTATTTCCACAACTTCCACTGAAATAAAAGGCATTTAAATGTCATTCAAGCATTTAAAAAATCTAATCCGTTTAAAAATTTTAAGAATTGGGTGGCACAGGCCAAGCAACACCCCGTACATAATATTCATTCATATTATGAGATGGTCCCAAAAAGGTCCAATAGCACAGTGCAATCAAGTTTTTATTAACAATTGAAATAAACACAAAAATCGTGTGCGGTCGGGGGACCTTCGTCAGGAACGAAGTTCCTTACGCTTTTTTAAACGGTTTTATTCAGCTTGCCCTGGTTGTTTTTTGTTTGTTTGGGTCAAATTTATTAATTGAAATTTTACCCCCTTCCTGTTGAAAAATTGGTCTGATATTTGGTACACACGTTTAATTCTGATGACAATCGAATTTAATATGTTCAGTATCATTGTAAATCCAAGATGGCCGCCGCCACAAAATGGCGGATTACATATTTTTCCACAACTCCCTCAGTATGAGTATCAAATGAAAGGACTTGAACAGTAGAATAGAGTACACATTGGAAAAAATTGCAAATTTAATATGGCCGCCAACAAAATGGCATATTAAATATCTTTTCACAACCCTCTAAATATGGATATTACATGAAAGGGCTTGACTCGTAGAATACGTACACTACGCCAAATTTCAAATCTAAGATGTCCGACGGCACAAAATGCCAGATTTCATATTATTTCAATATGGGTAATGGGTATCAAATGAAAAGGCTTCACAAGCAGAACACAGTAAATGGCGGATCATAGAGTTTAGATAGTCTACATTTACATTAAAACTGAATTCTAGGCATTTATTCAGAACTAAGAACTACGTCAGCGATTATCGTCCGAAACACCTGAGCAACGCAAAGTCAGGTTAAATAACCAACGTGAGCGTAACCAGCAACGCAGAGCTGGTTACGCTCACGTAATTATGTATTGGAGAGTTAGATTGCAACAAATTGTCAGGAAAGAAACCTTGTAATAATGAGGCACTAAATGAATTCAATAGAATGAGAAATATCAAGTAATTAAATAAAACTTGATAATAAAATAACTAAAAAAGTTAAACGGTTTCATTGAAAAAGATAATGATGTGGATAATGTAATGTAATTCGGTAGGTCTTAGGTACCAGTCAACACACCACTCTCCTTATCAATCTAGGGCATTGATCAGACAAAAAATAAAATCGTGGGCGTATCGTAACCTGAGTAAATATGTAAATAGCATTTATAATGATATGAGCGTTTAACTGTTGATACAAATTTCCTTCGCCCCACGATTTTATTTTTTTGTTGACTGGTACCTAAGACCTACCGAATTATTTGTTAGTGTTTAGTACATATCATTATTATCTTGTTTTCAATAAAACCGTTTAACTTATCTTCAACTCCGAATGTAATTCGATTTGGAGATTAATCATCACCTAAGGAAAAAGCGTTATGTTCCCTCCATACGACTTTTCTCTCTCTCTTCTCTCTCTCTCTCTCTCTCTCTCCTCTTCTCGCTCTCTTCTCTCTTCTCTCTCTCTCTCTATCTCTCTGTAGATTGTAGGGGGTCGATATGGCTCTTCAGCCTCTCCGTACCTCGACCTATAAGGTCTTTTGTACATTACCCTTCATCTATTCAAGACCCGGGATTCCGAGACTCCCTGCGAAGCGTATCAGTTTCCTGGGAGCTAAGTTCCTGATGTATGAGGGCGTTAGTGAAAGCCCTTCGAGGAACTTAAGCCTTTTGCAGAACATTGCCTGGCAGTCGCAAAGCAGGTGTTCTGCAGTTTCAGCGAAGTTTCCGCAGTAATGTTAGTCCCCTAGGCTCAATTTCGCGTAACGGCACAGTTCACTGTCTGATCATCCATCTTTTTTAGGTGATATCTCAGAGGACAATGTCCAGTGAGCGGTCCCGGTACTAGTTTCAAGTCTTTCTTGTCCAACTCGAGAAGCTGTTCAGCTTCCTTTGTCGCTTGTCTTTGCCCTGGAACCTTACTCCAATGGGTTTTAATTTGGTCAGCTTCCCAGAGCCGAAACTCTTCGTTGATTTGGGCTTTGAAAAGACCACAAAAGGGTTCCGGGCCAGAAAATTGAGTGTTTGCGCCTTGTTTGGCAAGGCTGTCCGCTTTTCCATTGCCTTTGATTCCCTTGTTACCTGGCACCCACAAACAGAGTAACCTGATTGTTCGTAGCCAGTTGCCTTAGGGGGAGTTTGCAGTCCCAAGTTAGTCTAGTCTCACAAGTGTGTGACTTTAGAGCGTTTAGTGCTGCTTTCCAAAGATTACCTCATATAATGATGGAATTGCCCTTTGGTTGAGAAAGACCAGTATCAGATTCCACTCTTTCCTGAAAACAACTCGGAGCTGACATAAAATTTAGTACATCCGTTCACTGAGAACTTCCAGTACTTTCTTCTCCCTTAGATTCCCGATATTAATTTGTATATCTGCCTACAGAAAACATCCGTACTCTCTCGACCATATAGAATCACGTGCACTTTTGTATATGTATGCAATGAGATTTTCCAGTACTCCCCCAAGATATATGATATTTCGATGTTTCCGTTATTATTGTCATAATCTTCTTGGTTTATCAGCACCATTCCCAATTTGCAATGCTTAAGTAGTCAAACCGTAGAATGGGCTTTTTCAGGAGATTTCATTTAACTCATTCGTTCTCTAGCTGCCTGTCTGTCTGCTGCAAATCTTGCAATAAAAAATTCAACTATTTCTAATTGAGATACAGCTTTGAAATTTGGCAGATGTGCATTCCGAAGACATTGCGTTATGACATTTTCATATGAGAAAGAATAAGATGGCGGCTCCAAACTGGCAGACAAGTTTTTTGATTAATAGTCCGATTCCATTTATATAGGGAATTTTGGAGTCGAGATCCTGAGTTTTTTTTATCAAAATTCACGAATTCAATATGGCTGATCAAAAATGGTGATTATATTAAAAATTAGTATTTATGGGTTCTTGGGGTCGAAAAATTATAATTTTTCGTCAACATTCAAGAATCCGATATGGCGGATGCAAAGTGGCGAACGCATTTTTCCGATTTATAGTGTGATTCTATTCAAAACTGATATTTGGGGGTTTTGAAGTCGGAGGTTATAATTTTTTCGTCAAAATTCGATTAACCTAAATAGCGATTACAATATTTTGGGTTTTATGATCTGATTCTTGAAAAATGTATCTAGGTGTTTTTGGGGTAGATTTTTTTATTGGAAAATTCAATGTGGCGGACAATTATTGGATATCCGATTCTGTTCAATATTGTTATCAAGGGCTCTTTGGGGTCGGAATTAACAAATTTCTGGTAAAAATTCAAGAATTCATAGGGATCAATGTGATTTATGGTCTGATTACATTGAAAATTTGTTTTTATTTAAGATTTCAGGATTATTTATGCAACCAAATTTTGGATTAAGACGTGTTTCGACACGAGAGAAAAATTATGTCATTCGTTTTTTACTAAAATGTCCAGAAATTGGAGAAAATGAAAATAATAAAAAATTTCCAGTAACCCAGATAATGACGTGATATCTCGCAAAACCATGTATTACAGAATATGAAAAACATGTTGCAAATGCATAATGATGTCAACTGAGCATTGGAGAAAACTACATTCGAATAGTTTTTTCAAGTTTTTGAAATTGGAGACGATAATCTGTTCTCAGTAGTAACAACCCAAGAACATTATTAATTGTTCGAAAAAAAATTATAACAGATTTCGAAAGCATGTCACTTGGAAACAGACCGACGCCGTAGGCAGAGGTCTGTTTCTTATAAGCAACAAACTTGAGAAAGTTGATATACAATTTTTTAGCATTTATCAATGTTCGAGGGTTATTCGGATATAAAATTTTTTGCTTATCATAGAAATCAGTATTTTTTTATTTATTTCGTTTGATAATTTCATTGATCTTCACATTAGTATTACAACCAAATCATGACATTTTGAAATTATGAAATATTTGAAACGTCAGAATAGAAATGAATCAAAATGTATCCATAGCAACGTAATAGAGTGAAAGCAGCCCATGGTATCTGTTCTCAGTATAATCTGATTGATTGTGTTCAATCATTCAATTCATCAATTTCTACTTGAGCAAAAATATTTCAATGGAATTGTTTTAGCCAAAATATTTTATGGCAGAATATCGAATAGAGAATGTTATTTATGTTATTTCCGAACTTGTCCGTTCATGTCACTCAAAAACTCCAAGAACGGGCGCTATTATTTTCAAATCTGTTTGCAATTTTATACTTGATTATTACCGAATTGCATAGAGGGACTCTATTTTCACGTATTCAAATTCTACCGAGTTTAAACTTAGCATGTAAGCTCGCATCGTAAGTAATCAGTCATTATCATGAATAATAGTTTTGAGAGAACCTTCCTGAAGCTAGATTAAGAAATAGTTTTCTGCCTATTACGTTTTCAGTTTTCAGTCTATTACGTCCAAAAATCATTTTTATAGACAACCTGTGTCTTATAAAGAATAACATAAAACTGAAATGCATATATTCAACTATAACCCTTGATATTTTGGTTGAACCTTCCAAATGTAAGGTTTTAAATTTATTTTAGAATTATATTTTTTTTTGAGTTTCTAAATTCACTAATTGTTGAAATTAGAAATTGGATGGTCTCTGGTTCCTAAACATGTTATAATTTGACAATCTGATTATACTGAATTCAGAGAAGAAAAACTTATTTTATACATGGTACTCACGAATTAAGTAACATAACGGTACATAACTATTATAGAAACTATTCTAGAGTAGATATATTTTGTTCGATAGCTGATCACTATCTCATCACCAAAATAGCATTTTATATAGAGGTTGATGAAATATAACAACAAACCAGATACCAGATGATAATCAATCATATTCTGACATGATTATTCCAATTTGATTCAAATTAATGTGTTAGTACCGGAACTTCGCGATATATATACAATTTTATATTTGTATGTACCGGGAAATTCAAGATATATAAATATTTCATATTCTGCTAATTTTATGAGAAGGAATTTGTTATTTATAAACCATATGTGGATGTATACCATATTCTCATGAAGAAAAACAATGTACTCACAGACTGATAAAATAAAATCATATGTCCGGGAAATCAACGGTATATAGCCATTTCCAAAAAATAATTTTTTCGAAAGTATATAGATTTTTCGATAACTGAAGCTAATGTATACCCGATTCTAACACTGTATATATAGGTTGAAAATGTCCCGAACTGATGCAATATATATATATATATATATATATAATGAAGAGTAATATCGAGGGGACTGTTAAAAAAAATGAAAGGAATTGATGGATATCAGAGAGTCGTAGCAGTTTTTCACTCAGTATCATGAGGTAGATGATCAACATTGTAGAAAACGACAAATCAACGGCTTCTGTTTGTTGACTCCGTTGATTTGTCGTTTTCTACCAAGTGTTGTTCATCCTTGCACTTCTCCACCGTACTGATGAGGGCCGAGAGCCCGAAACACGTGTCTACGGTTAGCACTTTTCTCTGAGGGCTATGTCCATTAAATTCCTTTCATTTTATATATATATATATATATATATATATATAGATTATAAAAATAGTAATACAACTATCAGGTGTGATATATCATGAGAAAAAAAACAATGGACTTTTGATTCTCCAAATGAACTGCAATCGATTTCATTGGAATAAAAATGGGTATTTTTTAATTTGGTTTCGATGCAGCTGACATTTTCAATTTTATATCAGCTTTCAGTAACTGGACCATATTTCTCTTTCGCTGTTTTAAAAATGTTTTCATCAAGTTGAGAGAGTCGAGTTGATCTTATCTTCTTTGAAGTAAAGTCAGTATATCTCCTGAAAAACTGTACATGCCCAATTATTTTCAGAAATTCACTTCTTATCTAAGAGGAAAAAACATTGAATAGTAAGGCTTTAGGAAAAAATCTGTGCATTACAAAATATTTTCCGAATGAGATCCTCTGAGAAGAATTTACCTGCACTCGATCAACATTTTTCAGGTTCTTCGTTTGGGAGTTTTGAAAATATTCTTATGTAACTTGCTTCTGTGTTGGTTGATTGAAGACAATGTTACAGTCTGAACTTAAATTACAGATTTCTGGAAAAAAAGGAAATTCAATGGTCTTGCTAGTGAATTGTCAGAATCCAAAGTCAATCATTTTAATAATGGAGTTATATTAAAGAGTGAAGATCTCTCAGAATGTAATGACGATTCGTTATCAAATAATGCAGAATCCAAAACGGAGACAATCAAAATAGAAGATGACATTGATGTCATTTACCATGATGTCAACCCTGACATATGTGAGGAAAAATCCTGTGGCAAAAGTAAAAATGGGTTGTACCCGAATGTTACTGATATATTAATTGGAACAGAAATTGGACCAAACTTTTCTCATGGACTTTCAAAAGGTAAGGTGGTATTTAGAAGAAGAAATCATTATTGTACTAAAAAACCAAAAAGTTTTGTTGACAAAGTATGTAATATACGATATACTATAACTAATATTAAAACTATAAAATCATGTAAAAAATCATACACATGTACAAGAAACAAACATTTAAGTAGAACATATACTGGTTAAAGTTATATTATAAAAAAGAAGATATTAAACAAACAATTTAAAAAACGAATTATAAAAACTGACATACTTATTTAAATGTATCTTCATAAAATTCTTGCAAGGTGTAATAGGCTTTATTCGATAGTAGCTCTCTAACTGCTCTTCTGAAATTAATATGTGTTACCAATGAACGAATATGTGATGTTAGGTGATTAAACAGTTTTTTGGCATTGTAAATAATAGATTTTTTTATTAATATACTTCTGGTAATTACGGTTTCTCTACCAATTGGTAGGGAAACCGTGAAGTTATCATTCCTTGTGTTGTATACCGACATCGAATGAATGTTAGTCCCATATTTTTTGTGGATCATACATACACTCTCTAGAATGAAGATGCAAGTCAATGTCAATATTTTCTGGTGCCAAAAATAAGGGTTGACATGGTTCTCTGTGTTTAGCTTTACTAAGGTATCTCACAGCCCTTTTTTGTAAAATGAACACAGAATTCAGTAGAAATTGAGAAGTATTCCCCTAAAAACAAACTACATACCTCAATAGTGAGTCAATCAGAGCAAAATAGACTGCTTTTGCTGCAGATGTATTCAATTCTGATGAGATGACTCTTACTGCAAAACAACCAGAAGATAATTTTTTACATAAATTTAGAATGTGAGTGTTGCACGAGAGACTGTCATCCACATAAAGTCCTAAAAACTTAGTCGATGATTCTTGAATTTCCCAAAGATATATCATTAAGAGTGCATCTGAATGTCAAAACGCATGTTTTTGAAATATTAAATGATAATTCATTCTCATCACACCAGTTTTTGACTACCAATATGTCCTCGGCGACATAGTTACTCACTTCCTCATTGTTGTTACTATGCCACAGTATTGTGGTGTCATCTGCGAACATAGTAAACTTACCTGTGATTTTGATGCTTGCTAAGTCGTTAATATATAATAAAAATAAGAGTGGTCCGAGCACTGATCCTTGAGACCCCACACTTCACTAATTGAGATTTGGACTTTTATTTGTTAAGCGAGACTATTTGGGTACGCTCTGATAGGTATGATTGAAACCATTTTAGTGTTACATCTCTGAAGCCATAAATTTCTAGTTTTTGCAGCAAAATCTCATGATCAACGCAGTCGAATGCTTTTGTAACGTTGCAAAAGACTGCTGCAACAGCATCACCATCGTTGATATTAATATATATATATATATATATATATATATATATATATATATATATATATATATATATTCTCCAATAAAGCAAACATAGCATCATTTGTGTTTTTTGCTGTTTGAAAACCGAACTGGTAGACGGGTGTGAAGTTATCCACAACCACAAAATACACTGAGAAAAATGTATCTCGGATATGTTTCTCGTTAAAATGACGATGGCGGGCTTATTTCAGTGAACGATCGAATTCTGTAGGTTGATAAATGTAAGAAATTATATTTAGAATGCGTTGTCCCCGGGGACGGGGGTGTAATCTGGGTGGAAATGTTGAAAAAATTAAATATTCATGCAAACGGCACTGTAGAGTATTTTAGTTTGCAGAATCAAATACAGGAGGTCAAAATACATAGCACCTGATATATGAAATCATTTGTCGCCCCGTCGGAGGGTGAGTTTTGGGGGTGAGAATATTTTAAAAAAATCAATATTTAGTTAAAACGACGCTGTAGAGTTTTCTGGTATGCAAAACGAAATTCAGGAGGTCGAAATACATACCACCTGATATATGAAATCATTTGTCGCCCCGTCGGAGGGTGAGTTTTGGGGGTGAGAATATTGAAAAAAATCAATATTCAGTTTAAACGACGGTGTAGAGTTTTCTAGTATGCAAAATCAAATTCAGGAGGTCGAAATACATACCACCTGATATATGAAATCATTTGTCGCTCCGTCGGAGGGTGAGTTTTGGGGGTGAGAATATTTAAAAAAATTAACATTTAGTTTAAACGACGCTGTAGAGTTTTCTGGTATGCAAAATCAAATTCAGGAGGTCGAAATACATACCACCTGACATATGAAATCATTTGTCGACCAGTCGGAGGGTGAGTTTTGGGGGTGAGAATATTGAAAAAAATCAATATCCAGTTTGAACGACGGTGTAGAGTTTTCTGGTATGCAAAATCGAATTCAGGAGGTCGGAATACATACCACCTGGTATATGGAATCATTTGTCGCCCCGTCGGAGGGTGAGTTTTGGGGGTGAGAATATTAAAAATCAATATCAGTTTAAACGACGCTGTAGAGTTTTCTGGTTTGCAAAATCGAATTCAGGAGGTCGAATACATACCACCGATATATGGAATCATTTGTCGCCCGTCGGATGGGTGTTTGGGGTGAAATGTTGAAAAATCAGAATTCAGTTTAAACGGAGTGTAGAGTTTCTAGTGCAAAATCAAATTCAGGAGGCGAAATACATACCACCTGATATATGAAATCATTTGTCGCCCGTCGAGGGTGAGTTTGAGGGTGGAATATTGAAAAATCAATATTCAGTTTAAACGACGGTGTAGAGTTTTCTAGTATGCAAAATCAAATTCAGGAGGTCGAATACATACCACCTGATATATGAAATCATTTGTCGCCGTCGGAGGGTGAGTTTGGGGTGAGAATATTGGAAAAATCAATATTAGTTTAACGACGCTGTAGAGTTTTCGGCATGCAAAATCAATTCAGGAGGTCGAATAATACACCGAATATGAATATTTGTGCCCGCAGTGAGTTTGGTGAGAATATTGAAAATCAATATCAGTTTAAACGACGCTGAAGTTTCGGTAAAATCGATCAGGAGGTCAAACTACCACGATATATGGAATAGTCGCCCGTGAGGAGTTTGGGTGAGAATATTGTAAAAAATCAATATTCAGTTTAAACGACGCTGTAGAGTTTCGGTTGCAAAATCGAATTCAGGAGGTCGAATACATACCACCTGATATATGAAAATTTGTCGTCCGTCGGAGGGAGTTTGGGGAGAATATGAAAATCAAATTTTAACGACAGAGTTGGATGCAAATATTCAGTTCTAACGACTATGAATATCGCCGTCGAGGGAGTTTGCTGGAATTTGAAAATCAATTCAGTAACGACGGTGAGAGTTCGTATAAATAATTGAGGTCGATATCCACCGATTGAATATTGTGCCGGAGTGGTGAGTTTTGGGGAGATATTAAATCAATATTAGTTTAAACGACGCCGAGAGTTTCGGTCAAATCAATTGAGGTCAAAATACCACGTAGTATTGTCTCGGAGGGTGAGTTGGGGTGAAATTTAAAAACAATAAGTTTAAACGAGGTGAGAGTTTCGTGCAAATCACGAGGGCAATACCCCCGATGAAAACGGTCGGGGAGTTTGGGGTGAAATTGAAAATCAATATTCAGTTTAAACGACGGTGCAGAGTTTCGGCATGTAAAATCGATAGGAGGTCGAATATCCACCGATATGAATATTGTCGCCGCGAGGTGATTTAGGGGTGAGATATTTAAAAATCAATATTTATTTAAACGACGCTGTAGAGTTTTCGGTATAAAAATCAATCAGGAGGTATCATACCACCCGATATAGAAATATTTGTCGCCCGTCGAGGTGAGTTTTGGGGTGAGATTATGGAAAAATCAATATTAAGTTTAAACGACGGTGTAGAGTTTTCAGTATGCGAAATGAATTAGAGGTCAATACCACCGATATATGAATTGCTCATCGTAGGTGAGTTTGGGAGTGAGAATAAAAAAAATAATATTTAGTTTAAACGACGCCGAGAGTTTTCGGTGATCGAAAATAATGACATATCACTCGATATTGAAATACGTTCGTCGGAGTGAGTGGGTGAAATGTTGAAAACATCAATAATCGTTTAACGAGGTGAGTTTTGGTATGAAAATCATGGAGGTCGAAATTCACTGATATATGATTATGTCCTCGTCGGAGGGTGAGTTTTGGGGTAGAATATTGAAAATCAATATTCAGTTCAACGATGGTGTGAGTTTTTACAAATAGGAGGTGAATACACGTGATATGAAATATTTGTCGTTCATGAGGGTGAAGTTTGGGAGTGAAATATTTCAATATCAGTTACGAGTGTAGGTTTCGGTGTAATAGAGGTCGATATATTCTTGATATAGAAATTCTCGAGATGGTTTAGGTGAGAATATTGAAAAATATTGATTTTTCAACATTCTCACCCCAAAACTCACCTCCGACGGGCGACAAATGATTTCATATATCAGGTGGTATATATTTCGACCTCCTGAATTCGATTTTGCATACTAGAAAACTCTACACCGTCGTTTAAACTGAATATTGAATTTTTTCAACATTTCCACCCCCAAATCTCACCCTCCGACGGGGCGACAAATGATTTCATATATCAGGTGGTATGTATTTCGACCTCCTGAATTTGATTTTGCATACTAGAAAACTCTACACCGTCGTTTAAACTGAATTCTGATTTTTTTCAACATTTCCACCCCCAAAACTCACCCATCGACGGGGCGACAAATGATTCCATATATCAGGTGGTATGTATTTCGACCTCCTGAATTCGATTTTGCAAACCAGAAAACTCTACAGCGTCGTTTAAACTGAATATTGATTTTTTTCAACATATTCTCACCCCCAAAACTCACCCATCGACGGGGCGACAAATGATTCCATATATCAGGTGGTATGTATTTCGACCTCCTGAATTCGATTTTGCAAACCAGAAAACTCTACAGCGTCGTTTAAACTGAATATTGATTTTTTTAAATATTCTCACCCCCAAAACTCACCCTCCGACGGGGCGACAAATGATTTCATATATCAGGTGGTATGTATTTCGACCTCTTGAATTTGATTTCGCACACCAGAAAACTCTACAGCGTCGTTTAAACTAAATATTGATTTTTTCCAATATTCTCACCCCCAAAACTCACCCTCCGACGGGGCGACAAATGATTTCATATATCAGGTGGTATGTATTTCGACCTCTTGAATTTGATTTCGCACACCAGAAAACTCTACAGCGTCGTTTAAACTAAATATTGATTTTTTCCAATATTCTCACCCCCAAAACTCACCCTCCGACGGGGCGACAAATGATTTCATATATCAGGTGGTATGTATTTCGACCTCCTGAATTTGATTTTGCATACTAGAAAACTCTACACCGTCGTTTAAACTGAATATTGATTTTTTTCAATATTCTCACCCCCAAAACTCACCCTCCGACGGGGCGACAAATGATTTCATATATCAGGTGGTATGTATTTCGGCCTCCTGAATTTGATTTTGCGTACTAGAAAACTCTACACTGCCGTTTAAACTGAATATAGATTTTTTCCAATATTCTCACCCCCAAAACTCACCCTCCGACGGGGCGACAAATGATTTCATATATCAGGTGGTATGTATTTCGACCTCCTGAATTTCATTTTGCATACCAGAAAACTCTACAGCGTCGTTTAAACTAAATATTGATTTTTTTAAATATTCTCACCCCAAAACTCACCCTCCGACGGGGCGACAAATGATTTCATATATCAGGTGGTATGTATTTCGACCTCCTGAATTTCATTTTGCATACCAGAAAACTCTACAGCGTCGTTTAAACTAAATATTGATTTTTTTAAATATTCTCATTCCCAAAACTCACCCTCCGACGGGGCGACAAATGATTTCAGATATCAGGTGGTATATATTTCGACCCCCTGAATTCGATTTTGCATACCAGAAATCTCTACACCGTCGTTTAATTTGAATATTGATTTTTTCCAATATTCTCTCCCCCAAAACTCACCTGACGGTAGGACAAATGATTTCTATATCAAGTGGAATGTATTTCGACCTCCTGAATTTGATTTTGAATACTAGAAAACTCTCTACACCGTCGTTTAAACTGATTATTGATTTTTTTCAATATTCTCACCCCCAAACCTCACCCTCCGACGGGGCGACAAATGATTTCATATATCAGGTGCTATGTATTTTGACCACCGGAATTCGATTTTGCATACTAGAAAATTCTACACCGTGTTTAAACTGAATATTGATTTTTTTCAATATTTTCACCCCCAAACCTCACCCTCCGACGGGGCGACAAATGATTTCATATATCAGGTGCTATGTATTTCAATCTCCGAATTGATTTTGCAACTAAAAAATCTACATGCGTTTAATTAATTTTATTTTTTTAACATTTCCACCCCAAAATTCACCCCCGACCCCGGGGACAACGATTCTAAATATCATTTCTTACATTTATCAACCTACAGAATTTGATTGTTTACTGAGATAAGCCCTACTCCAGTCCTTTTAGAAAGTATATTTAATTTTTTTCAACATTTCCACCCCGATTTCACCCCCGACCCCGGGGACAACGCATTCTAAATATCATTTCTTACATTTATCAACCTACAGAATTTGATTGTTTACTGAGATAAGCCCTACCTTGTCATTTTAACGAGAAACAGATCCGAGTTACATTTTTCTCAGTGTATTTTGTGGTTGTGGATAACTTCACACCCGTAACTGGTAGGTGCTTAGAGTGTGGTTGAGAAGCAAAATCCCATATCAGGGTCTCCTCCCTTAAGTAAAGGATTTATTATGGCTATTTTTAGACAGTTCGGGAAAATCCCACTTAAAAATGATCTACTGATTGCCTCTCCCAAAACAATCATAGCATCATCTGGTAGATGGAGTGAGACTTTAGCAGAGATCTCGTCCCATCCAGACGTATGTTTATTTTTCAAATCTTTCAATATTTCTTTCAGTTCATCGAGACTAGTGGGTGATAAAAAAAAAAAATTTCACAGATGTATTCTTCGAGTAGGTGACTGGGTCCTCTTGTGCTCTAATATTCATAGAAATAGTTTCAGCAATAGAACAGTAATAATCATTAACTTGATCTGCAGACAGAGTAGTATTTAAGGGTGGTTTACTATTTTTTCCTCTGAGATTATTAATAATAGCCCAGCTCTCTTTACCCATATTTGTGGTTTTCCATTTTTTCCCAAAATTGTTGTTTGGCTGTTTTTAGGACATTTCTATAAATTCTCCTATAATTTGTGAAATATAACATAAAAGCTTCATTTTCCACGAGTATTTTCTTATTAATGAAGGGAGCCAAATTTTTGGCAGAGACTTTTATATCCTTAGTTATCCACTGTTTTTTGTTTTTAGTTTTTGTTTTAGTGAGACGGAATGCATTATCGAAAATATCACAAATATATAGATGAAATTCGGCCAAAGAGTCACTATTCTTTAAAGTTTCCTCCCATTTTATATTTGAACTCAATTGCACAAATGTTTCAAAATTCTTTTTACTATATATGCGTCTATCATTTTTATCAATATTTGATATTCTGTGAACAGTTTGAAATTTAGAGATTATGGCTTCGTGGTCAGACAGACCACGATTAAGAACCTCACAAGACAAACAGGTAGTGTTGGAGCATACATAATCCAAAATGGATGAGGAGTATTTCGAGAACCGTGTTGGGGTTTCAACATGCATCGTGAGGTTGAGGAATTCTATTAAATTTCGAATTAGGCAAGCTCTTGGATTCTTACTGTCAAAGTCAATGTTAAAATCACCTGCCAACAAAATGTTTGTGTTAGGAGAGAAAAGAGATAGAATACCCTCTAACCTTTCAAGAAAATTATTTTCATTGGATTGTGGTGGACGATACAAGCATATTATATATAAATGATTCTTCTTGCAATGAACAATTGAAAACTCAAATTATTTTTCAACTATTAAGTGATTGAATTTGTCAAAGGCCTTAAAACAAAACCTATCAAGAATAGCCTCCTTGGCTAAGACCATAGTGCCACCATGAATAAAATTATTTCTACAAAATTTGGTTATAATTACATATTGTGGTATGAATAGAGGTTCTTCTTCTGTCAGCCAGTGCTCTGTCAATAATAGTACATCAGGGAAGTCATGACTATCCAAGTAAATATAAAGTTCGTCACACTTATTGCTTACCGATTGAATAGAGTATAAACAAAAAGATGCACACCTGTACTATAAGTAAAAACATTGGACCATACAGAGATTAGTGGATTAAATTCATTCATGGAAAAAAATGCTTGGCTTGATTTTCAGAAACTGCAAAGACTTCAAAAATAAAGACAGCCACATGGCTCTCTTTACCTCATATGTGAGAATACGCTTAGAATATGGCTCGCTCATTTGGTCTCCTATTTACTTGAATCACATTCATCTGCTCGAATCAATTAAACGGAAATTCATGAAGTATATTGTATATAGAATCGATGGAATTTATCCCGAACAATGTTTAGATAATAAATTATTATTAAACAGATGTTTGCTGTTATCTTTGGAGGACCGTAGAACTTACTACCCTTGCATATTTATCTATAAACTCTCAAACTACCTGACTGATTGTCCAGAGTTATTATTTCAACTGAACTTCAATATACCTAGTTTGAACAGTAGGAGTTCACTCTGTTTTTATTAATCTACTCCAAGAACGAATATACTATTGAAATCTCCAATTCATTCAATGTGCAAAAAGTCCAATCAAATATCCGAAAAAATTGATCTATTTTCAACACCCATTAGAGTATTTCTACTTTGTGATGTTTATGAAGCAATTGTGAAATAAATATATCCCTCTCTATTCGTACATGTCATTCATTCATACATGTTATTCATTGTTTTACACACACATTGTTTACAAATTGTTTTTTTTCTTTATTATTATCATTACTCTTTACAATTACAAACACTATCTACAATTACTTGATTATATTTATCAAAAAAACTTTATTTAGTTTTTAGTACTTAGATTTTAATTCTTGTTCACAGTCAGATGTATACATTGTGAAAAGCTGTCCTGTAAGTAGGTCTTGTACCTGTTTGGGCAATTTTTTTTTTTTAATTAAATTAAAAATGTGCAAACTTCATATTTTTGTTTTTGCATTCAACCATTTTCTCCTTATGATATTGTGTTCTCAATGTATATTTTTTAAATAATCCTATTCCTAGATCCTACTTTGTATAAAGATTTTATTTAGAAAATTCTCGTAATTTCTTCCATTTTTTTAGACTCTGAACAATGCCTCAACAAAATAAATAAAAGGATGAAACGGCTGTGGGAAAAGATAATGATCATCATACTGGAAAAATAAAATAATTAATAAAAAAACCTTTTATACAAATGCGCTAAAAAGTAAAAAATAATAGCTTTGGATGTGCGACGTAGGTTATTCCGTGAGTTATAGAAAAGCTTGTCGCGCAAAGTTTTCAGTTCGAATACAGAAGCGACAAGCTTTTGAATCTATAACACACGGAATAACCTACGTCGCACATCCAAAGCTATTATTTTTCACTTTGTAGCGCATTTGAATCAAATCTTGTCTTTAAAAAAGGATTTTTTTATTAATGATTTTATTTTGTGCTTTTTAGTAAGTACACCTTAATCTATGCATTTTGGTAATGCATAGTCATTATGAGGCCTTTTTCCTGTAAGTCCTGAGCTATCTAGTTCTTCAATGAAGAGACCATCTGAAGATTAACTCCTACGCCATTTTCAATTTATGAATTCTGACAAAAAAACAATAATCTTCGACTAAATTCATAATCTCTGACCCCAAAAACCCGACATACCAATTTTGAATAGAAACGTTCCATTATCTTGAATTTATGAATTTTCTCCACATACCAATTTTCAATAGAATCGGACCATAATTACAAAACTCGTTCGCCATCTTAGAGCCGCCATCTTGAATTTGTAAATTTTGAAAAAAAAATCATAATCTCCGACCCCGAAAATCCCCACATACTAATTTTGAGTCGAATCGGACCATAAACACAAATCTCGTCCGCCATCTTAGAGCCGCCATCTTGAATTTGTGAATTTTGAAAGATAATTCATAATCTCCGGCCCCGAAAACCCCCACATACTAATTTTGAGTCGAATCGGACCATAAACACAAATCTCGTCCGCCATCTTAGAGCCGCCATTTTGTTTTTTCCCTAAAAAATTCCATAATGCATTGTCACGGGAACTATGAACACCTGCCAAATTTCACTTTAATCGGGCAACTGGAAGTGGATCAAATTTAATTTGCAAGATTTGATGACAAACATCGGGTTAGGTAAAACTAAATAAAAGCTTGTAAAAACATTTCAATGCAAAATATGTTCGAAGAGTTTTACAGCAAAAAGCTCATTGTTGTATCATGAGAGAATTCATACAGCGGAAAAATCATTTCAATCCCAATTTTGTCCAAAAAATTTTTTTGGAAAAAAATCCATTGTTATATCATGAGAGAATTAATACAGGGGAAAGACCATTTCGATGCAAAATTTGTTTGAAATCGTTTTACCAGAACTGGAATCTTAAGAGACATGAGAGAAGTAATTCAGGTGAAAAACCATTTCAATGCAAAATTTGTTTGAAGTTGGTTAGCCACAAGAGGAGTCATGGGAGAACTAATTCAGAGAAAAAACCATTTCAATGCAAAATTTGTTTGAAACTGTTTAACCACAAGGCACATCTTACGAATCATGAGAGACCTTATTCAGGTGAAAACCATTTCATTGCACAATTTGTTTAAAATTGTTTAAACATAAAGCGCATCTTACGAGACATGAGATAATTCATACATTTCAATGCAAAATTTGTGTTTAACCGAAATTCGAATCTTATGGTACATATGAGACTTCATACTGGGTAATAATGCAAAATTTATTCAGAATCATTCAACTAGAAAACGAATCTTAAGATATATGTGAGAATGCATACCAAAGAAAAACAGTTAAGTGCAACAAAGTTTCGCAATAAAATCCAGTTTTATAAATATATATTTTTAAAGTAAAAATATTTATTATCGTAGGCGAATCGGCCTTCAGGCTATAGTACTCAAAAAACATTTTTTGCAATTCCCAAACGTTTTTGGTCAAAAGACCATTTGTCAGAATTTTTACAGAGTAATTGTAGAAAATTCACTCATTTCGTGAAGCATCCCAAGTAGCATTTTAAGTGGATGGAATGTAGCGGCCACGATTCTGGAAAACTTTGAAGTGTTTGGCCCCAACCACTGCCACGTAATATACACGGTTCTATAACGCGGCGGCTACCAAAATGGGGAATACTTTTTTTATGGCTGCTACGTTCCGATCTACGTTCCTGGATCTCAGATAGCCACATTCCAACCATGTTGTGGTCACCTGGCAAAAACATGGATATGTAGTGGCCGACACTAGACACGTTAAACAACTGCGTTTGTGTAAATGATATGTAGCTCGATCTCTGTTCAGCAACATATTTTTGTGATAAATGTTCCTCATTCTTCCATTTTGCCTGATTCATTTCTAACACTCGATCAACTTCAATAATATATAACAAAACCTTTAAGGTGATTTGCTCAGTGGCCATAATGTTTCGGACACCTCAAATGACACTAATAAGTTATAGAACTGTGGAGTGGCTACCATAGATGGGAATTACGTGACTACAACCATACACATATAAAATTTCAGTTATTCTTACTGTATAGTGCTAGATTTAGTGGTGATTACGTGATAACCACTGAGTCGAAGTTGCAGTATCAGTTTCCGTCACTATAATGCTGCTTGGGTATAGATATAGAAAATTATGATCTGATCCAGACATATTTTTTTTTTTAATTTTGACATGTCTGAATCTGATCATAATTCTCTATATTCATAATGTTTCATGAAATAAGTTCATTTTTTACAGTTCCTTTTTTTTAATTTTGACAAAATTTCCTCTGATGATAGTTGTTTGGTCAAAAACGTTAGGGAATTGCAAATAAAAATATTTTTTTGTGCACTATAGCCTGAAGACCAATTCGCCTATGACATATTTTTCATTTTACAAAATTTGTTTAAAATAGTTTTTTTACCCAACAATCCAATACTACTTGACAGAATTCATACAGATGAGAAACCATCCCAATGCAAACTTTGCCAAAGAGTTTTGCAGAATAAATACAATTTTGCATCATAATCATTTCAATGTAAGATTTGTTCGGAAAGATTTACAGAAAAAAGAAATGTGTTGCTCCACGAGAGAATTCACACAAACCATTTCAGTGGTGAAATTTGCTCTAAATCGTTTTCTGAAAAGGACCAGTTTATACTAGAGAAAATACAAACGTGAGTAAAACCAACCAAAGTAAAAATATTGTTGCAAAATTTATACAAATCCATTTTGTGAGCTGGAACTTACATTTAAATACGTGGAATTTCAATCTAATTGTGTGTAAAATGTAAAAAGAGTACAAATAAAAGCAACACATTGAACAACAATACACTTATAACTCATTTAAGTGTCATGTGATATGTGTTTTAACCTTCAGTTGAGATAATGATTGACCGGCTTTGGTTTTTCCTACCAAAGTTATACCATTTGAATGCACAATTTATTTAGAATTGTCTCTTACGATACATGAGAGAATTCTTACAAGGGAAAAACTATTTCAATGCAAAATTTGTGATAGATCATTTAATCAAAAATCGAATCTTACGGTACATATGAGACTTCATACAGGGGAAAAACCATTTCAATGCAAAATTTGTCCACAGAGTTTTACAATAAAAAACCTTATTATTGTATCACGAGAAAATTCATATGGGAAAAAAACCATTTCGATGCAAAATCTGTTTAAAATCGTGTTATTAGAAGGGGCATCTTACGAGTCATGAGATAAGTCATTCAGGTGATAATTATTTTCGATGCAAAATGTCTAAAAAAATTTACTTTTGAAACATCATTGTTGTATCATGCAAAGTTTGTTCAGAGCTTCTCAGTAAAAAAAATCATTGTTGCCTCATAAGAGAATTCATACAGGAGAAAGGCAATTTCAATGAATATTTTGTTTAAAGAGTTTGGCATTAAGAAAAATCATTGTTGCTCTCGTTGTACTTTCATGATTTAATTTTTTCATTGCTACATACCTCTTATACCTCTAATCGTAGATACACATTTGTGTGAATTTCAACATTCTAGGAAACACACATTTTTTACCAAAGACATTTTCTTGTAGGATTGAAGGCGTTTCTGTGTATCAACTTGATATTCATATATTTGTAAAAAAGTGTAATCTTGTAAATAAACTATATTATATCCTAAAAAAATATTCATTCTGAGAGCCAACAGCTTGATAAATACATTATTTCTTTTATTTATCACATCTGAGGAGTTACCATTAGGAAAAACTCCACCAGAATTATAATCAACCAGCCAAAAATGTTGAATTTCACTATATTTTGAAATCAAATTTATTCATCAGATGATAACAGGCAAAGCATGTCAATTTTCAAACATAAATAATTAAGTCATGAAAAGGTAATTTATACAGATAATATGATTATTCTGTTGGAATTTCAAGAACTCCAGATTTAAATGATATCATTCATGACATATTGTACATAAAAATATAAATATTTCCTGACACTTTCTTTGGATGCTAAAACGTATCTGAAGCCTTATTATTTCATGGTAGTTTTTTAGTGTAAAGTGATTACCATAGTATTCAGGACATTTTCTGAATAAAAAATCTGTTTTTTTTAAATATGCCAGAGTTCTCATTCACATCATAACATATGTAAATTATACCATAAACATTTTGTTGAATCTCCATGGGTTTTAATTCGAAAATATAAAGAAGCTGACTGAAAATAAACAATATATATATATATATATATATATATATATATATATATATATATATATATATATACAGTAGAGACTCAATAATCCGGATTAATTAAAGTATTAAACTATTTTTGGGTCGATTTCACTTGTGTCCTCTTGTATTTCAATTTGCTTCAATTGATCAACTGAGTAGATTTCGTTGTTGACAACTAAGGTTTGACCCCGTATCTTGGCCCTTTAGATCTGGCAATATTCTGGTGTTTTCTGAGGATTTTATTATCTTGCCTATCCTCGTAGCACAAGTCCTGTATAGAGTAATGGGAAGGAGTAGTATTGAAATTATTTAAATGTTTTTTGATTAAGCATACTGTCTTTCAAGGATGAAAATGGCGAGAGAGTGTGTATTTTAAGGGATACAAATAATGGTTTACAAGGATCACATGACTTTGCTGTAGATAGATATATAATTGCTCGTTTTTGTAGTATCGTGGTGCTTTGCAGAATGGTATTCCATATCTTAGGTAGGACTCTATCAGGGCAAAGTAGCTAGTTTTTGCTATTGAGAGTCCAAGCTCTTTTGTTACAAGTCTCACAGCAAAGCATCCAGAAGCTTATTTCTTATTTAAATTGCAAACATGTTGTTCAAATTTCAATTTATTGTCGATGAATGTACCCAGAAATGTAGTGTTGTTGCGGCTCTCGATATAACCATTATTCAATTTAATATTGTCTATTTCACACCTGAAAGATATTATGTTGGTTTTCGTTACATTCAAAATAAGGCGATTTGAATTGCAGCACTGTTTTATTAATTTTATGTCTGTGAGGATTTTTTCTTGAAGAGAATCAGCGTTTTTGTCTTGCCATAAAATGGTTGCGTCGTCGGCAAAAACTGTAATTTTTCCTGATATGTTTAAGCCAAGCAGATCATTGATATATAACAAAAAAAGAGTGGGGCCCAATATGGATCCTTGAGGTAAACCACAATTTACAGGTGCACTATCTGACAAGGTTGTAGTTTTTACTATTTGGTAACGATCGGTTAGATAAGACTTCATCCTGTCTTATACTACACATCTAAAGCCATGATGGTGAAGCTTAGCTAACAGTATCTCTTAATCAACACAGTCAAATGCTTTTGAGAAATCACAAAATACTGCCGCAACAGCTTCACCACTATTGACATTTGTGTATACTCCCTGAAGGAAAGAGAAGATGGCATCACTGGTATTTTTTCTCTCCTTCTACCCAATTAATGTTTTCATCGTGGATATGAAGAGAATAATTTGATTCAATGTCTAAGGTTTGTCGAGCAGAGCCTATACATAGGACCAGAGTTTTATTAGGGTTTATGCGTAATCCATGATCATCGGAATAATTCAGTATCATGTCAATATCATATTGGATATCCCTCATATTTTCCTCTATTGAATTAGGCTTCACTGATCTGTAAAGCTCTGTGTCATCGCCATAAATATGAACATGAGAAAATGTGAGCACAGTGGGTAGATCAAAAATGAATATTGAGAAGAGTATTGGGCAGTTGCCTCGATGGATTATACGTTGAGACCTCGATCAAGAACAATCCTCTGTGCCCTGTTCCTCAAATAGCTTTCCATAAGTAACAGGGAGCAAAGTTGGCAGCCAAGAAAGTGCAGTTTTGATAATAATAGATCAAACTTTACAAGATCGAATGCTTTTCTCTGATCTAGAAGTATCATAACAGATAGAAGGGACTTGTCAAGCTGGTTCGTGATATCATTCGTTACCTTTAGTAGAGCAGTTTGAGTACCATGATTCTTTCGAAATCCAGATTGTACCGCTGGTAGTAGGCTGTTGGCTTCCAAATAGTTCACTATTTGATTAGATACTGTTTTCTTAAAAAGCTTAGAGAAAGCGGGTAAGATAG
Source organism: Gonioctena quinquepunctata (assembly GCA_018342105.1). Lineage (NCBI taxonomy): Eukaryota > Metazoa > Arthropoda > Insecta > Coleoptera > Chrysomelidae > Gonioctena > Gonioctena quinquepunctata. The sequence goes on from JAFIRS010000827.1 coordinate 236,803, forward strand.
TTATGGGGCTTAAATCGTTAAACGAAGAAGGTGAAAAAGTTTTAGGTATGGGAATGACATTTCCAATTTTCCAGTTATCTGGAAATATCGCGGTGTTGATGATTTCATCAAATATATTTACAACTTTATCTATGCAAAATGGAAGAACTTTTGATATCATTTTGATGCTTATGTTATCACAACCAATAGCCTGAGATTTTATTAAGTTTAACACCTTATGTTTCTGCTTGATTTCTTTGAATACAAATTTTTGGCTTTCATTCAATACATTGTTGTTGTAGTGATTCAGTAGATCGTGATGTACCTATTACGTTCAGAAAATAATCATTGATAGAATCTGGATCTCTCAAGTTGCTTGGCACTGTGACATTAGAGTGTAAATAGATACACACCTGTACTATACGTAAAAATATGTGACCATACAAACTTTCGGAGATTAGAGGAATAAATTCTTGGAAGATTTGAATTTGTTTAATGAATTAATAATAATGTGGAAAATTCTTTATATTTTTGTTTTTTACATTCAACCATTTTTTCCTTCGTGATATTGTATTTATTCTCAATGTATATATTTTAAATATTCCTATTCCTTGATCCTATTTTGTATAAAGATTTTATTTAAAAAATTCTCCCATTTATTTTTTAGACTCTGAAACAATGCCTCAACAAAATCAAGAAGAGGATGAAACAGCTGTGGAAAAAGACAATGATCATGAGAGAACTCATACTGGGAAAAAAATATTTCAATGCACAATTTGTTTAAAAAAATTTAAACAGAAGGTGCATTGTACGATACATGAGAGAATTCATACAGGGGTAAAACTATTTCAATGCAAAATTTGTGATAGATCATTTAATCGAAAGTCGGATCTTAAGGTTCATATGAGAATTCATACAGGAGAAAAACCATTTCAATGCACAATTTGTTTGAAATTGTTTAAACACAAGGCACAACTTACAATACATGAGAGAATTCATACAAGGGAAAAACTGTTTCAATGTAAAATTTGTCCCAAGAATTTCACGGACAAAAGTAATTTGTTGCGTCATGAGAGAATTCATACAGGGAAATAACCATTTCAATGCACAATTTGTTTTAAGTTGTTTAACCACAAGGGGAATCATACGAATCTTGAGAGAAATCATACAGGGGAAAAACATTTCACTGCAAAGATTGTTCAGATTCTTAGTAAAAAAAAACATTGTTGCCTCATAAGAGAATTCATACAGGAGAAAGGCAATTCCAATGAAAATTTTGTTTAAAGAGTTTGGCTTAAGAAACATCATTGTTGCTCTCCCGTTGTACTTTCATAATTTTATTTTTTTAAGCTACATACCTCTTGAACCTCTAATCGTAGATACACATTTGTGTGATTTTCAAAATTCTGGGAAACATACTTTTCACCAAAGCCATTCCTCGCCGGATTGAAGGCATTTCTGTTCATCTTTATAATATTTGTGAAAAAATTGTAATCTCGTAAATAAACTATATTATATCCAAAACAAAATATTTCATTCTAAGAGCCAACAGCTTGATAAATACCTTATTTCTTTTATTTTTCACATCTGAGAATTATAATCAACCAGTCAAAAATGTTGAATTTCACTGAAAACTATTTTTTTATATCAAATTTATTCATCAGATGTTAATATCGGCAAACCATGTCAATTTTCAAACCTAAATAAGTCATGAAAAGACAACCCTGAATTTGGGATAATATTTTGGAGATAGCAACTGTGTTACTATTAATTTATACAGATAAAGTTATTATTCTGTTGGAATTTCAAGAACTCCAGTTTAAATGATATGATTCATGACATATCCTATGTTCATTAATTTCATATGTATTCCTGTGCTCCTGAATAATACCAAATAGCAGTGGGACTGTCAGAGAGAAAAATTATATTTGTGCTCAGTGTTCTCCTTAGATTGAACCCTACTAAATCAGTGCATCAGTTTTAAAAAAGCAGTCTGCAATAGTTAGATTTGTAGCAGAATAGTGCATTTTTGTCACATCTCCGAAAGAGAATCCTACAAAAAACGGCAACAGATAAGCCTTTTCCCCTGCATACAGTAAAAAATGCGAACAAACTATTAAAGGAGATACATAAATAAATTATTTATTGTACTCCAGGAGAATTAGGCAAACATCTCAGAGGCCAGAGAGTTGGACCTCTAGGACAGATTTCTTCATATTTTTACAAACCCAAAGGGTAATGGATGGAACTTTCAAATGCTGCAAAAAGAAAGAATGTAGGAAGGTATGTTGTATTCAATGTCTAGGCATTTTTCACCAGAGCTGCATGGAGAGAAAAAAATACATGCAGTTAGTAGAAGGCAACAAAATAATCTGCTCAAAGGAATGCTCAACAAAGAAAACAAGTGAAGATGATCTAAGAAAAGCAGGAGAAAAAATAGAATTGCTAATAATAACAGTAAGACAAAAGGAAGATCAGTTGGAATCAACAATCAGACAAAGAGATGACCGGGCCCATGAATTATTGGAAGGAATAGCGAAATTAAAAAAAGACAACAGAGAAAGAGATGAATTTATTCAGAAACTTAGGAGAACATCAATGGACTTTGAAGATGAAGTTGTTGGCGCTGAACAAAATAACCTTAGTAATCTTAACGCACAAAAGGGAATCATCTCAGAACAAAAAAAGAATATCATAAATCTCATCCAAAAAAATACTGCCTTACAGGAAGAATTAGAAGAGATAAGAGTCGACCTGAACAGATACCAAACTGATATAACAGACCTCAACACTATAAATAAGAACATGATGACATCATTCGAAACCATAACCCAGGAAAAAGAAAGCTATTTAGTAAATCTGAAAAAATTGGAATATGATTATGCGTGCTTAAGGCAAGTCCATTATAACAAGAATCAATTAAAAAAAAGAAAATACCTCAAAAAACCAAATCCTAATTATAGCCCAGTTGAAAAAGAAAAAATGATAAGGAAGGAAACAGATTATGAAGTTCCCTTACAATCTGGTACTCCAAAAAATAGGATTTTATTCGTGTCAGGATATCATGGAAGAGGAATGATCAATCACCTAGCACAAACAAGTGAATATTTTGTCCAGTCAATCAGGAAACCGGGATCAAGTGATGAAGAGCTTATTCATACTGCCCTCATGAACTCAAAAGATTTCTCCAGAAACGACATTGTTATACTATGGCTTAATAAAACAAACGCAAGTATAATAGATACCTTTACGGCAAAAACACAACAAACACAAATTCTAATTATCTCAGAACCATACAGATATGACATCAATATAAATCAAAATGATATATGAAGAAAACATGAATTTACACAAAAAACTCCACCTCTTGAAGTCAGACAATATAATCTTTTTGGAATGCAACAATCTAATGAGGTGCTCAAACTATTCAAGAAATGGATTTGGACTGAAACCAGTTGTAGCTCGCCTTTTGAGTAGTGAAATACTTAAGAGAATTCAAGAATTAAACCATAGAAGAGGAAAACAGAAAAGAGCAGATGTGATTCGGGACAACCAAGACAATGCCAAAAAACGTTCGGGGGCGCAAGAAGTGTCTTCCTCTATTTTAGGGCAGGTGGTAACACTGACAACCTCAACACCAGTGGGCTCAACAGATCCAATAATCCTGCTATAACTGATAATTGCATCGCTGACAAAAGAGCTTCTTTGTTATTGTTGAACATCCAATCGGTACGTGATAAGGTAGATGAACTTTATATTTTTCTTGAACAACATAACTTTCCGAACTTTGTCTTTCTAACCGAACACTGGCTAAGATCTGATGAACCCTTTAATTGTCCAAATTATGTAATAGCTTCCAAGTATTGTAGGACTCAATCACTACATGGGGGAACCATGATTCTAGTAAATGAAAACTCAATCAATGAGCTGACTTAAAAAAATATTGAAAAATACGAATACATTTTAGTTGAAAAAGAATTTGAATGCTCAATAATCCATGACACAAAAAATAATATTTATTTGATATGCATTTAGAGAACACCTACGTGTAACATCACAGCTTTCTTAAATAGATTGGAAGTTCTTTTGTCAAGCCTCCCAGTAAATTCTCAGCTTATTATAGCTGGAGATTTCAACATAAACTACGATACATACATACATATATACATTTTTATTTGTCTCAAGAAAATTTACATTTTATAGACACGTCCAAACCTTAACCAAAATACTATAGATGAATAAAATAATTTGTAGTGATGGGATATAATCGAGGTTAAAATTGTGATATGGAATATTGAGGAATACAAACATATATGATCTTCATACTTACAAGAAAATACATTTTAAGGGATGACTAAAATATGGATATATAAAATGTAAGATGTATGAAATATATAAAACACACAATGTATAAACTATATAGAGTATGATGTATAAAATGTAAAAAATATATAAAATGTATAGAATGTCAAATGAATGAAATATAGTTAAATGTATGAATATATAATGTAATAATAAAAATGGGAAATTTTATTCAATAACTGTGATTATCCATGAACAAATGCCGATTTTCAGCGATCAACTGAGTAAATTCTTGGAAGTTGTAAATACAGTTTCTAGATAAAATATATTTCAATTTGGATTTGAATTTTTTTGGAGGTAGATCTCGAAATTGAGATGGTAAGCTGTTATAGAGTCCCGTATCAATTTTGGCAGTTTTTTGAAGCCTTGTTTTTGGTTCAACTATTCTGTTTTTGTACCTTGTATCATAATCATTTATGTCTTCATGAGTTTCATAGCATTCAATATTATTTTTAATATATAATAATTTGTGGTATATAATTAAGGCATAAACAGTCATTATTCCTAGAGCCGGAAATAAAGGTCTACAACTAGACTCCCAATTTGACTTTGTAATACATCTTATGGCAGACTTTTGTAAAATTAGTAGTTTAACTATGTGTGTTTGAGCTGCATTACTCCAAGATAAAGTAGCATACTGAAGGTGTGAATGAAATAGGGAATAATAAGTAGTTAGCGCTGCTGTTTGATTTACAAGGTCTCGAACTTTTTTAATAGCAAAAACAGCCCTGGAGAGTTTTGTGCACAAAAAATTCACATGTTGTGACCACTGGAGGTGACTGTCAATTTGTACACCTAGAAATTTTACATTTCCATAAATTGCTTCGTGATTAGCAGAATTATTTGGCCTACAATCAAAATTTAGGCATACAGTTTTGCTCTCATTCAGTATGAATTCATTACTGGCGAACCATTTATGTGCTTGTTGTCTGACATCATCCTGGGCTATTTTGAGATCTTCATCCCTTTCTATACTGATTGTAAATGTAGCGTCATCTGCAAATAGTACAGATAATCTGTTATGTGCAGCCATATTATGGGGTAGGTCATTAATATAAATTAGGAACAGCAGAGGTCCCAAAATTGAACCTTGAGGTACTCCCCTTTCAATTTGTAGGAATTGACTTTTATTATTTTGGCACTCCACTCGCTGTGTTCGGTTGGTCAAATACGAAGTGAACATTTGTTGACAGGTTCCACGAATGCCATAATAGCTCATTTTGTTTAACAAAGTTGAATGATTGATTGAATCGAAGGCACATGTAAGATCAGTGAAGATACCCAGACAGTGTTTGTTTTCCTCAAAGCTTTCTTCAATAAATTTGGTAAGAGACATTATGGCATTGGCAGTCGAGACTCCTTTCCTAAAGCCATATTGTTCTGCTACAAGTATACTGTGAGTATCTAGATAGGATGTTAAGTCATTATACATCTTTTTCTCCAAGATTTTATAAAATACTGGCAGTATGGATATTTGTCTAAAATTATTTATTATAGATGGATCTCCTTTTTTATAAGCAGGTAGTACCTTTGCAATTTTTAATTCCGAAGGAAAATTGCCTTGTTCTAGACAACTGTTAATTATATTACATAATGGATCCATTACAAAATTCACACATTTTTTCAAAACAAACGTAGATATTCCATATATGTCTTCAGTATTTTTATTCTTAAGTCCCATAATGAGTACTCTGATATCATCAGGTGTAGTTGGTATGAAAAACAAAGAATTGATGAAATTCCTTTTCAGATTATCCAATAAGGATTCAGCACTAATATCAGTTTTGTCCAATTCTAGAACAGCTCTTGTCGCATTACTTACAAAATGATCATTTAGGTCATCTACTGACAAGTCAGTAGGCTGAACTATCTTTTTTTTCCTTCCTGTTTCACGATTTATAATTTGCCATACCTTTTTATTATAATCTGATTCATGTAATAATTTGTCATTGTAAGCTTTTTTGGCAGATATTAAGATTCGATTGTATGTTTTTTTGAAATCTGTGTAAATTTTTTTATTTTCTATAGTTGGATGTTGTTTAGAGAATGTATGAAGAAAAAGAAGATTATTTTTAGCTGTTATTACTTCATCTGTGATCCAATTCTTTGTTTTATATTTCTTATTACTAGGGGGTACTGAAAAAGATATATCGTGATAATATAAGAATGTATTATGAAAATTAATATATTTGTCTTGGGCCGATGTGGAATCGTATACTTCCACCCAATTTTCCTTACTTAAATAATTTAGAAATGAGTCAATTTTATCCTGAGTGTAACTTTTATTGCTTAGGATGTACAGTGAGTTGGAAATCCCTGGAGAAACTTAATAATTGGCCATTATGATCAGACAAACCTAGTTCTAGAGTGGATATCGTAGAATATTCGAAGTTGGCAAAACGATGATAAGACTTCTACCTCCACACAGACCCTCAACACCCTGTTTTTATCTTACAACTTGAAAATGTTAGTTCGTGGACCAACTCGAGTCTCACAACATTCATCCACCACCATAGATTATATCTGCACAAACCTGGATGAAAACAAACTGACTTGCGAAGTGTCTCCGGCCGGTCTCTCGGATCATGAAGCTATCTATCATTCTAAAATTTCCTATTCATTGTAATAATTCAAAAAATTACTTTAAATTTGGTAGAATTTACAGCTTGAAAAACTTTGATAATTTCAAACGAAAATGTGATCAAATAGCATGGGGAGATATTATGTCTATTGCAGATTCTATAGGCGCCTTTCAAGAATTAGTAACCAGTGTTTTTGAGGAATGCTTTCCCAAACGGAAAATAAAATAAAAAAATAAAAAACCATGGATCACTCTAGCCATAAAAATCTCTGCCAACAACTTGAGATCACTGCACTTAATACGGAAATATTTTTCCGATGAATTTTTAATACCTTACTTCAACAAGTACCGCCGTATTTACAGACGCGTAATTAAACAGGCAAAAGAAATTCATTACAAGAATAGAATTAACAAAGCTGATAATAAAATCAAAGAAAACTGGGCCATAGTAAATAGTCTGAGAGGTAAATCAAACTCCCTTCCAGAACAACACAGTATAAATCCCGAAATCCCTCAATGACTTTTACTGCTCAATTGCTCAAAAATTAACATCAATCATCGTACCTACGTCAAATCCAATGGATTACTTACAAAATTTAAATCTGCACAACGTATTTCATATTGAAGATACAAATTTATTGGAGTTGAAAGAAACCTTGCAAGAATTAAAAAACAAAAATTCATCAGGCATAGACGAAATTTCTGTAAAAATTTTGAATAACCTTCCTGATTCCGCTTTAAATGCACTAGTCATGGCCATAAATAAATCCTTTGCCCATGGAAAATTTCCGCAGTGCCTAATAACAGCTCTCGTAATCCCTCTTTTCAAAGGTGGTAAACTCAGAAGATCCGAGTAACTTTAAACTAATTTCTATGCTCTCAACAATCTCTAAAATTATAGAAAAACTGGTAAAAAAAGGACATTAACTTATCTCCATAGCTATGATATATTAACCAACTCACAATTCGGCTTTCAGAAGGCAAAAGGCACAAATGATGCCATCTTTGCCTTCCTTGAACATGTTTACACTTATCTCAACAATGAGGAAGCCGTAGCCGCAGTGTTCTGCGACTTCTCCAAGGCCTTTGATTGTGTCAATCATGAACTTCTGCAAAAATTGCACTGCTATGGTTTTAAAGGAGTGTGTAATGACTGGTTTAGGTCTTACTTGAGCGATAGAAAACAATTAGTAAGTTCAAATGGAAAACTGTCACACACCAAAGATATCATATGGGGTGTGCCACAAGGCCCAATCCTTTTTTTGATATACTTAAATGACTTAGTTACTCTCTCGATTAGAGGGAATTTTACAATATTTGCTGACGACACCACGCTTCTTTGGCATGGAAAAAACTCTTTAGATATGAAAGAAACTATTATTAAGGATCTGGAAGTTGTGAAACAATGGTGTGACGCAAACTTCTTGTGCTTCAATATTTAAAAAAAAAATTACTCACCTTCGCTTCTGAAATTGAAAATTTACATTTGAACGGAGATATCCTGGAGAATGAAAACCAAACGAAATTCCTAGGAATCTATATTGATAATAAACTAAAATTTGACCATCACATTTCAGTTTTAACAAATCATAGCATAGCATCAGGATGCTATACGCTCCGAATTATATCGAATGAACTAAGCTCATCTACATCAAAAATGGTTTATCATTCGCTGATAGAGTCTCACTTGAGATATGGTGTTGCATTCTGGGGATATTGCAGTCAACAACTCTTTCACTCAGTTTTTGTTTTACAAAAGCGAGCAATTAGGCTTCTATGCAAGGTGGGTGTACGTGAGTCATGTAAACCATTATTCGTGAAAGAAAAAATTTTCACAGTTACTTGTATTTTCATTTTGGAAACTGTTTGTCAGATTCACAAAAAATACATTATATTAAAAACACCGATACAAGCAAATTACTCAACCAGACAAGCAGCTGAATATAAAGTACCACTCCCCATTCCAAAATCAGGTCTGACAAAGGATTCTATATTGTATAGTAACGACATGTGATCCTACTTTTGAATTATGTCTCTGTGTATATTTTTCTGGTTTTTTTATGCTTTCTGTCACTTGTGTCTGTATTTTTTAAAGTGTTATACAATTTAGATTTTAAGAAACTTTGTCAATAAGGTTTTTCTTGGACAATAAAGTATATTTCTCTCTATCTCATATTTTACCTGAAAATAAAAATATGTGCTGACACTTTTTCTGGATGCTAAAACGTATCTGAAGCTGAAAAGGAAAACATTCTCAATTATTATTTCATGGTATTTTTTTTGTGTAAAGTGATATTGTTTATTCAGGACCTCTTCTGAATAAACATTTGTAAATAGGCCAGAGTTCTCATTCACATAACATGTAAGTTATACAATAAACATTTTGTTAAATCTCCATGGGTTTTAATTCGAAAATATAAAGAAGCAGACGGACAGGAAAAAACGTATATATATATATATATATATATATATATATATATATATATATATATATATATATATATATATATTGTTATGTTAGGAAATGTTATAAAATAATTAAACTTATAATAATAATTATTATTATTAGGTATTTTAGTTATCGTGGTAAATGCTATGTTGTTTTGCAATTTTTCTTTACCTTTTTACTATTCTAGAATCTTATACTATGCTCTAGTCGATGCATATGTATCAAGAGGTCAGCCTTATAGTAGCTCTTTTGTCAAAAGTATCTGACTAACAATACATCTAATGAACATTCACAATTAAATTATCGAAAATATTGTATTTAAAGTAAGATCAACTGATATATAAATTTGGAACATCCTCTATGATAAATCTCATCAACAGAAAACCCACCAATGAGATATCGACAGAGTTGTGTGTGGAAAAAGTGATGAAATATAAAAGATATGGAAGCAGAAATTGTCAGAAATACATTTTTACGAATTTGTACATAGTATATGAGATTTAGGATTAGATTTCATTAATAAAATCATGAATAGTAATTAGAATGACAAATAATTAGGTAGAAAGTGGCACTAAACTCAAAAATCTGTAAAAAAGAAAAAATATGTGCATTGCCATGGTAGAAAATAACGAGTTTGAAAAAGAAATCGAAAAAAATTAAGAAAAGAAAGCCACATACAAAATTTGAGAAGATAAAGTAATAGTCAATTCAAGAAAAAACCTGCTAAACAATTCTCGAACGAGAGCGATTCCAATAAGGCACAACTGGGAGCAATAATTTATCACAAAATTCCACTTACCTGGTGACAAGATAAATCCTGAAAAAGCCAAGAACTGGAACAAAATTTGTTTTGGACGCACGTAAGCTGCCATTCCAATTTCAAAAGTACTTCCACGAGTCTGGGTCACATCACAGGAAGATGAATAACAGGTTTCTATTCACAAGAACTCACTAAAGTGCATTGCTTCAGTTTATCAAATAACATTGAGTATCTGATTCACTGTGTTCCTTTTTGATTGAACATTCCATAACAATTTGATAAAAAGGACTGATAATAACTTTCAGACATTGTTTCAACTGATATAATCACTCATACTAATTTGCACTATATCACATTATTGTTTTTATTTTAGTCCATAGGGTAGTTTTCGCAGAATAGGTCAGTTTTTGAGGTTTTATCTGAATAAAAACATCCATTTGATTATTTTCTGCAATCAGTGTTTTATCTTTGAACATATAACCACACTTTTTCCCCACTAAACAGCTTTTGATATCGAGCCGTTCGACAAGATGGCACTGCTGAACTTGCTAATCTAGAGAGAGGAGACTCATTGTTCATAGGCGTACCGACTGAGCTGGGATAAGGTAAAAAGAGGTTTGAAAAAGGGTAAGATAACAAACCCAAAATCAATCCCATCATAACAATATATATATATATATATATATATATATATATATATATATATATATATATATATATATACGGTGTGATCATTTAAGTGTGCCTCATATGGGATTCGGTTGTCCCAAATATTGCCGAAAATTGGGGCATGTGCGATAATCATAATAGGTGCACTTAGAATCGTTGCAAGTCAAACAGCATACAGGGTAGGCCAAAAAATTAATAAATTTGTACAAGAGTACAAAGTAACCTTATTTTAGAAAATTCAGCGAAATGTTATTGAGAAAAGTTATTTAGAATTAAAAGTTATTTCAAAAAAACAGGGTTTTTAGACTGTAAATATAAAAATAAAAGTACCAAAACTGTATGTACTGAAAAAATCAATTAGAAGTACATCAAAGAAAATGGGCGGAGCTTCCTATCTGCGTGTATAATCTGTGACCCCCTCTTGATGATGAACATTCAACTATCCTGTGCTGTGCTCTGTAGGGTGTCCGTTATTTACCAAGTTGATTTTTTTGTTTTTTGCAGCTCCTAAACTGTTAGTTTATGGTTTAAAAATAAATATCAGACCAAAAAAGCTCTTGATTTTCATATTAAACCTTGCCCCTAAGAGGATACATTTTCCATTTAAATAACATGGGGATTTGCTACTTTTTACATTTTTTTTTTCTTGAACAACTAAAGATAATGTAATAGAAGACACTTTCTTGTAGGAAATCCTACAAAAAAGGATTATTATAATTTTTTCATAACTTCACTCTTTCAAAAGTTATTCTAAGTTAAAGTTGAACTCATCCTAAATTTTCAGATTTTTTACATTAACAGCAAAATTATTATTATTTAGATGAAACTTTGCTGGTAATTTCCAAAAATATCTAATTCTAATGGGCCTATCACAGAAAATTGAGAAAAAAATTCGAAAACTGGTTTTTTTTTGGGACTTTATCAATTTCAAACACACAACTAATCAATTTCTACAGAATAGAAGACACATTCTTGTAGGAAATTGGACGTTCTACAAAAAAGGATTCCTATAATTTTTTCATAACTTCACTCTTTCAAAAGTTATTCTAAGTTAAAGTTGAACTCATCCTTAATTTTCAGATTTTTTACTTTAACAGCAAAATTATTATTATTTAGATGAAACTTTGTTGTTAATTTCCAAAAATATCTAATTCTAATTGGCTTATGACATTTTTGGGTATTAATCAATTTTAAACACACAACAATCAATTTCTACAATTATTTTAATAATTTTTTCATAACTTCACTGTTTCAAAAGTTATTCTAAGTTCAAGTTGAACTCATCCTAAATTTTCAGATTTTTTATTTTAACAGCAAAATTATGATGGAATAAAGAAAGTATGGTTGGTTGGTTGAAAGCTGACGAGCCAGAGACAGGGTTGGCACTTAGCTTCCCTTGACACTGCGACCAGCTGGGGTCTATTGTATCACTCTGTCGTCAGTGGTTCCTCATTCAAACTGGTTTGTGCCTTTAATTAGGTTAAGAAGCCTGTTGATAAGGTTCTTCGGATTCATGCCTGTTTCCGGGCTGATCTCTCCAAAGGTTCTGTGTCGCCTACTACTTAGGGCGTCACAGTCGAAGATAATATGAGAGGCTGTTTCCTCCTTTTCATCACACAGCCTACACTCCACGGTTTCCCTGCGTACTCCCATGGTGTTTAGGTGTTTTCTTAGGCCGCAGTGTCCAGTCAACAGACCTATTATTATACGAGCCTTCGTTCTGTTCAGGTTCAGAAGGTCAGCCGTCAGGGTCCGGTTGGATGCCCTACCATGACTTTGCTGTGTATTTGCCCGACAGTTTGATCCCAATATTGTTGGTGTCTTCTTTTTATCCACTCGTCGATCAGGGTCCTGCATCGGTTTTTGCTAATCCCATGTGCAGGTTCTGGCCCTGTGATTAGCGTTTCAGATCTTTGTCTAGCTAGCTGGTCCGCTTTGACGTTGCCTTCAATGCCTCTATGACCTGGCACCCACATCAAGGTGACCTTGTTGTGTTTTGCCAGCTCGATGAGGTTCTGGAGGCAGTCTTAGACCAGTTTGGACTTTATCTGTATAGAGTTGAGTGCTTTGATAGCACTTTTGACAGTCAGATAGAATGTAGATGTGTTTTTTCCTATAACCACTTTCTAGATTCTTCTGAATGCATACCATGATAGCATGTGTTTCAGCTTGGAATATCGTGGAGCATTTGCCAAGTGGTATTATGTAATCCCTTCTTGGCCTTACCCCATGTATTCCTGCTCCCGTTCCTTCAACTGTCTTTGAACCGTCTGTATACCAGACTATGTCCGCAGTTGATTGTGATTCTATACTCGGGGCCCATCCAGATCCATCAATTCGTGTTTCGAATGGTTTTCGAATGAGTATAGGGTTGCATGTAATCTGAAATCATTTCGAGTTCTTCGATGTTGATTACATGAGTGATTCTGGTATGTCCAGTTGTTCGATTCTCCAGTTTTTGTTTGTTGTTTCAGTCTGTATGCACTCATCCTGGCCTCTCCAATGACATGTAAGTCAAGGGGTTCGAGGTTTAGGATCATTTCCATTACAGCTGTTGGAGTGCTATTCATTGCACCCGTGATACAGAGACAGGCAAGCCTCTGGATTTTCCCAAGGTTGGTTTTTGCCTGCCTTTGATGTGTTTTTGGCCACCATAAGAGTGAGCCATAAGTTATTCTTGGTCTTATTACCGCTGTGTAAAGCCAGTGCAAGGCTTTCGGTTTAAGCCCCCAGGTTTTTCCAAAAGCTCTCCTGCACATCATGAAGGTTATCTTGCTTTTGTTGGTTACATGTTGAAGATGCGGGTTCCAGGTTAGTTTCTTGTCAAGAATCAGCCCTAGATATTTCACCTGCTCTACTACTTGTAATGTTTCACCGAATAGTCTGGGAGGTATGAGATCTCCCATGTTTCTTCTCCGGGTGAAGGGAATTAGTGTTGTTTTGTTCGGATTTGCCCTTAGGCTCTCTCTGTTACACCATTCCTCTACTGTCCTCAGTGCATTTTGCATTAGCTCTGAGGTTGTCTCGAGTATTCTTTCCTTGATGAGGATGACCAAGTCATCTGCATACCCTTGAGAGTAATACCCTTGGTTATTCAGAGAAATTAGCAGTTCATCTACAACCATGTCCCACAGAAGGGGGGAGAGTATGCCCCCCTGTGGGGTACCTCTGGAAATTTCAACCTGCTCTGTTTCCTCGAACATGTTGGCTTGGACCAGTCTATTGTGAAGCATTGAGTGTATCCACCTGCAGGTGGTTTCGTCAATGCCTCTTCGAGTGGCCGCAGAGACCATGCTTTCAAAGGAGGTGTTGTCGAAGGCTCCTTCGATGTCTAGAAGAGTGCATAGTGCAATTTCTTTGTTTGCTAGAGACTCTTCAAGCCTTGAAACAAGCTGATGAAGTGCTGTCTCGCATGATTTTCCTGTTAGATAGGCATGTTGGTTTTGATGTAAAGGCCGTTCTACAAGAGCGGTTTTCCTTATGTTTCTATCTATCAGTTTTTCTAAGCCTTTCAGAAGAAATGACGATAGGCTTATTGGTCTGTATCCCTTTGCTTGGTCATATGAGTCCCGTCCAGGTTTCGGAATAAAGACCACAGTTTTCCAGGTTTGAGGTAGCCATCCCAATGCTAGGCTCAGCCTATACAGTCTGCACAATTCTGGTGCTAGATATTCAACTCCGCTCTGAAGTAGTATGGGAAATACTCCATCTGGGCCCGGAGACTTGTAAGGCTTGAAGGAGTTTATTGCCCACACTACTTTTGAATGAGTTACCGTTCGTTTAGCCACTTCCCAGTCTGCCCTTTTTGCCCTCAAATGAAGGTTTGCAGGGATTTCATATCTGGGGTTTTGATTTGTGGTGACAGTGGATCCTGGGAAGTGTGTATGGAGCAAGAGTTCTATAGTTTCCTTCCCAGTGTTGGTGTGATTGCCGTTGGGTTTTTTGAGAGTCCCCAACGGATTGATGGGGTCTTTGGAAAGGATGCGGTGGAGTCTTGATCTGTCTGAGGTTTGTGCTATATCCTCGCACAACTTCCTCCATGACTTTCTATGTGCTCCTCTGATTTTTTTTGTTGTATTCTGATGAGAGTTTTGGAATAATCCTCCCAGTCACCATGTTTTCTTCGCACGATTGAACAGTTTGCGGGTTTTATTTCTAAGATACGTGAGTTCGGTGTCCCACCAGCCCACTGTACCTTTAGTGGTGCTGCGCTTTGAAAGGCAGTTGTTATGATATGAAGTTATTATGGCCTCCTGTAACATTAGGGAGGTTTGCTCTATTTCATGAATCAAATTTGAGTTAGGTTTGATATTTTTGAAATTTGTGAGATTTGTGAGATTTCGATCCGTTTCTTTATCCTATACGGTCCCTCGAATAAAGGCAAACATTTCTTGGTTTCGGAAGAGATCAGGTTCGCTTCCAGTAATACTAATCCCCCTCTTCAAAACTTATGCACGGGCCCTTAGATTTCCCGACCGCCCTTTTGGCCACTCGGCCTTCCAAGGCCTCTTTGGCGAGAATGAGCTTTTCCGCTAACGTGATCGGGGAAGGATGTAGGAAGGGCAGCAACCGTGGAGATAATAATTTAGCCAGGGTTATAATTCGACTGGAGAGAATTCAGTCGTTTCGTGGGTTAAATTATTCAGGAAAGCCAAAACTTGGGGTGCTCTGTATGCCAGCGGGTATGTTGCTCCGAGCAAGTATGTTTTACACAAACGCCCGATCTCCCTCATTACTCGCTCGCTAGGATTGGAATTGGGATGTCGAACCGATAAGTATACCGCCTGCGCCCCATGAGCCGCCAGAGTAGCTTTCCATCGGTCGTTATTAAATTGCGTACCATGATCGGACAAAAGCCGTTTCGGCACTCCGTTCAGCGGAAAGTAGGCTTTTTCAAGGCGGCTTGAAACCGTTGTGGCCTTTTTTTAACGGATAGAAAGTTACGAACTTAATAGATAGAAAGTTACGAACTTAATGAACACAATAGGACCGCAATGAAGGTGACCACTCCCCGCCTTTGTGAATGCGGTTCATACAAATCAATAGCTATCAAGTCTCCCTTGCCGGCGGGGATTATGGGACGCCGTGGTGCTTTCGGTAATGATGATGTTCTCGAGATCTGACACTTTTCACTCATCTTGATCGCTCTTTTAACATCTCGCGCCATATTTGTACACCACACCTCCTTTCGCAACGCACTCCACGTTTTACAGCTACCAAAATGCCCGAATTGTTCGTAAACACCTGACAAAACTGCGTCGTTAGGTTTTTTGGTATACACAGCCGGTAATGTTCTTCCATGGAACCACGATGATATAACGTATTTTCATGAATGGCAAATCGCATTTGCAGTTTCCCGTCTCGAGGCAACTGTTTATTAATGTCGAACAGTTTTTTGTCCGCACGCTTCAAAATTTCGCAGGATTGCTTTGAATTCGGCGGGTAGCTGAAATATTGATATAATTTTGAATTGGTTATCGCGAGGGGTTGGGAGTCGCAGCAACGTGAAACGTGATAACGAATCCACAATGATATTTTTTGATCCCGGAATATATTCTAAAGTGAAGTCGAGTTCTTGTATAGCCAAAGCGTACCTCGAGGTAGGTCACCGAACAATTATCCTAAAAATCCGGAATGGTCGGCCCAATAGGAAAATTCGAAACCGACTTGGCGCCCAAATTACCTCCAACGCCTCCCGTTCGTTAGTATTATTACGCGTTTCACGCTCTAACAATCGCCTAATAGCCCAAGCTACTGATTTTCACACCCTCCAATCACCTGAAACAGATGTGTCTAATGCTACCTCTGAGCTGTCTGTAGCTAGCGCGACCTTCGTCAAACGCCTTTTCTTCCACCGGAGTCCACCGCCAAGATTGCTTACCCATCAATAGATTCGTTAACGGAGCAGCTAATCCTGAAAAGTTCTCCACAAATGACCGATCAAAATTTGCCAACCCCAAAACCGTTGAATTGCTTAGCATTCTTCCGTGGAAGGTAATCATCGATGGCTTGGATCCGACGTATTGATTCCGTGCTTGTGAGGTAACCTAAAACGGCATTTTCTGTCGAAATAAATGGCATTTTTTAAGCGCAGAGTTAACTCTGCTTGCCGTAAATGCGTCAGAACCGCGTCCAAGTGTTGGTGTAATGGGAAACAAAAGTATTTATGGCCGTTTTCTGTTTTTTTTGATTTTTCAAAGTAAAAAGAATAAATTCAAAAAAACTATTTCGCCGATGTACAAAGAGAAATTGGCTTTGATAGCCATTTCTTTGTTGTATATAAAAATGATAAATACTATCAATATTTTTCCTACCAAAAATATATCGTAAAAATGGACGAACTTAAAATCAACTCGTGCGCCCGATAAGATAACATAATTAAATTTCCCATACTTACTTATATTATCTCAACTCCTCGTGTAAAGTATAGTCACACTATCTTTTTCTAAAAAGAAATATGGATGTTTACACATATAATAATTACATATTATATAGTTTTTCTGCATACACCCTGGTGAAAGCAGCTGTCCGCTTTCACCAGGGTGTATGCAGAAAAACTAGATTTTTCTACACACAACACCAATTTTGATAGTTTCTATACTAGAATGTAAGGCACTGTTATTTTGGGTCGCCATTAGTCCTTCAGACTCAGATTCTTGCCTTCGGCTTAATATGCGAAGTCTTTTTTCAATAACTTTTTTTTCAATATATAAAATAGTACTTTTTGTCTTTTGTTTCAAATGACTTTTCTTCAAGTGAAACTAAAACTTGAATGACTTTGCCTCTCAATTAAAATGACTCTTATATTGAATTCAAGTGTTCTTTTTCTTAACTATAGTTTCAATAATACACCAGATAACTTCAATATTTCTATTGAATAAAAACATAAAAAAATATCGCACCATAAAAAAAATCATCGAAAAGTAATATCGAGAAAATAAAATGGAAAAATAAAATCATACCTAGCTATAGAAACAGATTAAAGTGATAGATTTCGAAACATCAATCAACATGAAGAGGGCTCATACTTTTAGTTTTTATATTAACTTGTTCCTTAGGTAAAACAAACAGAATCCGTACTTCCCGTCAAACTCATATTTATATTCACCGATAATTCCCCTATTTCAATAAATGTATATGCATTTGCATAATATGAATAGTTCGGGCAGGGTTCCCCCAAACAATAAAATGAATGCAAGCGTTAAAATACCTTCCAAAGGTCTCACTTACCCAGTAGACTAGTTGCTGTCTCCCAGTATCCCATTTTCCAAATAAATTTCAAATTTTCGTACCACTCTGTCGACACTCGAATAAATTTCATACCTTGAATAACTAGTCACCCAACGGGACTACTAAAATTCAACATATTTATTCCCGATGTTTCTCCCGTAAACCGTAAATCTCGAAGAAAGTATCCTCGATAACTAGCTAGCCCAAACCTTGCTCCATACACACTTTCCAGGATCCACTGTCACCACAAACCAAAACCCCAGAAATGAAATCCCTGCAAACCTTCATTCGAGGTCAAAAGGGCAGACTGGGAAGTGGCTAAATAACGGTAACTCACTCAAAAGTAGTGTGGGCAATAAACTCCTTCAAGCCTTACAAGTCTCCGGGCCCAGATGGGTATTCCATACTACTTCAGAGCGGGTTGAATATCTAGCACCAGAACTGTGCGGGACTGTACAGCTGAGCCTAGCATTGGAATGGCTACCCAAACCTGAAAACTGAAAACGTGGTCTTTATTCCAAAACCGGGACGGACCCATACGACCACGCAAAGGCTTTACAGACCAATAAGCCTATCGTCATTTCTTCTCGAAAGGCTTAGAAAAACAGATAGATAGAGACATAAGGGAAACTGCTCTAGTTTCTCTGAAAACCAAGGGTATTACTTCTAAGGGATGCAGATGACTTGGTCATCCTCATCAAAGGAAAGAATACTCGAATAACCTCAGGCTAATGCAAAATGCACTGAGAACAGTAGAGGAATGGTGTAACTGAGAGAACCTGGGGCTCAAACCGAAAGCCATGCACTGGCTTTACACAGCGGTAATAAGACCAAGAGTAACTTATGGCTCACCTCTTATGGTGGCCAAAACAAATCAAAGACAGGCAAAACCAACCTTGGGAAAATCCAGAGGCTTTGCCTGACCGTATCACGGGTGCAATGAATAGACCTCCAACAGCTGCAATGGAAATCATCCTAAACCTCGAAGCCCTTGACTTACATGTCATTGGAGAGGCCAGGATGAGTGCATACAGACTGAAACAAACAAAAAACTGGAGGATCCGAACAACTGGACATACCAGAATCACTCATGTAATCAATATCGAAGAACTCGAAATGATTTCAGACTACATGCAACCCCTATACTCATTCGAAAAACCATTCAAAACACGAATGACGGATCTGGATGGGCCCCGAGTATAGAATTACAATCAACTGCGGACATAGTCTGGTATACAGACGGTTCAAACACAGTTGAAGGAACGGGAGCAGGAATACATGGGGTGAGGCCAAGAAGGGACTACATAATACCACTTGGCAAATGCTCCACGATATTCCAAGCTGAAACACATGCATTCAGAATAACCTAGAAAGTGGTTATAGGAAAAAACACATCTACATTCTATCTGACAGTCAAAGTGCTATCAAAGCACTCAACTCTATACAGATAAAGTCTAAACTGGTCTGGGACTGCCTCAAGAACCTCATCGAGCTGGTAAAACACAACAAGGTCACCTTGATGTGGTACCAGGTCATAGAGGAATTGAAGACAACGTAAAAGCGGACCAGCTAGTTAGACAAGCATCTGAAACGCTATTCACAGGGCCAGAATCTGTGCATGGCATTAGCAAAAACCGATGCAGGACCCTGATCGACGAGTGGATAAAAAAAGACACCAACAATATTGAGATCAAACTGTCGGGCAAATACACAGCAAAGTCATGGTAGGGCACCCAAACCGGACCCTGACGGCTGACCTTCTGAACCTGAACAGAACGAAGGCACGTCGACTGGATACTGCGGCCTAAGACACCTAAACACCATGGGAGTACGCAGGGGAACCGTGGAGTGTAGGCTATGTGATGAGGAGGAAACAGCCTCTCATATTATCTTCGACTGTGATGCCCTAAGTAGAAGGCGACACAGAACCTTTGAAGAGATCAGCCCGGAAACAGGCATGAATCCGAAGAACCTTATTAACAGGCTACTAAACCTAATTAAAGGCACAAACCTGTTTGAATGAGGAACCACTGACGACAGAGTGATACAAGAGACCCCAGCGGGTCGCAGTGTCAAGGGAAGCTAAGTGCCAACCCTGTCTCTGGCTCGTCAGCTTTCAACCAATCAACTAGCCCAAAAATGGGCCTGAAAATCCGCCCATTTTTGGCAAAGCCAAAAAACTAACCGAAAACCTTGGTCCACCGCCAAAAGCGGCGGCCCCAGGTGTGAAAACACCTTAAGGTTACAAGCCAAGCCACGCTCAAAATGACAATTTAATTGGTTACAAAATTCCCTTCGGGGCGAGGACTATTATTCAAAGTCCACTCTCTCGTCTCAACAGCTACTCTAGCTTTTCGCGTATTCTGCCGCCTCGACAGAATTTCGCCCGCCGAGTTGAATCAATGGGCTCTGTTAGACATTCTCAGACGAAAACACATTAGCAACTTTGTTGGATATCTGTAAATGGCAATGACTTCAAAATGAATTAACTTATTCGTTCGGCAGAAATATATATTTTTATCCGAGCAAACCCATTTGTCATGTTAGTTTCATTCTAGAAATTGGAATTCATGAATTACGAACCAAAAATTAAAATAGCTTATTTTGGGACCAATAAAAAAACCAATAATACCCATAGAGTGTTACATTGGAGATGTAGTTCAAAAGTCTGCGATGTGATTAGGATATCATCTACATAAGTGGTGACAAAAGAAGAGAACTCTGGGACCAAAACCTTATTTACACAACGCGAAAATGCGCTGACGCTCGTGGCTAGTCCAAAAGGTAAGTAAGAGAAAACATAAGTTTTTCCATCAAATTGAAAACCCGTGTACTTCTGGCTTTCCTTTGATAAAGGAATCTGGTAGCCCTGAGTGAAGTCAACCGTAGACATGTAGCGAATGGACCCCAAAGTACGCAGAATCTCCTCCATCCGCCTCGGAGTCTCATACTATTTTTCCATTATTGTGTTTAAAAAACGTGCATCCAAACAGATGCGTACCGAGTTATCTTTTTTCAGGGTGGTCATTATCGGAGATATGAAGGGAGTAGCTGACTTCTTTATAATTCCCCATTCCTCCAACTGATCTAGTTGCTTTTGCACAACCACTTTGTATGCGATAGGAACTGAATATTGTTTTTTTTTTAAATGGCCTATCCGCGATGAGTTTGATAAGGTGGACATATTTGTTCGTCCTTCCTGGCTTTTCGGAAGAAATTGATACAAAAATGATCGGAATATTTTTTTCTGTTGAGGTGGTAGCTCACAGTCCTCGATTTTCCCATTTATTTGACCCTCGATGTCTACGGGGTTTGTCGAAAACGCGGCAACCGAATGACTCTTGAAAGAGCTCTAATGCTGACCGGTGACGGCTCGCCAAATTCATGACGCGCATCTTCTTCTGGAACCGCTAGCCATTCTCCCTGTACCCGAAAAAATATGGTATTGGCCTCCAAATTAACGTTGGGCACATACCGCCGCAGAAAATTGACCCCAATAATAATCGGATACGCAAGATCCGGTATATACAAAAATTCGTGATGAAACGTTTTTCCTAACATGGCGAAAGTCAATAATGATTGCTGAACTACCCCACCTTGAAAGCCCCTGAAACACGAATGCCCGTGCATGGAAAAATCGGAATCTGGTCATGCTTTTCCTGAATGCCTGACCAACTTCCTCCTCATAAGCGCATACCTGGCTTCTAGAGTCTATCAAAGGCTGAAAATTGTACATAAAAAATTGCAATTTTTACAACCGGACATCTATAATCTAACAATTTTTGACAACCATCACATTCAGCCAGCAAATCTTCGCGAGTGTCGGGTGAAAAGTTTGGAGCCCTCGAAATCACCGCTTCCACAACCGAGCTCACTATTGCGGAGCATCCATCTCGTTTCCCTGATCTATATCCCGATCACCCTGATTTTCCACATCCAAACTAGAATTTTGTTTATCACCGCCCATTCCCGTGGTAAATCATTTTTCATTATTATTATTATAAGGAAATCGCCGATCATTGTATATTCCTCGATTGGACTCATTTCTTCCTTGATTATACATTTCTCGAGGTTTAATTTCGCGACTCATCCGATTATGCTCCGAAACGCGTACCGGTCTTTCAAAATAATAATCAGCTTGACTGAGTTTTTCCATGGCATTCGATAGCGTTTGGGTCCCCATCACAAAAACTCAGTCAAGCTGATTATTATTTTGGAAGACCGGCACGCGTTTCGGAGCATAATCGGATGAGTCGCGAAATTAAACCCCGAGAAATATATAATCAGGGAAGAAATGAGTCCAATCGAGGAATATACAATGATCGGTCTAGTCTAGTTGAGGTTCTGAATATCGTGGTTCCAAATGTTTTGCTTTTACTACCTGTCTCATAATGTAATCAACTAGCGCGCCATCTGATTCTGCATATTTTACCGACTGTAAATCTAATTTAATTTCTAGTTGCCTCATTTCTGACCGAAAATGAGAAACACGAGCTGTTTTGAAATTGCGAAAACACGAAAAAGCCAATAAGGCTCTACCTCTCAACTGATTTAGCAACTCATATTTGATTACTTCAATTGTTTGAATTTCTAGCAAAAAAAACTGCTCGATGTGTTCTATAAAATCCACTGGATGCACTCCATTTACATCATCGAACTATAGTAATTTACTTGCCCCATCTGCTGAACCCGATACATTACCAGCCCTAAATGTGGCAAGTCGCGTATTATTACTCGCGCCTGCTTCGTTATTTGTAGATTGCGTATTACAGCGGAGTTTTTGAAGGCAAAAAATTATAAAATAGACATTTGGCAACACAGCATATGTGCGTATCCTGTAATACATACTTGTTGCTGAATCGATGAAGTACCTAGTGTTACAGAAGCATTTTGAACTAGACGAAGTTTTGAACATCTCAAAAGTTCGTGTGGTGTTGTTAGCACTGAAAGCAGGCGCAATCTAGCGATAAAGGTAGAGAATTAAAGATCGATGTCAGTAAAAATCAGCAAATCAGTTTACTTTTGCGATTTTGTTCCAATTAAACCCAGTATCACTCTTTTCTCATTTTTAAGTTTCGGATATTGATAATGGTGTTGGTGATCTGCAAGTTGGCAGCACAAAAAAGCACCAACATTTTAAAAGTTCTTAGTAGTAGTGCTATACTTAAGCTACAGAGACGAAAAACAACAAAAGTCGAGAATTAATTTATTAATTAGGACAGAAATACGCAAATAAGTAGAAGTACAGTCACGGCAGACTGAGGAGGTGCTACTCCGTCGTTGACGTTAGGGCCACGCCCCACATAAATATATCAACAAAAAAGTTATACTCTGCTGAGATTCGAACCTGCAACCTTCTGCTTATGAAACATACGTATACCGCTGAGCTACCAGGATTTATAAAGACATCAATTAAATGTACAAACAAAAAGATATATATTTTTAAGTGTCATTCGTCATCCGTTTGAATTATTCAATACGAAATAAATTAGTAATTAATATTTACTAACAATAATACTTCACGAAATGTAGTCACAAAGGTATGCAAACCGGATTATGTTCGACAAATCAGACAATACTGATGGAGAAAAAATAACTACATAATTTCGCGTTATCAGATGAAAATAAGAAGCATTTCTAATTTCATCGAGAATTCCAGAAAACTTAACTGATATCATATTACTCAATACACTGAATAATAAACACCTATTTTTATGACGGTGGTTTGAAATCAAGGTCGCGCATAGAATGTAGGTATTCGCGTGATTTGGGGTGTTTCAAGACATTGAACGTTTTGAATTATGGTAGAATGAAGAATTCAAGTATGAGTTGGATCACCTAGCATTAAACCTTTCTGTATGCATTAGATTAGTTATGAAATGTATAGTCCATACCATTATGTTTTTGGAGTCTGAGTGGGATCATATTAAACGTTATGAATTATGGTAGAATGAATTAGGTAAGTATGAGTGGATCTCCTTAAAAACATTATTCATTGTTCCTAGATAATCTAATAATACAAATTTAGATGTTACAATTGGTTGAAAAACACCACGACAAGAAATTGTTATATGTGCAACTCAAATAATTAAATAATTCAATGAAATATTCATACTACAAAATAAATCATTGGTAAGATTTTTTCTATTTAGAATATATTCATATGGAATGATGAATCCATTCAATACATGATAGCAAATCTAAATACTCTAGTATTCTTAAGTCCTAGATTTATAAAAAAATATATATCGTTTTTTATTTCATTCAGTAATTGTAACGTTTTCAATGGTTCTCAGTGTATTTAGATGTTCATTTCTATAATAAGGATGATAATGATAATAATAATGATATTGATTATAGTGATCATAATGATAATAATGATGATAATGATGATAATAATGATAATAATGAAAATAATGAAAATAATGATAATAATGATAATAGATAATAATGGGGATAATGATAAAAATAATAACAATAATGATAATAAGGAAAATAATAATGATAATACTGATAATAATGATGATAATGATAATAATGATAATAATAATAATGATAATAATAATAATGATAATCTCGGTAAACATATATTTGAATTATTCAAACTAAAATTGAATAAATAAATTTGTGAACCACACATCAAAATTGAAATTACAGACTAAAACATGTTTAACACGAATATATCAAAACCTGGTTCTGATATTGTTATACATTTCACAATGAAGGGAATAAAAATGTTAATTAAGTAGAAAAAATTATTAAGATGATTCAGCACTCCATAGGAAATGAAATAACTTGATGTGTTGGAAATTGGGATTATTTTATTCAATTAGTTCACGTGAAGTAAAAAAAACCAAATGATATGCAAACCGAAACATTCTTAGAAAGCAATGTGTAAAAGTTTAAGTTAGAGTTTACTTCAAACAACCTTATCAAACTAATTCTATGGATTCGTGTTACACAGCCTTTTTTTTTACATTGAAATGAGATTATTTGAAACGATTATCTGAGTTGGTAACACTTGATGGGGAGTTATGGTTGAAATATATTTGTTAATAATTATTGATCGAAATCCAGTTCTCTTCATTTCCCAAAATACATGCATGATGTGTCTTCGAAATCTAAAGAAAAAATATTTATTTTCATACGGGATGAAACTTAAATAACAATATAATCAAAAGAAAGATCCTGGATTAATTTATTTTCAATATACATTCAAAACAGATAATGAATTATTTCAAATTATTGATAATTTTCCACAAATAGAGACCTTTGAAACGATAAGGGGTTACAGAAACCGCCTATAACATGAAACCGAACAAATCAAAAGTCGGAATATAAAATAATGAGGGTTTTTTTGAAAAAAAAGGTATCAATCATTCCCATGGAGTCAGAATCCATTGGGATTCATCGTCATTTTAATTCAAATAGAAAGTGACTTCCAATTTTATTTTATTGCAACTGAAATGGTGAAAAATTGAACCTTCAAATGAAAAATATCTAAATTTAATATGAGGAAAATTGAACTCTTTCATCAAAAATACATCGTCACTAGTAATGTACATTAAAAGTGCCACTTTTGAGTTATCGTATTCTGAAAATCAATTGAAATTTTGCCTAATCAGTTTTATATATTTTTCATAATAATGTTTCTACTTGCATATCAATTCCACATAAAAAAGTATTATTTACTGGTATAAACTATAATGGAATAATTCATAATTTTTATAATGTGGTTTGAGAGTCTCATTATTATTTGTGGGAGTCTGATGATTATGTACCGAATGATTTAAAGTCATATTCATCCATATAGAAAGAGACTTCCAATATTTTTTATTGCAACTGAAAGGGGTGAAAAATCAACCCTTAAAATAATTTTTATTTGAGCAGTTTTATAAATTTTCCACTTTTATAACGATTCCACACGAAAAAGTATTATTTACACATTTTCATGGTGTGGTTTGAGAATCTCATTATCATTTGCTGTCTGATAATTTTGTACCTCAAGATTTCAAATCATATTAATCCATTTTGAAAGAGACTCCTACATTTTTGTCTTTTATGTTGAAAATGGTTTTTTCTCAAACATCATAGGAGCAACTGAAATGATGAGAAAATCCAACCTTCAAATAAAAAATACTAAATTTGATATAATGAAAATTGAACTATTTTATCGCAAATACATTATCACTAGTATATAATGTAGTTTATGATAAGAGCCACTTTGGAGTTATCTGAAAATTAATTGAAAAGTATATGTTATTTTTGGCCTGAGTATTAAAAATTGATTTCATCAACGCCTTCAGCACTCCTTTGTCAAATATTTTATTTTAATTAATATTTTTCGCTTTTATTATGCGTGTGTCTCTGAGGTAGGTATTCTGGTGAGTAAGGTTACTATAATCACCTAAGGGGCAAAGGTCTTATAGTGGGTTAGCTTAGTAACCAGAATACCATTATTAACATTATCATAATTATTATCATTATCATCATTATCATTATTATCATTAATTATCGTTATTATCATCATTATCATTATTAACATCATTATAATTATTATCATTATTTTCATTATTATTATCATCATTATTATCATTAGTATCATTATTATCATTATCATCATTATTGCCATTATTATCATTATCATCATTATTGCCATTATTATCATTATCATTATTGTTCATTATTATCATTATTTTCATTATTATCATTATTATCATAATTGTTATTATTACCATTATTATCATTATGATTATCATTATCATCAACATCATTAGCATGATTATTATCATTATAAACATTATTATCATTTGAAAGTGGAAATATTGCGTCCGAAAGAAATACATGAAGGAAGGGAATTTCGTGGCATAGCGAACAAATTATTAAATTAAAGAAAAAAAGCATCCTCAAGTGGGATCTTATTTTTACGTCTACCCTGCCATTCGAGGACATATGAATCGACACACACTCGTAACCTTTCCTTCTATAATTTAATGTTCATGTTAAAATAATCGAAGATCAAACGTATTATCAATGGCCGTCAGGATCCATTACCTGTCACTCTAACGTCATCGTTATTTGACGATTTCAGTAGCAGATTCAGGAAGATGATCTCTAACCACTGATAAGATTTAGCCAAATATATAATGTGAAAGTGGAAATATTGCGTCCGAGAGAAATACATGAAAGAAGGGAATTTCGTGGCATAGCGGACAAATTATTAAATTAAAGAAAAGCACCCTCAAGTGGGAGTCGAACCCACGACCTTATGATTTCTAGCCATACGCTCTACCATCTGAGCCATTCGAGTACATAGGAATCGACACACACTTTCCTTCCATAATTTAATGTTCATTTTAGAAATGAATCGAAGATCAAACGTACTTATCAATGGCCGTCGAGAGCCATTACCTGTGATTCTAACGTCATCGTTATTTGACGATTTCAGTAGCAGATTCAGGAAGATGATCTCTAACCACTGATTAGATTTAGCCAAATATATAATGTAAAAGTGGAAATATTGCGTCCAAAAGAAATACATGAACGAAGGGAATCTCGTGGCATAGCGGACAAACTATTAAATTAAAGAAAAAAAGCATCCTCAAGTGGGAGTCGAACCCACGACCTTATGATTCTAGCCATACGCTCTACCAATATTTCCACTTTTACATTATATATTTGGCTAAATCTTATCAGTGGTTAGAGATCATCTTCCTGAATCTGCTACTGAAATCGTCAAATAACGATGACGTTAGAGTGACAGGTAATGGATCCCGACGGCCATTGATAAGTACGTTTGATCTTCGATTCATTTCTCACATGAACATTAAATTATGGAAGGAAAGGATTCACGAGTGTGTCGATTCCTATGTCCTCGAATGGTTCAGATGGTAGAGCGTATGGCTAGAAATCATTAGGTCGTGGTTCGACTCCAACTTGAGAATGCTTTCTTCTTTAAATTAATAATTTGTCCGCTATGCCACAAAATTCCCTTCTTTCATTATTATCATTTTTATATTATTATTGTCATTATTATCAGTATTATCATTATTATCATCATTATCATTATTATCATCATTTTCATTATTATTGTTATCATTATTATCATTATTGTCATTATCATTATCATTATGCTCATTAGTATTAACATCATTATTATTATCATTATTATCATTAATATTATTATTATTTTCATTCTGAACAATTCCAGTCAGGCCCTTACTTCCGAAGCTCCGACTCATTCGGAAGGTCGTGCTGGTTACATAAACCAATGACCTCTCCCCACATCCGTGAGGTGAGAGATCATAGTGTCCGAGAATCATGAGTCCTGAGCAGAAGTAACGATCCGAGAATGACTGCCTTCTGCATGCGGCCGGCTAAAGATTCTGCTGATTTACGACATGCCGATATAATTTTCAGGTTTGAGAGTAGCGTTGGCATCATTCCACCAAGGGCCTCTATAATCAGAACCACTATATTTACAGAATGGTCTGGATAGAGTCTGCGGAGCTCAAAGACTAAATCTCGATACTTCGTCCGTTTCTTCTCCTCTTTTCGCACGATATTCTTCTCGCCCAGAGCTGAAAGCTCTATGACGTATATCGTTTTTTCATTGCCTGAGGGTGGGGAATGAGTAGTTCCAATAAATTCAGCACTTCTCATTCACCACAACGGACTCAATATCCCCCGGAGCGTATGGCAGCACTGGTGTCTCATTAATACCGCACGAGTGTCGTAAATGATAATACAGCACTCGAAACGCCGCGTTATGACGATGGATTTAGGCTGAGACCGCGTATGCTGTACATGCTGACAGCAAGTGCATAATGGTCTCAGGCGCTCCATGGCCCTGCATCTCGTGTCTGGGACCTCTATACCCATCACGCGGCTTTGGTAGACGAGAGTGTTGAAAACACCGTCCTGGCAAGCCATGATGATTCCCTCAGTCTCCGACTTGAGTCCTCCTGACCTAAGGAAAGCAAAGGTCAGCCTTTCGGATAAGCCGTGGTCTTCAATATGTTTGTAGAAGATTCCATGCGTCGGCTTATCCTTGTGGAGCTGCAGATGTACAGTATTCTCTGCAGGTTTTATGTGGACTCTCCGTCGAGCAGGCTCCAACTCGGTGATAGAGTCTTGGATTTCCGCTCGGTGTCGAATACAAGACCGAGTTTATCGGCTGCACGGATTGCTGCCTTAAAGAGAAATGCTCCTTTCCTGGACCTCATGGTCTTTGACCATGCACAGAAGGGATCCAAGCAAGAGTGACTCTTGCACCACCCTCAGAGATTGCTGCAGATCTCCTTCCCCCGAAGCATAAAGCTTCAGGTCATCCATATAAAATAAATGGGTGACCTTATGTCTTCGGTCTCCGGGGATGCCGCAGTTGTAACCACGGGTTTTTCTGAGCGCAACGGATAATGGCATAAGTGAGATGCAAAAGAGGAGGAGGCTGAGGCAATAACCTTGGAACACACCTTTCCTGAAGATAACCTGTTCCGTTTGGACTTGGGCTCCACCTGATGTTATGGTGAAGCGAGTCCTCCAGAGTGGTATCAATTGTTCAATGCATCTCACTATTTGATCGGGTACCGCAAGGCATCTGAGCAGATGCAAGATCAACTCATGCGATATTGAATCAAATGCCTTGCGGTAATCGATCCAGGCTATCGAAAGGTTGCGCTTATACTGCATGGAGTCCTGCGTGATACATCTACCGATCAGCAGGTTCTCCTTGCAGCCAGCTACACGTTTCTTCGACCCTTTCTGCTCATATATCCGTTCGTACACCGTGTCAACCGCGAGGAGTATTCGCGTGTACAAAATGCGGGTAAACAATTTGTAACACGTGATCAAGCCTGTTATCGGTCTGTAATTCTTGGGATCAGACAAATCTGCGTTTTTGGGGATTAGCCCGGTTCGCCCCTCGAGAAACCAAGCCAGAATCTGCTGCTCTCCACTAAGCCACGAGTTGAAAACTTTGGCTAAGTGGTGGTGGGTACTAAGGAACTTTTTCCACCACAAGTTGCTCAACCCGTCTGGGCCTGGAGTTCTTCGAGCCCTGTAGAGCTTTCCGAACTTCTTCCGGGGTTATCGGTTGGCGCAGTTCATTTGGATGAGGCTGCTGAAACCTTCTACAGAAGGCTCCAAACTGCGTCAGGGCAGGAGTGTCTATGTTGAGTGGCTTCGGATATTCGTAAATCTCTTTCCAGAAGTTTTCCATCTGATCAGCGGTCGGCGGGTTTTCCACAACAAGCGGCGGTTGCTGGAATAGGTGGGGGGGTTTCTCGCGGAACTGTTTGTTTTCCGCGATTCCTCTCGCTTGCCGTACTCGTGACTTCTTCGCAGCCACTAGCATTCGTATCCTATCAAGGCAGTGTTGTTTGATGGTTAACAGTACTCTTGATTCAATGTGTGATGGACTCGTCGCAACTTAGCTGCGATTCTCCGCACCGTTAGCGTAAATGGCCTATTGGCCACTACGTAGTCCATCACACATTGGATACGAGATTCGGGCTGTCTCCCCGACTTGATTTTGGCTTCCATCTTCTGTATGCGTCTCTCATGTTTTCTAGTCGAAGATGTATCATTCTGCGTATCTGCACGGGAAAGCATAAGACCAGAGTCATACACTGCGGTGTTGATTTGCCAGATGTCAGCCTCTTCTGGAAGCGCTTCACGAATCTCTGCATCCACTCGAGCCAAGTATTGAGGCTTCAGGGGGTTCAAAGTGCAGAGCACCCTGCGAGTTCTGATACCCTCTATTGGTGAAATATTGATACCTGCCACCTCTTCGGCTGGTTCGACACGTGGCTGTAATAAAAGGTATGGTTGGGTCTATACTATTAGCCGGCCGTAAATCTTTCACGTGGATCCGCAGCAGTCGTTTGCTAGTCTGATCTTTTATGTTGTATTCTACTGGGGACAGTACCTGTGTTACCGTATACGTGCCCGAATATTTCAGTGCGAGATTTGCGGCGTACCCTTTTCAGTGGAAGACAGGTGATGCTCCTTTTCATGACTTGGTCACCTACGTGGCAACGCCACTCTCGACGGCGGAGGTTATAATGACGGCTCTGGGTAGTGAAAGGTTTGGCGAGATTTATACGGACCATCTCGAATGAGCCTGTCTGTTTGATCGGTGACCTCGGGCTGTCTGATTTCCTCTTCGTCTTCTGGTGTCGGTGTTACTAGGGGCCGGTACAGTGCTTTCGGTACTTCTAGCTCTCTTCCAAAGTTCAGGAATGCGGGAGAGTATCCAGTGGAATCCTGGCGAGCGGTGTTGGTCGCAAATATCAATTCGGCGAGATATGAATCCCATTTTCGGCGATCCTGGTCAAAAAACTGGGCGATCATCGTCTTCAAGATCTCGTTGACCCTCTCCACTGGGTTGGCTTGCAGCGTGTATGGCGGTGTGCTACGGTGGTTGATTCCAAGTTCCTTTAGCATATCCTCAAACAGGTGCCCTGTGAACTGGGTTCCGTTGTCGCTGAGAACTACTTTTGGACATCCGTGTCGCTGAGAACTACTTTTGGACATCCGAAGCGGGTAATGATCTCTTCGTAGAGAGCTAGGGCTGACGGTTAGCCGACGGTTGCATCTTGCCTGCTGGTTTCATTTGCGACGGCTCTGACAGGAATCGCAACTTTTGACGTACTGGGCCACGTCGCGGAACATGCCTGGCCAGTAATAGCGGCCTGCAATCCTTGCTATCGTTTTTGCAATTCCCATGTGTCCGGCGGTCGGCGCGTCGTGCATCTCACGCAGTATGTTGCCTCTTGTCGGCTTGGGGACACACAATTTCCATGGAGTGGAAAGTTCTGACTCCGTAAGGTCGTTGGAATCCCAGAAATGGCGGTACAAGTGTTCTTCACGGATACAGTAATCTGGAAATGTCTCGGGACTTCTTTGCACTTCCTCCTTCTTTTTATTGTACCAGGCTACCGGTTCGATGTCGGTTACTTCTTCAGCATGTTCTCCCAGTTCTTCGCGTCGTGGGTCATCTGCCACCTTATTCAGCCCTCCTCGGCGGTACTTGACCTTGCAGCCAGCGGAGAGACTGATGGTCGGTGATGACCGTGAAGTGGTATCCCTCCAAGAAAGGCTGGAGTTTCTCTATCCCCCATACAATTGCTAGGCATTCCTTCTCGGTCACGAAATAGGCCTTCTCTGCGGATGTTGAGGATCGGCTGGCATACGTTATGACGTGTTCTCTGTCGGCAGTGGTCTGAGTCAGGACCACTCCTAAACCTTGGTTGGAAGCATCTGTCTGCATGGTGAACGGCTTGTCGAAGTCGGGGCAGGCGAGGACTGGTGCTTCTGTTAGGCAAGTTTTCAGCTTCTGGAAAGCTTCCTCTTGTTCCGGTGTCCAGTGCCAGCGGCGGTTCTTCTTCAGCAGACGGTGCAACGGTGCTGCTACTTCAGAAAATGCTGGCACAAATCGTCTGTACCAGGAGGCCATTTCGTGAAAACGTCTCAAACCTCGCACGTTGGTGGGAGTGGTCAATTCCACTATGGAGGCGACTTTCTCGGGATCCGTTCGGATGCCTTCTGACGTCACTAGGTGTCCGAAATATTTGAGTGATCTCCTCCCAAACTAACATTTCTCTGGATTGACTTGCAGCTTAGCGGCACGAAGGCGACGGAACACCGCAATTAAATTCGACGGATGGAAGGCGGGGTTATACCGACAAAAGTAAGATCTCGTAAATTATTTGATATGATAGCACGACCCATTGAAACGCATCATAAATATGATCATTCCTTGTACGCTGACAACTAATAGTTCGTGAATTTAAAACCAACAGTCATAAAAGACGACGGGTGATAAATTCATATACGATGATTCCCTCATACGGCGGGATATTTGTAACTACGCATTAGTTTATTAATTAGGACAGAAATACGCAAATAAGTAGAAGTACAGTCACGGCAGACTGAGGAGGTGCTACTCCGTCGTTGACGTTAGGCCACGCCCACATAAATATATCAACAAAAAGTTATACTCTGCTGAGATTCGAACCTGCAACCTTCTGCTTATGAAGCATACGTATACCGCTGAGCTACCAGGATTTATAAAGACATCAATTAAATGTACAAACAAAAGATATATATTTTAAGTGTCATTCGTCATCCGTTTGAATTATTCAATACGAAATAAATTAGTAATTAATATTTACTAACAATAATACTTCACGAAATGTAGTCACAAGGTATGCAAACCGAATTATGTTCGACAAATCAGACAATACTGATGGTGAAAAAATAACTACATAATTTCGCGTTATCAGATGAAAATAAGAAGCATTTCTAATTTCATCGAGAATTCCAGAAAACTTAACTGATATCATATTACTCAATACACTGAATAATAAACACCTATTTTTATGACGGTGGTTTGAAATCAAGGTCCGCATAGAATGTAGGTATTCGCGTGATTTGGGGTGTTTCAAGACATTGAACGTTTTGAATTATGGTAGAATGAATTAGGTAAGTATGAGTGGATCTCCTTAAAAAAATTATTCATTGTTCCTAGATAATCTAATAATACAAATTTAGATGTTACAATTGGTTGAAAAACACCACGACAAGAAATTGTTATATGTGCAGACTCAAATAAATGTGAATATTGACTGATTCAATGAAATATTCATACTACAAAATAAATCATTGGTAAGATTTTTTCTATTTAGAATATATTCATATGGTGAATGATGAATCCATTCAATACATGATAGCAAATCTGAAATATCTACTACGTAGACACAGTTATACTTAATGTCCTAGATTTATAAAAAAATATATATAGTTTTTTATTTCATTCAGTAATTGTAACGTTTTCAATGGTTCTCAGTGTATTTAGATGTTCATTTCTATAATAAGGATAATAATGATAATAATAATGATATTGATTATAGTGATCATAATGATAATAATGATGATAATGATGATAATAATGAAAATAA
Organism: Gonioctena quinquepunctata; assembly: GCA_018342105.1. Classification (NCBI taxonomy): domain Eukaryota; kingdom Metazoa; phylum Arthropoda; class Insecta; order Coleoptera; family Chrysomelidae; genus Gonioctena; species Gonioctena quinquepunctata. The sequence goes on from JAFIRS010000827.1 coordinate 270,795, forward strand.
TGAAAATAATGATAATAATGATAATAGATAATAATGGGTAATGATAAAATAATAACAATAATGATAATAAGGAAAATAATAATGATGATGATAATACTGATAATAATGATGATAATGATAATAATGATAATAATAATAATAATGATAATAATAATAATGATAATCTCGGTAAACATATATTTGAATTATTCAAACTAAAATTGAATAAATAAATTTGTGAACCACACATCAAAATTGAAATTACAGACTAAAACATGTTTAACACGAATATATCAAAACCTGGTTCTGATATTGTTATACATTTCACAATGAAGGGAATAAAAATGTTAATTAAGTAGAAAAAATTATTAAGATGATTCAGCACTCCATAGGAAATGAAATAACTTGATGTGTTGGAAATTGGGATTATTTTATTCAATTAGTTCACGTAAGTAAAAACCAAATGATATGCAAACCGAAACATTCTTAGAAAGCAATGTGTAAAAGTTTAGTTAGAGTTTACTTCAAACAACCTTATCAAACTAATTCTATGGATTCGTGTTACACAGCCTTTTTTTACATTGAAATGAGATTATTTGAAACGATTATCTGAGTTGGTAACACTTGATGGGGAGTTATGGTTGAAATATATTTGTTAATAATTATTGATCGAAATCCAGTTCTCTTCATTTCCCAAAATACATGCATATGTGTTCGAAATCTAAAGAAAAATATTTATTTTCATACGGGATGAAACTTAAATAACAATATAATCAAAGAAAGATCCTGGATTAATTTATTTTCAATATACATTCAAAACAGATAATGAATTATTTCAAATTATTGATAATTTTCCACAAATAGAGACCTTTGAAACGATAAGGGTTACAGAAACCGCCATAACATGAAACCGAACAAATCAAAGTCGGAATAAAAAATAATGAGGGTTTTTTGAAAAAGGTATCAATCATTCCCATGGAGTCAGAATCCATTGTGATTCACTCATTTTAATTCAAATAGAAAGTGACTTCCAATTTTATTTTATTGCAACTGAAATGGTGAAAATTGAACCTTCAAAATGAAAATATCTAAATTTAATATGAGGAAAATTAACTCTTTCATCAAAAATACATCGTCATATTCATCCATATAGAAAGAGACTTCCAATATTTTTTATTGAACTGAAAGGGTGAAAAATCAACCCTTAAAATAATTTTTATTTGAGCAGTTTTATAAATTTTCCACTTTTATAACGATTCCACACGAAAAGTATTATTTACAATTTTCATGGTGTGGTTTGAGAATCTCATTATCATTTGCTGTCTGATAATTTTGTACCTCAAGATTTCAAATCATATTAATCCATTTTGAAAGAGACTCCTACATTTTTGTCTTTATGTTGAAAATGGTTTTTCTCAAACATCATAGGAGCAACTGAAATGATGAGAAAATCCAACCTTCAAATAAAAATACTAAATTTGATATAATGAAAATTGAACTATTTTATCCAAATCATTATCACTATATATAATGTAGTTTATGATAAGAGCCACTTTGGAGTTATCTGAAAATTAATTGAAACGTAAATGTTATTTTTGGCATGAGTACTAAAAATTAATTACATCAAAGCAATCAGCACGCATATGTCAAATATTATAATATAATTAATATTTTTCGCTTTTATTATGCGTGTGTCTCTGAGGTAGGTATTCTGGTGAGTAAGGTTACTATAATCACCTAAGGGCAAAGGTCTTATAGTGGGTTAGCTTAGTAACCAGAATACCATTATTAACATTATCATATTATTATCATTATCATCATTATCATATTATCATTAATTATCGTTATTATCATCTTTATCATTATTAACATCATTATAATTATTATCATTATTTTCATTATTATTATCATCATTATATCATTAGTATCATTATTATCATTATCATCATTATTGCCATTATTATCATTATCATCATTATTGCCATTTATTATCATTATTGTTCATTATTATCATTATTTTCATTATTATCATTATTTCATAATTGTTATTATTACCATTATTATCATTATGATTATCATTATCATTAACATCATTAGCATGATTATTATCATTATAAACATTATTATCATTTAAAGTGGAAATATTGCGTCCGAAAGAAATACATGAAGGAAGGGAATTTCGTGGCATAGCGAACAAATTATTAAATTAAAGAAAAAAGCATCCTCAAGGGGAGTCGACCCGACCTTATGATTCTAGCCATACGCTCTACCATCTGAGCCATTCGAGGACATATGAATCGACACACACTCGTGAATCCTTACCTTCTATAATTTAATGTTCATGTTAGAAATGAATCGAAGATCAAACGTACTTATCAATGGCCGTCAGGATCCATTACCTGTCACTCTAACGTCATCGTTATTTGACGATTTCAGTAGCAGATTCAGGAAGATGATCTCTAACCACTGATAAGATTTGGAAATATATAATGTGAAAGTGGAAATATTGCGTCCGAGAAAATACATGAAATAAGGGAATTTCGTGGCATAGCGGACAAATTATTAAATTAAAGAAAAAAGCACCCTCAAGTGGGAGTCGAACCCACGACCTTATGATTTCTAGCCATACGCTCTACCATCTGAGCCATTCAGTACATGAGAATCGACACACACTTTCCTTCCATAATTTAATGTTCATTTTAGAAATGAATCGAAGATCAAACGTACTTATCAATGGCCGTCGAGAGCCATTACCTGTGATTCTAACGTCATCGTTATTTGACGATTTCAGTAGCAGATTCAGGAAGATGATCTCTAACCACTGATTAGATTCAGCCAAATATAATGTAAAAGTGGAAATATTGCGTCCAAAGAAATACATGACGAAGGGAATCTCGTGGCATAGCGGACAAATTATTAAATTAAAGAAAAGCCTCCTCAAGTGGGAGTCGACCCACGACCTTATGATTTCTAGCCATACGCTCTACCAATATTTCCCCTTCCCTTATATATTTGGCTAAATTTATCAGGGGGTTAAGAATCTTCCGAATCTCTACTGAAATCGTCAAACAACGAACGTTAGAACAGGTAATGGATCCCGACGGCCATATAATACGTTTGATCTTCGATTCATTTCACATGAACATAAATTATGGAAGGAAAGGATTCACGAGTGTCGATTCCTTTCCTCGAATGGTTCAGATGAGAGAAACAGTATTGAAATCATTTGATCGTGTTCGACTCAACTTGAAAAGCTTTCTTTAAATTAATAATTTGTCCGCTTATCACAAAATTCCTTCTTCATTTTTATCATTTTATATTATTATTGTACATATCAGTATTATCATTATTATCATCATTATCATTATTATCATCATTTTCATTATTATTATTATCATTATTATCATTATTGTCATTATCATTATGCTCATTAGTATTATCATCATTATTATTATCATTATTATCATTAATATTATTATTATTTTCATTCTGAACAATTCCAGTCAGGCCCTTACTTCTGAAGCTCCGACTCATTCGGAAGGTCGTGCTGGTTACATAAACCAATGACCTCTCCCACATCCGTGAGGTGAGAGATCATAGTGTCCGAGAATCATGAGTCCTGAGGCAGGTAACGATCCGAGAATGACTGCCTTCTGCATGCGGCCAGCTAAAGATTCTGCTGATTTACGACATGCCGATATAATTTTCAGGTTTGAGAGTAGCGTTGGCATCATTCCACCAAGGGCCCTATAATCAGAACCACTATATTTACAGAATGGTCTGGATAGAGTCTGCGGAGCTCGAAGACTAAATCTCGATACTTGTCCGTTTCTTCTCCTCTTTTCGCACGATATTCTTCTCGCCCAGAGCTGAAAGCTCTATGACGTATATCGTTTTTCATTGCCTGAGGGTGGGGAATGAGTAGTTCCAATAAATTCAGCACTCTCATTCACCACAACGGACTCAATATCCCCGGAGCGTATGGCAGCACTGGTGTCTCATTAATACCGTACGAGTGTCATAAATGATAATACAGCACTCGAAACGCCGCGTTATGACGATGGATTTAGGCTGAGACCGCGTATGCTGTACATGCTGACAGCAAGTGCATAATGGTCTCAGGCGCTCCATGGCCCTGCATCTCGTGTCTGGGACCTCTATACCCATCACGCGGCTTTGAGACGAGAGTGTTGAAAACACCGTCCTGGCAAACCATGATGATTCCCTCAGTCTCCGACTTGAGTCCTCCTGACCTAAGGAAGCAAAGGTCACCCGGATAAGCCGTGGTCTTCAATATGTTTTAGAAGATTCCATGCATCGGCTATCCTTGTGGACTCAGATGTACAGTATTCTCTGCAGGTTTTATGTGGATTCCGTCGAGCAGGCTCAACTCGGTGATAGAGTCTTGGATTTCCCGCTCGGTGTCGAATACAAGACCGGTTTATCGGCTGCACGGATTGCTGCCTTAAGAGAAATGCTCCTTTCCTGTGACCTCATGGTCTTTGACCATGCAGAAGGGATCAAGCAAAGTGTACTCTTGCACCACCCTCAGAGATTGCTGCAGATCTCCTTCACCCGAAGCATAAAGCTTCAGGTCATCCATATAAAATAAATGGGTGACCTTATGTCTTCGGTCTCCGGGGATGCCGCAGTTGTAACCACGGGTTTTTCTGAGCGCAACGGATAATGGCATAAGTGAGATGCAAAAGAGGAGGAGGCTGGGGCAATAACCTTGGAACACACCTTTCCTGAAGATAACCTGTTCCGTTTGGACTTGGGCTCCACCTGATGTTATGGTGAAGCGAGTCCTCCAGAGTGGTATCAATTGTTCAATGCATCTCACTATTTGATCGGGTACCGCAAGGCATCTGAGCAGATGCAAGATCAACTCATGCGATATTGAATCAAATGCCTTGCGGTAATCGATCCAGGCTATCGAAAGGTTGCGCTTATACTGCATGGAGTCCTGCGTGATACATCTACCGATCAGCAGGTTCTCCTTGCAGCCAGCTCACTTTCTTCGACCCTTTCTGCTCATATATCCGTTCGTACACCGTGTCAACCGCGAGGAGTATTCGCGTGTACAAAATGCCGATAAACAATTTGTAACACGTGATCAAGCCTGTTATCGGTCTGTAATTCTTGGGATCAGACAAATCTGCGTTTTGGGATTAGCCCGGTTCGCCCCCCGAGAAACCAAGCCAGAATCTGCTGCTCTCCACTAAGCCACGAGTTGAAAACTTTGGCTAAGTGGTGGTGGGTACGAAGGAACTTTTCCACCACAAGTTGCTCAACCCGTCTGGGCCTGGAGTTCTTCGAGCCCTGTAGAGCTTTCCGAACTTCTTCCGGGGTTATCGGTTGGCGCAGTTCATTTGGATGAGGCTGCTGAAACCTTCTACAGAAGGCTCCAAACTGCGTCAGGGCAGGAGTGTCTATGTTGAGTGGCTTCGGATATTCATAAATCTCTTTCCAGAAGTTTTCCATCTGATCAGCGGTCGGCGGGTTTTCCACAACAAGCGGCGGTTGCTGGAATAGGTGGGGGGGTTTCTCGCGGAACTGTTTGTTTTCCGCGATTCCTCTCGCTTGCCGTACTCGTGACTTCTTCGCAGCCACTAGCATTCGTATCCTATCAAGGCAGGGTTGTTTGATGGTTAACAGCACTCCTTGATTCAATGTTGATGGACTCGTCGCAACTTAGCTGCGATTCTCCGCACCGTTAGCGTAAATGGCCTATTGGCCACTACGTGATCCATCACACATTGGATACGAGATTCGGGTTGTCTCCCCGACTTGATTTTTGGGTTCCATCTTCTGTATGCGTCTCTCATGTTTTCTAGTCGAAGATGTATCATTCTGCGTATCTGCACGGGAAAGCATAAGACCAGAGTCATACACTGCGGTGTTGATGTTGCCTCTTCTGGAAGCCTTACGAATCTCTGCATCCACTCGACCAAGTATTGGGGCTTCAGGGGTTCAAGTGCAGAGCACCCTGCGAGTTCTGATACCCTCTATTGGTGAAATATTGATACCTGCCACCTCTTCGGCTGGTTCGACACGTGGCTGTAACAAAAGGTATGGTTGGGTCTATACTATTACCCGGCCGTAAATCTTTCACGTGGATCCGCAGCAGTCGTTTGCTAGTCTGATCTTTTATGTTGTATACTACTGGGGACAGTACCTGTGTTACCGTATACATGCCCGAATATTTCAGTGCGAGATTGCGGCGTACCCTTTTCAGTGGAAGACAGGTGATGCTCCTTTCTGACTTGGTCACCTGCTGGCAACCACCTCGACGGCGGAGGTTATAATGACGGCTCTGGGTAGTGAAAGGTTTGGCGAGATTTATACGGACCATCTCGAATGAGCCTGTCTGTTTGATCGGTGACCCCGGGCTGTCTGATTTCCTCTTCGTCTTCTGGTGTCGGTGTTACTAGGGGCCGGTACAGTGCTTTCGGTACTTCTAGCTCTCTTCCAAAGTTCAGGAATGCGGGAGAGTATCCAGTGGAATCCTGGCGAGCGGTGTTGGTCGCAAATATCAATTCGGCGAGATATGAATCCCATTTTCGGCGATCCTGGTCAAAAAACTGGGCGATCATCGTCTTCAAGATCTCGTTGACCCTCTCCACTGGGTTGGCTTGCAGCGTGTATGGCGGTGTGCTACGGTGGTTGATTCCAAGTTCCTTTAGCATATCCTCAAACAGGTGCCCTGTGAACTGGGTTCCGTTGTCGCTGAGAACTACTTTTGGACATCCGTGTCGCTGAGAACTACTTTTGGACATCCGAAGCGGGTAATGATCTCTTCGTAGAGAGCTAGGGCTGACGGTTAGCCGACGGTTGCATCTTGCCTGCTGGTTTCATTTGCGACGGCTCTGACAGGAATCGCAACTTTTGACGTACTGGGCCACGTCGCGGAACATGCCTGGCCAGTAATAGCGGCCTGCAATCCTTGCTATCGTTTTTGCAATTCCCATGTGTCCGGCGGTCGGCGCGTCGTGCATCTCACGCAGTATGTTGCCTCTTGTCGGCTTGGGGACACACAATTTCCATGGAGTGGAAAGTTCTGACTCCGTAAGGTCGTTGGAATCCCAGAAATGGCGGTACAAGTGTTCTTCACGGATACAGTAATCTGGAAATGTCTCGGGACTTCTTTGCACTTCCTCCTTCTTTTTATTGTACCAGGCTACCGGTTCGATGTCGGTTACTTCTTCAGCATGTTCTCCCAGTTCTTCGCGTCGTGGGTCATCTGCCACCTTATTCAGCCCTCCTCGGCGGTACTTGACCTTGCAGCCAGCGGAAAACTGATGGTCGGTGATGACCGTAAAGTGGTATCCCTCAAGAAGGCTGGAGTTTCTTATCCCCATACAATTGCTAGGCATTCCTTCTCGGTCACGAAATAGGCCTTCTCTGCATGTTGAGATCGCGGCACGTTACTTCTCTGTCGGCAGTGGTCTGAGTCAGGACCACTCCTAAACCTGGTTGGAAGCATCTGTCTGCAGGTGAACGGGTCGAAGTCGGGGCAGGCGAGGACTGGTGTTCTGTTAGCAGTTTTCAGCTTCTGGAAAGCTTCCTCTTGTTCCGGTGTCAGTGCCAGCGGTTCTTCTTCAGCAGACGGTGCAACGGTGCGCTACTTCAGAAAATGCTGGCACAAATCGTCTGTACCAGGAGGCCATTTCGTGAAAACGTCTCAAACCTCGCACGTTGGTGGGAGTGGTCAATTCCACTATGGAGGCGACTTCTCGGGATCCGTTCGGATGCCTTCTGACGTCACTAGGTGTCGAAATATTTGAGTGATCTCCTCCCAAACTAACATTTCTCTGGATTGACTTGCAGCTTAGCGGCACGAAGGCGACGGAACACCGCAATTAAATTCGACGGATGGAATGCGGGGTTATACCGACAAAGAAGTAAGATCTCGTAAATTATTTGATATGATAGCACGACCCATTGAAACGCATCATAAATATGATCATTCCTTGTACGCTGACAACTAATAGTTCGTGAATTTAAAACCAACAGTCATAAAAGACGACGGGTGATAAATTCATATACGATATTCCCTCATACGGCGGGATATTTGTAACACGCATTAGTTTATTAATTAGGACAGAAATACGCAAATAAGTAGAAGTACGTCACGGCAGACTGAGGAGGTGCTACTCCGTCGTTGACGTTAGGGCCACGCCCACATAAATATATCAACAAAAAGTTATACTCTGCTGAGATTCGAACCTGCAACCTTCTGCTATGAAGCACACGTATACCGCTGAGCTACCAGGATTTATAAAGACATCAATTAAATGTACAAACAAAAGATATATATTTTTAAGTGTCATTCGTCATCCGTTTGAATTATTCAATACGAAATAAATTAGTAATTAATATTTACTAACAATAATACTCACGAAATGTAGTCACAAAGGTATGCAAACCGAATTATGTTCGACAAATCAGACAATACTGATGGTGAAAAAATAACTACATAATTTCGCGTTATCAGATGAAAATAAGAAGCATTTCTAATTTCATCGAGAATTCCAGAAAACTTAACTGATATCATATTACTCAATACACTGAATAATAAACACCTATTTTTTATGACGGTGGTTTGAAATCAAGGTCGCGCATAGAATGTAGGTATTCGCGTGATTTGGGGTGTTTCAAGACATTGAACGTTTTGAATTATGGTAGAATGAAGAATTCAAGTATGAGTTGGATCACCTAGCATTAAAACTTTCTGTATGCATTAGATTAGTTATGAAATGTATAGTCCATACCATTATGTTTTTGGAGTCTGAGTGGGATCATATTAAACGTTATGAATTATGGTAGAATGAATTAGGTAAGTATGAGTGGATCTCCTTAAAAAAATTATTCATTGTTCCTAGATAATCTAATAATACAAATTTAGATGTTACAATTGGTTGAAAAACACCACGACAAGAAATTGTTATATGTGCAGACTCAAATAAATGTGAATATTGACTGATTCAATGAAATATTCATACTACAAAATAAATCATTGGTAAGATTTTTTCTATTTAGAATATATTCATATGGTGAATGATAACCTTAAAAAAAAGTTATACTTAATGTCCTAGATTTATAAAAAAATATATATGTTTTTTATTTCATTCAGTAATTGTAACGTTTTCAATGGTTCTCAGTGTATTTAGATGTTCATTTCTATAATAAGGATAATGATAATGATAATAATAATGATATTGATTATAGTGATCATAATGATAATAATGATGATAATGATGATAATAATGAAAATAATGAAAATAATGATAATAATGATAATAGATAATAATGGGGATAATGATAAAAATAATAACAATAATGATAATAAGGAAAATAATAATGATGATGATAATACTGATAATAATGATGATAATGATAATAAAAAAAAAAAATGATAATAATAATAATGATAATCTCGGTAAACATATATTTGAATTATTCAAACTAAAATTGAATAAATAAATTTGTGAACCACACATCAAAATTGAAATTACAGACTAAAACATGTTTAACACGAATATATCAAAACCTGGTTCTGATATTGTTATACATTTCACAATGAAGGGAATAAAAATGTTAATTAAGTAGAAAAAATTATTAAGATGATTCAGCACTCCATAGGAAATGAAATAACTTGATGTGTTGGAAATTGGGATTATTTTATTCAATTAGTTCACGTGAAGTAAAAAAAACCAAATGATATGCAAACCGAAACATTCTTAGAAAGCAATGTGTAAAAGTTTAAGTTAGAGTTTACTTCAAACAACCTTATCAAACTAATTCTATGGATTCGTGTTACACAGCCTTTTTTTTTACATTGAAATGAGATTATTTGAAACGATTATCTGAGTTGGTAACACTTGATGGGGAGTTATGGTTGAAATATATTTGTTAATAATTATTGATCGAAATCCAGTTCTCTTCATTTCCCAAAATACATGCATGATGTGTCTTCGAAATCTAAAGAAAAAATATTTATTTTCATACGGGATGAAACTTAAATAACAATATAATCAAAAGAAAGATCCTGGATTAATTTATTTTCAATATACATTCAAAACAGATAATGAATTATTTCAAATTATTGATAATTTTCCACAAATAGAGACCTTTGAAACGATAAGGGGTTACAGAAACCGCCTATAACATGAAACCGAACAAATCAAAAGTCGGAATATAAAATAATGAGGGTTTTTTTGAAAAAAAAGGTATCAATCATTCCCATGGAGTCAGAATCCATTGTGATTCATCGTCATTTTAATTCAAATAGAAAGTGACTTCCAATTTTATTTTATTGCAACTGAAATGGTGAAAAATTGAACCTTCAAATGAAAAATATCTAAATTTAATATGAGGAAAATTGACTCTTTCATCAAAAATACATCGTCATATTCATCCATATAGAAAGAGACTTCCAATATTTTTATTGCAACTGAAAGGGTGAAAATCAACCCTTAAAATAATTTTTATTTGAGCAGTTTTATAAATTTTCCACTTTTATAACGATTCCACACGAAAAGTATTATTTACACATTTTCATGGTGTGGTTTGAGAATCTCATTATCATTTGCTGTCTGATAATTTTGTACCTCAAGATTTCAAATCATATTAATCCATTTTGAAAGAGACTCCTACATTTTTTGTCTTTTTATGTTGAAAATGGTTTTCTCAAACATCATAGGAGCAACTGAAATGATGAGAAAATCCAACCTTCAAATAAAAAATACTAAATTTGATATAATGAAAATTGAACTATTTTATCGCAAATACATTATCACTAGTATATAATGTAGTTTATGATAAGAGCCACTTTGGAGTTATCTGAAAATTAATTGAAAAGTATATGTTATTTTTGGCCTGAGTATTAAAAATTGATTTCATCAACGCCTTCAGCACTCCTTTGTCAAATATTTTATTTTAATTAATATTTTTCGCTTTTATTATGCGTGTGTCTCTGAGGTAGGTATTCTGGTGAGTAAGGTTACTATAATCACCTAAGGGCAAAGGATCTTATAGTGGGTTAGCTTAGAATACATTATTAACATATCATAATTATTATCATTATCATCATTATCATTATATCATTAATTATCGTTATTATCATCTTTATCATTATTAACATCATTATAATTATTATCATTATTTTCTTATTATTATCATCATTATTATCATTAGTATCATTATTATCATTATCATCATTATTGCCATTATTATCATTATCATCATTATTGCCATTATTATCATTATCATTATTGTTCATTATTATCATTATTTTCATTATTATCATTATTATCATAATTGTTATTATTACCATTATTATCATTATGATTATCATTATCATTAACATCATTAGCATGATTATTATCATTATAAACATTATTATCATTTAAAAGTGGAAATATTGCGTCCGAAAGAAATACATGAAGGAAGGAATTTCGTGGCATAGCGAACAAATTATTAAATTAAAGAAAAAAGCATCCTCAAGTGGGAGTCGAACGCACGACCTTATGATTTCTAGCTCTATACGCTCTACCATCTGAGCCATTCGAGGACATATGAATCGACACACACTCGTGAATCCTTACCTTCTATAATTTAATGATCATGTTAGAAATGAATCGAAGATCAAACGTACTTATCAATGGCCGTCAGGATCAATTACCTGTCACTCTAACGTCATCGTTAGTTGACGATTTCAGTAGCAGATTCAGGAAGATGATCTCTAACCACTGATAAGATTTAGCAAATATATAATGTGAAAGTGGAAATATTGCGTCCGAGAGAAATACATGAAATAAAAGGGGAAATTCGTGGCATAGCGGACAAATTATTAAATTAAAGAAAAAAGCACCCTCAAGTGGGAGTCAACCCACGACCTTATGATTTCTAGCCATACGCTCTACCATCTGAGCCATTCGAGTACATAGGAATCGACACACACTTTCCTTCCATAATTTAATGTTCATTTTAGAAATGAATCGAAGATCAAACGTACTTATCAATGGCCGTCGAGAGCCATTACCTGTGATTCTAACGTCATCGTTATTTGACGATTTCAGTAGCAGATTCAGGAAGATGATCTCTAACCACTGATTAGATTCAGCCAAATATATAATGTAAAAGTGGAAATATTGCGTCCAAAAGAAATACATGAACGAAGGGAATCTCGTGGCATAGCGGACAAATTATTAAATTAAAGAAAAAAAGCCTCCTCAAGTGGGAGTCGAACCCACGACCTTATGATTTCTAGCCATACGCTCTACCAATATTTCCACTTTTACATTATATATTTGGCTAAATCTTATCAGTGCTTAGAGAACATCTTCCTGAATCTGCTACTAATCGTCAAATCGATGACGTTTGAGTGACAGGTAATGGATCCCGACGGCCATTGATAAGTACGTTTGATCTTCGATTCATTTCTCACATGAACATTAAATTATGGAAGAAAAGATTCACGAATGTGTCGATTCCTATGTCCCCGAATAGTTCAGATGTGAGCGTATGGCTAGAAATCATAGGTCGTGGTTCGACTCAACTTGAAATGCTTTCTTCTTTAAATTAATAATTTTATATTATTATTTCATTATTATTATTATCATTATTATCATTATTATCATTATTATTATCATTATTATCATTATTATTATTATCATTATTCATTATATTATCATATTATTATTATATTTTCATTCTGAACAATTCCAGTCAGGCCCTTACTTCCGAAGCTCCGACTCATTCGGAAGGTCGTGCTGGTTACATAAACCAATGACCTCTCCCCACATCCGTGAGGTGAGAGATCATAGTGTCCGAGAATCATGAGTCCTGAGCAGAAGTAACGATCCGAGAATGACTGCCTTCTGCATGCGGCCGGCTAAAGATTCTGCTGATTTACGACATGCCGATATAATTTTCAGGTTTGAGAGTAGCGTTGGCATCATTCCACCAAGGGCCCCTATAATCAGAACCACTATATTTACAGAATGGTCTGGATAGAGTCTGCGGAGCTCGAAGACTAAATCTCGATACTTCGTCCGTTTCTTCTCCTCTTTTCGCACGATATTCTTCTCGCCCAGAGCTGAAAGCTCTATGACGTATATCGTTTTTTCATTGCCTGAGGGTGGGGAATGAGTAGTTCCAATAAATTCAGCACTTCTCATTCACCACAACGGACTCAATATCCCCCGGAGCGTATGGCAGCACTGGTGTCTCATTAATACCGTACGAGTGTCATAAATGATAATACAGCACTCGAAACGCCGCGTTATGACGATGGATTTAGGCTGAGACCGCGTATGCTGTACATGCTGACAGCAAGTGCATAATGGTCTCAGGCGCTCCATGGCCCTGCATCTCGTGTCTGGGACCTCTATACCCATCACGCGGCTTTGGTAGACGAGAGTGTTGAAAACACCGTCCTGGCAAGCCATGATGATTCCCTCAGTCTCCGACTTGAGTCCTCCTGACCTAAGGAAAGCAAAGGTCAGCCTTTCGGATAAGCCGTGGTCTTCAATATGTTTGTAGAAGATTCCATGCATCGGCTTATCCTTGTGGAGCTGCAGATGTACAGTATTCTCTGCAGGTTTTATGTGGACTCTCCGTCGAGCAGGCTCCAACTCGGTGATAGAGTCTTGGATTTCCCGCTCGGTGTCGAATACAAGACCGAGTTTATCGGCTGCACGGATTGCTGCCTTAAAGAGAAATGCTCCTTTCCCTGTGACCTCATGGTCTTTGACCATGCACAGAAGGGGATCCAAGCAAGAGTGTACTCTTGCACCACCCTCAGAGATTGCTGCAGATCTCCTTCACCCGAAGCATAAAGCTTCAGGTCATCCATATAAAATAAATGGGTGACCTTATGTCTTCGGTCTCCGGGGATGCCGCAGTTGTAACCACGGGTTTTTCTGAGCGCAACGGATAATGGCATAAGTGAGATGCAAAAGAGGAGGAGGCTGGGGCAATAACCTTGGAACACACCTTTCCTGAAGATAACCTGTTCCGTTTGGACTTGGGCTCCACCTGATGTTATGGTGAAGCGAGTCCTCCAGAGTGGTATCAATTGTTCAATGCATCTCACTATTTGATCGGGTACCGCAAGGCATCTGAGCAGATGCAAGATCAACTCATGCGATATTGAATCAAATGCCTTGCGGTAATCGATCCAGGCTATCGAAAGGTTGCGCTTATACTGCATGGAGTCCTGCGTGATACATCTACCGATCAGCAGGTTCTCCTTGCAGCCAGCTACACGTTTCTTCGACCCTTTCTGCTCATATATCCGTTCGTACACCGTGTCAACCGCGAGGAGTATTCGCGTGTACAAAATGCCGGTAAACAATTTGTAACACGTGATCAAGCCTGTTATCGGTCTGTAATTCTTGGGATCAGACAAATCTGCGTTTTTGGGGATTAGCCCGGTTCGCCCCTCGAGAAACCAAGCCAGAATCTGCTGCTCTCCACTAAGCCACGAGTTGAAAACTTTGGCTAAGTGGTGGTGGGTACTAAGGAACTTTTTCCACCACAAGTTGCTCAACCCGTCTGGGCCTGGAGTTCTTCGAGCCCTGTAGAGCTTTCCGAACTTCTTCCGGGGTTATCGGTTGGCGCAGTTCATTTGGATGAGGCTGCTGAAACCTTCTACAGAAGGCTCCAAACTGCGTCAGGGCGGGGTCTATGTTGAGTGGCTTCGGATATTCATAAATCTCTTTCCAGAAGTTTTCCATCTGATCAGCGGTCGGCGGGTTTTCCACAACAAGCGGCGGTTGCTGGAATAGGTGGGGGGGTTTCTCGCGGAACTGTTTGTTTTCCGCGATTCCTCTCGCTTGCCGTACTCGTGACTTCTTCGCAGCCACTAGCATTCGTATCCTATCAAGGCAGTTTGATGGTTAACAGCACTCCTTGATTCAATGTGTGATGGACTCGTCGCAACTTAGCTGCGATTCTCCGCACCGTTAGCGTAAATGGCCTATTGGCCACTACGTAGTCCATCACACATTGGATACGAGATTCGGGTTGTCTCCCCGACTTGATTTTGGCTTCCATCTTCTGTATGCGTCTCTCATGTTTTCTAGTCGAAGATGTATCATTCTGCGTATCTGCACGGGAAAGCATAAGACCAGAGTCATACACTGCGGTGTTGATTTGCCAGATGTCAGCCTCTTCTGGAAGCGCTTCACGAATCTCTGCATCCACTCGAGCCAAGTATTGAGGCTTCAGGGGGTTCAAAGTGCAGAGCACCCTGCGAGTTCTGATACCCTCTATTGGTGAAATATTGATACCTGCCACCTCTTCGGCTGGTTCGACACGTGGCTGTAATAAAAGGTATGGTTGGGTCTATACTATTAGCCGGCCGTAAATCTTTCACGTGGATCCGCAGCAGTCGTTTGCTAGTCTGATCTTTTATGTTGTATACTACTGGGGACAGTACCTGTGTTACCGTATACATGCCCGAATATTTCAGTGCGAGATTTGCGGCGTACCCCTTTTCAGTGGAAGACAGGTGATGCTCCCTTTTCATGACTTGGTCACCTACGTGGCAACGCCACTCTCGACGGCGGAGGTTATAATGACGGCTCTGGGTAGTGAAAGGTTTGGCGAGATTTATACGGACCATCTCGAATGAGCCTGTCTGTTTGATCGGTGACCTCGGGCTGTCTGATTTCCTCTTCGTCTTCTGGTGTCGGTGTTACTAGGGGCCGGTACAGTGCTTTCGGTACTTCTAGCTCTCTTCCAAAGTTCAGGAATGCGGGAGAGTATCCAGTGGAATCCTGGCGAGCGGTGTTGGTCGCAAATATCAATTCGGCGAGATATGAATCCCATTTTCGGCGATCCTGGTCAAAAAACTGGGCGATCATCGTCTTCAAGATCTCGTTGACCCTCTCCACTGGGTTGGCTTGCGGCGTGTATGGCGGTGTGCTACGGTGGTTGATTCCAAGTTCCTTTAGCATATCCTCAAACAGGTGCCCTGTGAACTGGGTTCCGTTGTCGCTGAGAACTACTTTTGGACATCCGTGTCGCTGAGAACTACTTTTGGACATCCGAAGCGGGTAATGATCTCTTCGTAGAGAGCTAGGGCTGACGGTTAGCCGACGGTTGCATCTTGCCTGCTGGTTTCATTTGCGACGGCTCGACAGGAATCGCAACTTTTGACGTACTGGGCCACGTCGCGGAACATGCCTGGCCAGTAATAGCGGCCTGCAATCCTTGCTATCGTTTTTGCAATTCCCATGTGTCCGGCGGTCGGCGCGTCGTGCATCTCACGCAGTATGTTGCCTCTTGTCGGCTTGGGGACACACAATTTCCATGGATTGGAAAGTTCTGACTCCGTAAGGTCGTTGGAATCCCAGAAATGGCGGTACAAGTGTTCTTCACGGATACAGTAATCTGGAAATGTCTCGGGACTTCTTTGCACTTCCTCCTTCTTTTTATTGTACCAGGCTACCGGTTCTCCCAGTTCTTCGCGTCGTGGGTCATCTGCCACCTTATTCAGCCCTCCTCGGCGGTACTTGACCTTGCAGCCAGCGGAGAGACTGATGGTCGGTGATGACCGTGAAGTGGTATCCCTCCAAGAAAGGCTGGAGTTTCTCTATCCCCCATACAATTGCTAGGCATTCCTTCTCGGTCACGAAATAGGCCTTCTCTGCGGATGTTGAGGATCGGCTGGCATACGTTATGACGTGTTCTCTGTCGGCAGTGGTCTGAGTCAGGACCATTCCTAAACCTTGGTTGGAAGCATCTGTCTGCATGGTGAACGGCTTGTCGAAGTCGGGGCAGGCGAGGACTGGTGCTTCTGTTAGGCAAGTTTTCAGCTTCTGGAAAGCTTCCTCTTGTTCCGGTGCCCAGTGCCAGCGGCGGTTCTTCTTCAGCAGACGGTGCAACGGTGCTGCTACTTCAGAAAATGCTGGCACAAATCGTCTGTACCAGGAGGCCATTTCGTGAAAACGTCTCAAACCTCGCACGTTGGTGGGAGTGGTCAATTCCACTATGGAGGCGACTTTCTCGGGATCCGTTCGGATGCCTTCTGACGTCACTAGGTGTCCGAAATATTTGAGTGATCTCCTCCCAAACTAACATTTCTCTGGATTGACTTGCAGCTTAGCGGCACGAAGGCGACGGAACACCGCAATTAAATTCGACGGATGGAATGCGGGGTTATACCGACAAAGAAGTAAGATCTCGTAAATTATTTGATATGATAGCACGACCCATTGAAACGCATCATAAATATGATCATTCCTTGTACGCTGACAACTAATAGTTCGTGAATTTAAAACCAACAGTCATAAAAGACGACGGGTGATAAATTGATATACGATGATTCCCTCATACGGTTGGATATTTGTAACACGCTGGAATGCGAGGGAAAACATAAAAGCGGAAGACCGACCCATAAATCATTTTTATTACTACGCGTTCTCTTTGAAGCCCGTTATTGTTCCTATATAAATATGAGCCGCGCATAACCAGAGGGATCAGAAGTGTTCAGACGTTCACGAGTTAAAGATGTAATAATAGAAGTGCTCTACACTCCTCAAGTAAAAATGTTTAGTTCAGAAGTATATCAACTTCAATTAAAGTAACGAGTATTGAATTCGTAAAATTATTGATAAAGTAACCAGTTATCAAAAATGTGTCGTAAAATAGTGAAAGTGTAAATTGCAGAAAAGGTCTTATACTACCAAGCAATGGTGTCTCAGTAAACTCAGAAAATAGAACCATCTTCAAAAAAGCTAAATAATTATATTTTGAATCATTGAACGCGTAAAAATTTGTAATCCAAAATAAAAATCATTTAACAATAAAACGAGGGTTGTTGGGAAAAAAATGCATTGTTAGTTGGCCAGATATTTATATTGTAATAAAGAATCATTCAACTATTTGATTATCATAGTGGTTTCAAACTTTGGATCATCCAAAAGAAATAATGAAAGCAATAGCCAAGTAACTGAATAACAGTTATTTTACCAGGCATACTATATTTGTTTTACTATCAAGTTTATCCTATATTCAAATTCATTCTGACGTTCTATAAATTTTGGTTTTGAATTATACCATGTGCATAATTTGTTATTTTTATACAATATAGACATATTATTATTTTCACAATTGTATTATTTCCGCAGAACTCATAAGATCAGTGGCGTAGATAAACCTTCTAACCCTCATATATTGGTGAGGATTTCTCCGCAGATATCTTCTGTTGTTTTTCTTCGGATTAATGACACCCAGTATAGTTA
This sequence comes from Gonioctena quinquepunctata, assembly GCA_018342105.1. Classification (NCBI taxonomy): domain Eukaryota; kingdom Metazoa; phylum Arthropoda; class Insecta; order Coleoptera; family Chrysomelidae; genus Gonioctena; species Gonioctena quinquepunctata. Next base: position 289,031 of record JAFIRS010000827.1, read on the forward strand.
AGGATTAACCTTAACAACATTAACGAGCAATCGTAACCAATGGTCTCTGATAGAATTAATTTTTTATTCTCTATAAGATCAGTGGCGTAACAGATTAGTGTTGCAGGTGTGGTGTGTTAATTCATAACACCCTGTATATGGCCGGTCTTAACTCCTTCTAGAAAGTTTAGAAATTAATAAATGCAAAAAGTCGCAATTTTTGCTTAATGACCAGATCAACTTGAATAATTCTCCTTTGTTAAATTTGTTTTAATAACGATTTAAGAGGTAATGGATATATAAGAAATATTTGTTCAATGTAAAAATAATAAAAAGTGATATAATGATACTTATATATCACATAAATACCTGCTATGTTTGTTTTGAAATGTTTCTGTACATTTTCTAGTCGACGCAGATGTCTCAAGAGTTTAGTAGTGGAGCTTTTCTATTGTCATAAATATGTTGCCAACAATTCATTTAATTTGCACAACCTATAGAAAAAGTAGAAATCAAAATTCATGAATAAAACTTTAGATCCCAAGTAGACAAAAATAATATTCAAGTTGGAACACCCTGTATGCTAAAATCAAATCAGAAGGAAAGATGACAGCGACATGTCAACACATTTCGATGGAAAATGATGAAATATAAAATTTTTAGTATAGAAAATTGTCAGATATGAATTTTAACTAACTCTGTATATATTATGTAACGTATCGAAATGTAAATTGTATATAAAATCCATAGCATAGTATAGAATAAGGGAAAGTGTCATAGAAAGTGAGTAAAAACCTAAAATTTGCGAGAAAAAACAAAAAGTGATGGTTGCCAGGATGAAAAATAACGAGGATTTGAGATTTAAAAAAATTATTTTTGGAGGAACACAGTGACAAAATTTATTAATAATAACTATATAACATATCCAGAAACGATAACCAAAACTACCTAGGAAAAACTTCTTACCTCCAGGACACAGGAATATCCATATCCGAGAATCGTCCAACAAGAGAAACGGGCCTGGACACAGTAGCAGCAGAATCCACTAGCCAGGGACACCTCTAGGACTCAATAAAAGCTCAAGTAAACAGATCCCAGGTACTTTTGTTAAAAGAAAACTAAACTGAGTGAACTTATTCGGGCATACACTTATTTGAAGTCATTTTATTACATCTTTCAGTTATTATTTTTAAAGGTCATTTGATTTGCACATTAGCAAAGTACTTCACTTCTCATATATCACTGTTTTGACAAAAACACTACTCATAAGTTAATTTTCGCAGGATAGGTAAATTTAAGTTTTTGATTTAATAAATGACTAATTACTTGACTATTTTCTGCATTCATTACTCATCTGTTGATCACATTACAACCTGCTATATTCATAAAACCGTATTTTGAACATTGACTTCAAGCAAAGCAACTAGATGGCACCACTGAATCCTGCTTCGAGAGGGAGAAATATCATGTTTCCATAGGCGTACCGACTGAGCTGGGATAAGGTAAAAGAGTATTTGAAAAAGAGTAAGTAACATAGCCGGATATTTTATTACTGTTATGATAAATATTTCTTTTCAAAATTTTCAAATATAAATAAATCAATTAATCAAACTTATCATAACAAATATTTTATTATAATGACTAGTTATCAAAAAATAATAATTAAATAATAATTAAAAATAATAAAAATACTAAAAATATAAAGTTGACATTTTAGAATTCTTGCATTGACATATTTGTATGTGTGGAGAAAATGGATTTGAGAGATGGTAAAAAAGTTGGTTTAGAGGAAGGAGCAGAAGGTAGAGAAAGGGGTGATCAGGAACAAGGAGAGAGTAGTAATGCAAGAGGGAGTGAAACACAAAGTGAGAGTACACAAATAGAGAGTTATTTTAAAGAAAACTCAGAAAAAATGGAAAGTATGAAAAATTAAATAAAAGATGAAATGAAAGAAAACTCAGCAAGAATGGAAGAAAGTATGAAAGAGGATTTAAAAGAAAACAGCAAGAATGAAAGAAAAAATGGAAAGAATGAATAATGGAATGAAAGAAAATATGGGAAGTATGCAAGATGAACTGAAAGGAAAAATGGATGATATGAAAGAAAATATGGAAAGAATGGAAAGTAAAGTGCAGTTGAAATTAGAAGGTAAAAAAGAATTTTTAGAAATGCACAAACAATTAGAGACAAGAATAGAGCAAAATTATGGTGAATTTCATGTATCTATCACTCAAGAAATAGTTATTGTTATGTTAACAATCAAGTAGAACAAAATGACAAATAACTAAAAGATGTGAGAGTAGATATTGACAGTAATAATAAAAAATTTAAGAATGACATAAACATGCTTAACAAAAAGGTTGACATACAACAAAAGGATGCAAATCTAAAATTTATTACAGTAAAAAAAATAAAAAATTAAAGAAAGAAATAATTTGAATGAAAACGACAATCAAAATCAAGAAAAATTTAGAAGAGAAAATAAAAGCATTAGACTAGATAAAGAAAACAAGATAATTAATACTTGTCAACAAGAAATATAAATTCAGTGGAAGAATTGAAACAGATCATTTTTTTAAATTTGTCTAAACAGTCAGGAGAAAAATATTAATAGTTTCCAAGATTTTGAAAATATATTTTTGAAACAATATTGGGGGGAAAATGCTCAACTTATTGTCCGAGACAAACTGCAATTTGGCAAATTCGATGAGAAAAGAAGTATAAACTATAACAATTATGCCATACAACTGTTTGCAATGTCGCAATACCTCAACCCTATTATGAGAGAAGAGGAGATAGTAGGCAATATTAGTAGACACTTTTAACAAGAAATATTTGAAATAATAAATATGCATAGATTAAGTGAGTATTTATTAAGATTAGAGAGAACCTTATCATATAGAAGTTGGGAAAATAAAACCAAAGGAATATACAAAGTAATTACAGATATCAAAATTACAATCATCAAAATAATAGGTACAAAAATAATAATAGAAATATGATGAATGAAAATAATTATAGAAACAATAGGTATAATAATAATAACAGTTACAATCCAGAATGGCATAGGCAGAAAAATAATAATAATAGAATGAAAGTAACCAAAGGAATTTTAGGAACCAAAATATGAACAAAATTAAAAAAAAAAGAACAATAACTATCAAAATCCACACCAATATCAGGGGCAAATAATAATTTATAATAGACAAGCTCAACAAAATCCTTTTATAAATAATCAGGAAGCTAATGACCAAACGAATCATATATATTTTCATAGAAGTCACAGCGCAGAAAATTTAACTGAAAGGGAAGGACAAAATAGTACACCTGTGGAAGACAATCAGGTCAATATACCAACAACAAGTGCAATAGAATAACACATTTTTTTATTAAATAAACCATATGTAAAGCTGGACAATGCAAATTATGAGCTCCCAATAGAATTTATAATGGTAAATGAAAATATAGGAAATTAACAATTTATAGGGCTCATAATATTAACAGGTAGTATAGGGAACAAAAAAGAAATTTTTTTAATAGGTACTGGTTCAGAAGCATCCTTGATTAAAGAAAGTAGTTAAAAAATTTCAGATAACAAAATTTAGAAAAATAAAAATATTGAATTACAATTGCTGGTAGTTAAAGACATGGAGTTTAATGTAATTATTGGTACAGATCAGTTAGAAAAAGTTAAGGCTAAAATAGACTATGAAAGAAAAGGTATAGAAATGGATAATAAATGCTTTGCATTTTTTAAAGAAAAACCTGAAGTAAATAAAGATAAAAATATTTTGTGTATGAGAGGAATGAATGTGAGAAATGAAAGTGATAATGATGAATATATGATAAGAATATAAATGTGATGATAAAAATGAAGGTTATATTAATGAATTATTAAATAAATATAAGAAGTTAATTATGTATGAATCAAGAATAGCGAAAGAGTATGTACATAAAATAGAAGTGAAGGAAACAGAAAAGTTCAGATCTAAAAATGATCTAATTCCGTATAAATATAGAGAACAAGTAAAAGAAGAGTTAGGAAAGATTTAAAACAAGGAATAATTGAAAGAAGTACCAGTAATTATATAAATCCAATAGTTGTAGTTGTAAAGAAAAATGGTGAACTAGGATTATTTTTAGATGCCAGAGAACTAAATGAAATTACAATACCACTATATGAATCTGCATTAAATATAGAAACTATTTTTGGTTGATACCATTGCATCAAAATTCTAGCTACTATACAGGATTTTGCATAGAAGGAGTAGTTTATAGATTTTGTGTTGTTCCATATGGTTTACAATCTGCCTGTCCAGCATTAGAAAGAGTCTTACACAAAATACTTGTTAAGTATGAAGATTTTGCATTACATTATATTGATGACATTTTAATATATTCTGAAGACGAAACGATACATAAAGAACATTTGGGAAAACAATTTCACATACTTGATGAAGCAGGTCTTGAAATAAATATAAATAAATGTGAATTTTTCCAAAAGGAAATTAGTTATTTGGGGTATAAAATAAATGAAAAAGGTGTAGAAATGGATCCTGAAAGAATTAGGACAATGAGGGAATATATCAGGCGATACAATTTAAAAACTCTAAGAGGATTTTTGGGAATATTAAATTATTAACCGACGAAACCAAAAAGGAGTATATTTTTTTTTTATGTTTGATCACGCATAACTTTTTACGATTACGATAATTCTTTCTTCAGTTCAATTAATAGATATTTTTAACCGACGAAACCAAAAAGGAGGAGGTTCTCTAGTCGACGGGTATATTTTTTTTTTATGTATGATCACGCATAACTTTTTACTGAGACGTCCGATTCCGATAAGTATTTTTTCAGTGGATAGGGTATACTTCGAAGTTGGTCCCATTTGAATTTAAAAGATGAAATCCGCCCCTAAGGGTAGCAAAATGAAGGATATTGATCACTCACCCTCTGAATTCTGGTCCGTTAACCGATTCTATCAGCTATAACTTTGTACTGGGATCTTCGATTTGGATTATTCTTTTTTTATCAGATAGGGTATACCTCATAATTGATCATATTATTTAAAAAAATGAGTCACTTTATTAGGTTGATTTGTTCTATAGGATCTGCCCAAAAAAAAATTAATTTAGGTCTGACTACATACTATAGACCTCCAGCAACAGACCTAAAAAAATATATAGAGGATCTAGAAGCATACCTGAACACCTTACAGAAACAAAATCTTGAAGTCTATATAGGGGATATCAATATTGGTGGTACCCTTGCTCTAGTGAAGGAATGTTCACAAAATTGTTTCATAAACATAAACAAGTATGATCATTTACTGGTAGAAAAAGAGTTTGAATTCTCAGTTATTCAATGCCCAAAATTAAACATTTTTATATTATGCATTTATAGGCCTCCCACAACTAACATTAAAATATTTCTTGAAGGATGGAAACGCTTTTAGTTCAGCTACCCATCAGTGCATCCATTGTTTTAAGTGGTGACTTCAATATAAACTATCTACAAAAAACTTCCCCAGATATTCAGGCACTATCAAATTTGTTAAACTCCTTCAATTTACTTATGCATGTTGAAACACCAACAAGAATTTCAAGTTCTTCTGCCACTATCATTGATTATGTCTGTACCAATTTGACCAACGTCGCCTGTAGGTCTATAAATTCCGGTTTATCTGACCATGAGGCCATTATATGTCATATGACATTTGACACCGAAGTGTCAAGAACTAAACCCCAAAGGGGTAGAAGGTAGAATATTCAGTATACGTAACTATAATAGGTTTTCTCAACTATGTTCTGAATCAGATTGGTATAGTGTTATTCTGCTTCAAAACCCCCTAAGAGAATTTCATAAATTGCTTTCAGAAAATTTTAATAAGGCATTTCCTATTAGAAAACTAAAAAATAAAAATAAAAAACCCTGGTTCACTAAGGGCCTTAAAAATTCGGCAAAAAATATGCGCTCCCTGCATCAGATCAGAAAATATATAAGAAATGACAGTGTAAATTTCCTAACTTTTTATAATAAATATAGAAATACCTACAGAAGGACGATTAGGGCTGCAAAAAATATGTATTATGAAAACAGAATAGCTCATTCGCAAAATAATCAAAGAGAAACTTGGAAAATCATAAACGATTTGAGGGGAAAAAAACAAGCTGCTGTTAATGTACAAACACAATTGAGCTCAGACGACTTTTACTGTTCAATAGCAGAGCAACTGCAAAAATCAATTAATGTCACAAAAGATCCATTGACCTACCTCAGCGAAACAGGGGTGCCTGAAACTTTCTTTCTCATACCAACTGATATACAGGAAATCAAGGGTATCTTTGCTGAATCGAAGAAAAAAACTTCCTCTGGTTGGGATGACATTTCCCTGAAAATAATGGAACAACTTCCTGAAAATGCACTTATGATCCTGGCAGAAACAATAAATATTTCCTTCTCTGGAGGGGAGTTCCCCTCATTCCTAAAAATGGCCACAGTAATTCCTCTGCACAAAGGCGGAGATTATGATTTGCCTGCAAACTTCAGGCCAATATCATTGTTACCCAGTTTTTCGAAGTTAATTGAGAAACTTGTAAAAAAAAGGGTGATAGTTTTCCTTAAAGAACATAATATTTTGAATTCCAACCAGTTCGGGTTTCAATCATCAAAAAGTACACAGGATGCCATATTCTCGTTTCTGGAAACCCTTTATCTAAATCTAAATGACCAAGACGTTGCGGCTACAGTATTCTGTGACTTAACAAAGGCATTTGATTGTGTGAATCATGAGATACTCCTCCAAAAGCTGGAACGCTATGGTTTTAGAGGTACTGCACTGACATGGTTCAGTTCGTATTTGGCTGACCGTCGTCAGACAGTGCTGCTACATGGGACAGGTTCAAGAGAAGGCATAGTGAGATGTGGTGTACCACAGGGATCGGTACTGGGACCACTGCTCTTTTTGATATATGTAAATGATTTAACTGAAGTGGACATTAAAGGAAAATTTACAATGTTTGCAGATGACACGACGATACTATGTCATAACAAGAATAGCGCAGAGCTTCATAACGTTATAAGCGCGGATATAGAGAAAGTGAAAGAGTGGTGTGATGCCAATCTTTTATCGTTCAACATCAGGAAAACACACATTGTATCATTCAAATGTACTCTAAATGATGATGTCAATCTAGCTGATGAAGTTATCCCCAATGTCTCTGACATTAAATTTTTAGGACTACATATCGACGACAAATTAGCTTTTGAAGGTCATATTAGTCAATTGTGCAAGAAACTAGCTTCAGGCTGTTATGCAATCAGAATTGTATCAAATGAGCTGTGCATCACAAATGCCAGACAGGTATATTTTTCACTGATAGAGTCACACCTTCGTTATGGCATTTCCTTCTGGGGTATGTGTTCAAAAAACCGATTCAACATGGTCTTCTTGCTACAGAAACGGGCAATGAGATATATATGTAAAGCCAAGTACCGGGACTCTTGTCGTCCACTATTTTCAAAACAAAAAATTTTAACTCTGGTTTGTATTTTTATAATAGAAACGGCATGCCTTCTGCATAAAAAATACAAGAACATATTAGTTTGCTCCCCCTCATATAGTACCCGTCGCCCTAATCAGATTTCTCTTTTGAAACCTTCATCTGCTCTTACTCAGAAGTCGCTCATCTACCAAAGCCGAAACATCTATAACCACCTGCCATTAAGAATAAGGGAGATTCGGGATCTCAATAAATTCAAAAAAGAAGTAAATAAGCTTTTGGTTGAGAAGGCCTATTATACACTGGAAGAATTCTTCCTAGATTCAGTAAGTAGAAGTATCATCGTCAAACTAGTCAAATATTGTGAGTAATAACCGTATGTATATCTTATTTTACAAACCTATAATTATAATTATTTTATATATTTATGCTTGTTCAGTTCAATATAATCATTTTTTTATGACCAGACAATGTGAAGAAATTGTCTTTTCTATGTTTATTACATTTTGACCCTTAGTATATATCTATATGCCTGTATATGTGCTCAAATTTGCTTATATATTTTTATGTTTATAGGAGTTCATTTATATGCTATAATCATTATTTATCGCTTTGTCTATGAGATTTTGTATCTTTTGACAATAAAGCATGATTGATTGATTGATATCGATATTCTAAAAAAAGAATCAAACGATACTAACAACTACCTAAATACTCTAAATACAAACGGTTACATCTCCTACATTAACACGTTGACGGACAGTAGAAACAAGTGAAATTCGAAAATTGACACTATATGTTTTTGTAATTTTTAGAATATTAGAAGTATAGTTTTACTCTTTCTGCTTAAATACACTTAATTTTGATTAATTCAGCACCTTTAATTAGGTTGCGGCTACAACCGTCATGGCGCCAGCGGACTCTAGACACTATGTAAAATCAATCATAAACAAATACTTACTTATTATTTTATATTATTATTTATTGTATATTATTTATATATTTATTATTTACATTATTGTTTTTATATTTCAAATGTAATATCATAAAAAACAAAAAGTAAACAGTATAACCATAAATATCGCTAAATGTAGCAAAAAATGCTAAATTTTAATTTTTTTATTTCTATTTAAAGTGTAAAATCAATCATAAACAAATACTTACCAGTATAAACAAAAAATATCGTTAAATGTATCAATAGCAACTGTAAATTGAAGAGAAAACAAGATCGCACTACTCCGTTCACAACCACGTGCATACTCAATGTGTTAACCTTGCATACTAAATTTTTTTTCGAAAACATGACACTAGGCTTCTACTTGTACGCTGGTAAATGCACATTTGTGCTGCTACAGCCGCAGTGTCTAAAAACGACCATTTCGTATTGGACGGCTATTGTTGTCATGTCACATAGTGAACTTGAACTTGACGGCTATAGACGCAACTGTCCGTCAACGTGTTAACAAACATACAAGAGTAACAAAAAATACAAAATCATTGATCGATCACATATTTGTAAAAATGCAAAACCACATAGTTATTCAAATAGAAATTGAACCCGTCATACTTCAAACTGATATGACGGACCACTATAGTCCCTATATATACATTCATTTACCTGAACATGGAATCACCGAATCGAAAAATGACTAAACAATAAGTAGGATAAACTACGACAGACTGAAAAAAGAAACATGGGAGAACGTTATAAAATCAAGTGATTCACAATTAGCCTACCAACTTTTTAGTGATAAACTTAATGAACACATCGCCAAATCTTCTAAAGTGAAAACATTTAAAAACAAAAAGAGCAAAAAAATTAAACCATGGATCACTCTTGGTCTTATTACATCCATCGAGCATAGAGATCGACTGAAAAAAAAACTGATTAGGAACTTCTCAAGCGAAACCGAAAGGGAATACAAGGACTATAGGAACAAACTCAACACCCTAATAAAAAAACAAAAAATGAATTTTACCAAAATCAAATAACTGAAGCAGGAAAAAAATACAAAAAATATGGGGAGTTATCAATGATATAACTGGTCGTAATAAAAAATCAAATGAACAAATAGAAAACACTCCAATAATCAATGAAAGCGGGAAATTCACAAAGAAAAATAAAGAGAAAGCAAACATATTAAATGAGTTCTTCACCAACACAGGTATAAAAATGTCTGAAAAAATACAGAAAACAAATCAACAACAAAACCTCCCGGAAAGTGATAAAAACGACTCTACCATCTTCTTAGAACCTGTGTCAGAACATGAAATAATTATTCATATATCAAATCTCAAAAACAAATGTTCCCCAGGCCCAGATAAAATTACAGTAAAAACCATCAAAACTATACACGAATATATCACATGCCCATTAACCCATATAATTAACTTATGCTTAACTAGTGGAAATATACCAGGGCAATGGAAAGAATCAAACATTACCCCAATTTTTAAGTCAGGTAATCGCTATCAACCAATAAACTACAGGCCAATATCGATTATTGATAACCTAGCAAAAATATTTGAGCAAGTAATCAAAAAAAGGCTAACAGGATTTTTCCATAAACATAAGATCATTACAGACGGGCAATATGGTTTCATCCAGAACACAAATACTGAAAATGCAGTTGTGGATTTACTAGAGCCGACAGTCAAGGCCTTGAACGAGTCATCTAAATGCTGAGCAGTCTTTCTAGACCTCGCCAAGGCCTTCGACACAGTATCACACAAAATTTTACTCTACCATTATGGAATTCGCGGACTCCCTCTTGACCTTATGTCAAACTACCTAACGAATAGATTGCAGAGAGTAAAAATTGGAAATGAAGTCAGCTATGAATCAATGGTAAAAATAGGGGTACCCCAAGGAACAGTGCTGGGCCCAATCCTCTTCCTTGTATACATAAATAATATTACGAAAATAGTTGGTTTAGGTCACATTATCTGCTATGCTGACGATACAGCATTAGTATTCACGGGAGAGAATTGGGAGAAGGTTAAGAATATCGCCGAAATAAACCTACAAAAGATACATGCCTGGTTAAATTTCAATAAACTCACCCTGAACATTGGAAAAACTAAATTTATAGAGTTCACACCAACGATCGTTAATCAACCAAATGTCTCATCAATAAAAATACATTCCAGTAACTGTCACAACACATCTTCTATAACTTAAGGGATATTCTATCCAAAAACAATATCATAATGCTCTACAACTCATTAGCTGAATCCATCCTATCCTACTGCATCACAGTATGGGACGCAGCCTTCAAAAACAAAACATTATCCTAAAAAAGAACAGACGTTTCTCTACTGAAAAACTATACCTAGAATCCAAAGTTCCCAACTTAAAACTAATCTATGCTCACCAATGTTTGAAAAAAATCTATAAAACCAAGACAAATACACGCAGAAAAAAACTGGAATAACCAGATCCACTTCGAGCCTGAATGTCAACATGAAACAGTTTAAAAAAACATTAACACAAATAACATTTTTTTTTTTGGTCCTGAATTTTTCAACGCGCTCCCACCTGACATAAAACTAACTAACCAGAAAAAGTATAAAACAGAAACAAAATCATATATTATAAATTTCCCACAAAATTTTTACGATATTCTAAATTCAATATCAACCTTGTTATCCAGTCCCCGGTATATAACCCTCACGAAAGTAATGAAACTTAATATAATATCACATATGTATTACAATCTACCTAGTATGATGATCATGTACATATTTATTTGAAAATTTTCAGACTGCTCGCATAGCAAAACAGGCAATCCTGCCTAGGCTACTACGCCGGATCTGAAATTTTCATCATGAAATGAAATTGTGAATCTCATTGTAAATTCTATGTACCTTATTAAGCGAGAATAAAAATTGAATATTTGGATTTTGAATGGAATTATCCACCCTTACGGGTAGAAAAATAGGGGATAATTGATTTTTCACTTGTGAACATTGGCACACATATGTAGTTGACAATGACAGATCGCTAGTGTCATTATCACAATAAATATATTCTATGAGAGGATGGAATGATATACAAAGTAATGAAATAAACTAACCCGAACAACAAAAATAATTTATATTACAACAAATAGTAAAAGTAGATAATCATATTATTTAACGGTAATAGTTGAACTAAGGTGGGTAAGTAAGTATTTTGGAAGTAATCAAAAAACAAGTAGGTAGTAATTAGTAGATTTCAGCCACAAAAAATTGAAAAATAAAAACTTTTTAACAAAAAATTAAACCGACGAAATACGGAACTGAAAAGTAAAAAATAAATTAATCTTCTTAGTCTCAATAACTAAGCTCCTGAACTAATGTAAGTAACTAATTTTGAGTCGGCGCCAAATGAACAATCAACGAAGATCATTAAATTACTTTAAAAAAATTATCAGAATATCACCGCGCAACTCGATGCCATCATTTTATGCCTAACCTAATTCATTTGCTTGTTTGTTTGGCGCCGACTCAAAATTAGTTATTTACATTAGTTTAGGAGCTTAGTTATTGAGACTAAGAAGGTTTATTTTATTTTTTACTTTTCAGTTCCGTATTTCGTCGGTTTAATTATTTGTTAAAAAGTTTTTATTTTAAAAATCTAATTCCAGACCTAAGTAACAAAGAGTTACCTTTATTAGAACTTTTGAAAAATAATGTTAAATGGAAATGGGGTAATGAGCAAGAAAAAATATTTTTAGAATTAAAAGACATAGATTGATTTGTTGAAAATATAAACAGGATGTTCATAAAATCAGATGTGGAATCATCTGCGACTGAAAGATAAACTTTAGTCACTATCTTCCATCGTCAAGATAACCTCTTGTGGGGTATTCATGTTGAAAAGGGAAACATTCTCAATTGAATATTGATAGAAAGATTTTTTTAATCGTGGATTTTTCAATTCACAGAAAAATTTTTCTATCAATATTCAATTGAGAATGTTTCCCTTTTCAACTTAAAAGACATATTTATACAAAATTTATAAAAAATTCATCCCGATTACAATGTATCTTTTATTTTAAGAACTGATGCATCTATGCAAAGATTTGCAGGGGTGTTCATTCAAATCCAACAGGGAAAAGAAGTTCCTATATCTTTTGTATCACGAATCACTAAAAAACATTAACGTAATTACAGTGTTACTGAATTAGAGTTGACTAGTATAATATTTTGCATTACTAAATTGAGATTTTATTTATTAGGAGCCAAATTTTATATAGAAACGGACCATGAAGCACTTATGTCCATAGAAAATATTTATACATAGGAATTAGGAAAACTTGGATGATATTCAGGGAAAATTATATAAGGTTACAAGATTTGGAATTGACTAAAAATATAATAACTAAATGTCAATTATGCCAATTGGTAAACATAAAAATAAAATTAATAAAAAGAACCCAAAAGTATCATCACAAGCAAACCATTACAAATTATTTCAATAGATTTTGTTAGCAATTTGATACAGAGTCATAACAATAATAAACATATTTTAGTAATTGTGGACAACTTTTCGTAATTTCCTACTGGAAAACTAATTTTAAAACTGTTAAAAATTTATTGGCAAAATTCATAGTGGAAATAGGAAAACCAGAACAAATTATTCTTGACAATGCAACATATTTTACCAATGATCAAATGAAAACGTTTACTCAGGATATTGGTATACAATTAAACTTCACTAGTATCGGACATTCTTCATCAAACCCTACAGAGAGATACATAAGAGAGGTGATAAAATATTTAAGATTTAACATCACAAGAAAATCACAAACTATGGGATGAAAAGTTTGATATAATAGAGAAATATTTTAATGATGTTACGAGCACAGTTACTGAAGAGTGTCCAATGTATATTATGACTGGGAATGGATAATGAGTGAAAAATCTCCGTTCTACTTGGCCTCATTCCTTATAAATACCTAATGGATAATCCTTAATATTGTAGGGACTTTTTCCAAGCCCACAACACATTTTCCAATATCGAGAATAGCCATGATCATTATCGGCTACTCGAACCCCATTTAACTTTAACAACCCTGAATTGGTGCCCTTGCAGTGCGGCTGCAAGGATAGAGGTGAAGTCAATTAGGTAAAAGACACAGTTATAAAAATATAGATTTATTAAAATGAATGAGCAATAGTAAAAACAAAGAACTTACATTATAATGTCCCTTTTGGGTGCCATTGGGAGAAGTGTCATCCGCCGATTATTTTCGATGTTTTCTCGATTAAAACTCGCGATCAACTGCCTGTTCTATTCTCTTCAATTATTAGCAAAACTCGACAATCAATGCCCCTCTCCACAGGTCATTCCTTCCGAAAATCTTTGATCAGCATTATTTGCTGATCGAGTTCAATTAATGTAATTCAACAGCTCAGTTCCTGCTATTTCTCTCTGCAATGTTGTATACAGGGTATTGATTTAATTATAAGATACAAACGAGTGCAGAACAGGAACTGAAATGCCCTAGTGGCCTTTAGGAGAGGAAACATTTAAATTTTGGATTTATTAAACTTATGCTTCATGACATTTCCCCCCGGCCCGTAAAAGCTGGGCTCCAGCTTGAATGTATACAAGAAATCATAAAAATAATGAAAAAATATATTCAAAGTAATTTGAATAGGTCTCCATTGACCTGAATTACACCTTTTGTGTAATAAAATAAAATCGACGATTAAAATAACTTATCACAACAATGTTACATTGTTGGAATAAAAATTAAAAATGTTAGGAAAGAGTAAAAAAGAAATAAAACAAAAGGCAAATAAAAACGATTACACCCAAAAAAATAAAATAAATGGTCAATATAGGATATACAGTATTATACTAAAATTAAAGGAGTCTGAATAAAGTACTTTATAGTTTGTATTTTTCTCATTGGGTGCATTGTCTATTCGAGTATCTATAATGTTCCCAACCACACTAGCACTTTTTATGTTCTGTTGCATACAACACTTGAATTGTCTCAGTCCGGTACTGTCACGTAAAAAGTTCTTGGAATCTCCCTGCTGTTACGCCTCTGTTTCGGGCGCCTCGCTGTTGCTCGTAGCGACGACCTGGAAGCAGGGTGTTATAGGATTCTGGACCATTCAGTTCGGCTATCCTATGGAAGAGGGCGCGATGAACGTTTTCGATTCTTCATCGATTGTGGATTTGTGGTTCTCTCTGTTTTTTGACCTGTGATCTGTGTTCCTTTTCGAGTGACGATTGACTTAACCTTGACAACTGTCAAGATGGCTGGCTGGATACTGGAAGTTCGTCGTTTGTGTATTTGTGATGTGCCACCTTGCATTGATTGGAATTAATACGTTGACTTTTTGGAAAACAGACGGGGCTGGTTTTTGTGTCCTTTTGCACCTTCACACACATTGTAGGTGTGTATGACTGAGGTAGGTGTACTTTATTTCCGAACCATACTGATGAATTGGTAAAATTTGCTGTTGTCATCAATATTTTTGAAGCCAATTTTGGTATGGGCTGCTGCTAATCTAATTTTTCATTCCATAGGTTATGTAAGCCTCCAATGTCTCGTCCAGTGGCTTGTTACATCAAGAACTGAATGGTGTCCTGGCCAGGTTCACTTCTGCAGCATGGATTTTGGCTGGGAGCGTCATCCAAGGGAGATTTACTGCACTCCTGTACCAGTGCCTCATGTTCGTGTTGTGTGGTTTTTTGTCTCGAATCATGCAACAAAAAAAACGGCAGTAAGTCCTTTTTATTACTATTTTTCACTATAATGTGACATAGAACCTAACTAATGTTCCTATCATATAATAAACCCAAAATGAAATGTATGATATACAATGTTATAATTACAATTCTGTTGAACATATACTCTTATATTTAACTATGCCTACTATCCATATACTATTCATTTTACATGAAATTATACAGAAATGGGTAAACTATTATTGATACATTCATTGACACCCCCCTTTTATGTAATTACTATATTTATACGCTTGCTAATTGCAAAGACATTGACCATCGGCCTTTTCAAAGCTAGATTTTCCCTATTATAAAATTCTTGATACCCCTCATTTACTAGTCTTGACAATAGTTATGTGTACCTCAAGTTTTACATACATATTTATATGTATATTAATTCTTTCATGCATTATTCTGTAGAATGCTTATGCTCCTTTTGTTTCTTGTAAACTTATTTATTTTTATTTTATCATGATCCATATAAGTGAAAGGCAGTATGGTTTTAGAAAGTTACATTCAACCACTCAAGCCGTAACAGACATTATTCATATAGTAGCAAAAAATAAAGATTTGGGTATAGTAACCAGAGCTATGTTATGCGACCTTTCGAAAGCTTTCGATAGCATATGCCACGACATGCTTCTAAATAAGTTAGAAAAATATGGGATAAGAGGTTCAGCAATAAACTTGTTAAAATCATTCTTAACTGGTAGAAGGCAATATATTGTCTACAACAACACTACATCTGATATACAGGTAATCAAACATGGAGTTCTGACTCGAACTTTAATTGAACTGTGCATGGAGCAGATGTGTTCTGTTTAAAATAATAATTACAGTGAGAAATTACCAACTTAAAAAGTTATATTTTATATCAATGTGCAGCTAGCAAAATGTGTGTTTGAACAAAGCAATTGGAAGTGAAATCTATATGGAAATACCCAGGAAATCAGTGCACTTTCCATCTGCCATTATTGAGGTGGGAGTTTTTTTATTCCATAACAAACCAGGTGGACTGCTTCTTTTGTCTTTTTTGTGGATTGCCTTTAATGAGGCTGAAGTTTTTTTTTCCTTTCAAACTTAATAAGAACTATTGATATTCCAGTGGCGTATCATACACACTTTATTGTCAAGTGATAATGTGATGTACACAAAATGAGTTCACCTAAATGCACTCAATGTAAAAAAAAGCAAATGTTAAAGAAAAAATAATAGTTTTTCCATGTGACTCCTGTAAATCTAATTACTGTGGAGAATGCTCAGAGCTAACCAGCTCCGAACTAAAATGTATGCCTCTTTTAAAACGTGCATTGAAATACTTCTGCACAAAATGCAGGGATAATGATCTCACGGATTGTTTAAAGAATATGATAAGAGACAAGGAAACAATAATTGAAGACAAAATAACTATAATAAAAATGCTTCAAGATAAAGTGATAAATCTGCAGGAAACAAAAACATATGCAAGTGTTGCTGCAGTCACGAAAGATATTACTCAGATCACTATGACTAAGCAACAACCTAAAAACTTACCAGTGGTAATTGTGAAACCAAACAAACCTCAAAATGCTGAACTAACTAAATCTGAAATACAAACTAAAATCAATCCAAGGGCTCTCCAAGTCTCAATAAACTCTGTCAAAACAGGGTATAACGGAAATCTGATAATAAAATGTAACTCTCAAAAAGAAGCAGTTAAATTAATTGAAGAGGCACAAAAACAGGATTTAAGTAACAAGTATCAAATACAGATGTCCCAGTTGAAAAAACCAAGAATAAAAATCATCACTACAAATAATAATATGGACAAAGAAGAATGTTTGAGATCACAAAATGAGTTTGTCACTCCAGAGGATTATCTCAAAGTGACTTTCATAAAAAAAGTCACTAATGGAAAGGTGACAGTCTGTGCTGAGTGTTCAGCTCCCCTTTTCAAAAAGTTCATGGACAACAAGAAAGTCTTCATCTCCTGGGAAAGATGCCCTGTGTATGAAGATTTAACAATTTCAAGATGCAAAATATGTAATGATTTTGACCATAAGGATAAATATTGTAAAAACAAAATAACTTGTATGTATTGTGGAGATGAGCACAAAATTGACGATTGCCCTAAGCAATTGAAAAAATGTTGCAACTGTTTACGTGCAAACAAAAAATATAAGTTAAACTATGACGTGAATCACGAGGTATTCAACAAAGATTGTCAAACGTACTTATTTCACTTGCAGCGACTAAAAAACTCTATTGATTATTATTCTGGGTAATATGTACCTATTTCAATTGTTACTCATGGTAAGTACAAACCATTTAAAGATAGCACATTTAAATACAAGATCACTAATACCTAATTTTGTGAGTTTTCGTCAACTAGTTCACAATTTATACGATATAATAGGTGTAACCGAAACTTGGTTAAATGAAGCAATCGATTCCAATGCAGTCTCATTACCAGGTTATACATTATATAGGAAAGACAGGTTAAATAGAGTTGGAGGTGGTGTAGGTGTCTATGTTCGATCTTCCTTACCTTGTGAAATTTCTGACATTACATTAGGCAATGCAAATTTTGAATATATATTCTTGAGTCTGAGGATTAGTACTTATAAAATTTCTTTGGCTATACTTTATCGTCCCCCTAACACCAGACTTGGCGACATGTTAGATGCTTTGAATGACATTATCCCCCAACTATTGACCGAGACTGGAATGTTAATATGCTGCAACACAATTCTCTTTTGGAAACTTTTGATACTTATGACTATTTCAATCTCATAAATGAACCAACAAGAATTACCGCAACTTCTGCAACATGTTTGGACCCGATATTTATCAACTGTAAAGAAATATGTCTCAATAGCGGTACAGTCCCTTCTGACGTCAGTGATCACAATAGAATGCCCTTTTGTACTTTAAATATTGTTGTTAAGAAATCTAAGCAGAAATTTATTCGTATTCGCGATTACAAACAGCTCAATGTACATGCCTTCGAACAGAATCTATTGAATATTCCTTGGGATAATATTTTTTATATTAACGACATAAATCATAAAGTCAGATTCTTAGAAGATAATATTAGTTACCTTTTTAATTTGCATGCACCTTATAAAACAATTAGAGTAAGTAAACCACCTGCTCCCTGGCTTACCGATAACCTCAAATTAATTCTGAAAGAACGTGATAAAGCACTAAGCAAATATAAAAAAACAAAAATCCTGAAAACTGGAATCATTATAAGGAATGCCGCAATTTTGCGTTAGCATCGTTGAGAAGGGAAAAATCAGCGTATCTAACAAAATTAGAAAATGAAAAAGATGATAAAAAATTATGGAAAGGTCTGAGCAACTTGAATATCAAAACCTCTAAATGTAACAGTGAGCTACCTGATACCTTGCGAGAACCAAACGAAATTAATGATTACTTTATAAGTATTTTTGATAATTCAAATAACTGTGCCAACTCATGCGAGTTCTACTCAAATAATAGGTATAGTGATAATATTTTCAATCTATCGTTTATTGATCAAAATAAGATCCTACAAATAATAAATAATATAAAATCAAATGCTGCTGGAAATGATGGTATCACACTCCACATGGTGAAATTATGCTTGCCTATTATCCTTAACCATATTACCCATATAATAAACTGTTGCTTGGAATGTGGTTATTTTCCTAAAAAATGGCGTGAATCGATCATAATTCCAATTCCAAAAACTTCACCACCTAATCATGTTCATGATTTGAGACCAATTAGCTTACTTCCTGTGATTTCCAAAATACTCGAAAGAGCAGTATATATTCAAGTAAATGACTTTGTTATAACTAATAGCATATTACCTGTTCAACAATCCGGATTTAGAAAATGTCATAGTACAACTACTGCACTCTTAAATTTAACAGATAATATAATTGGAGCCTTAGATAAAAAACTTGCTGCTGTTCTAGTTACCTTGGATTATTCCAAAGCATTCGATCTGATTGATCACACCTTACTAATCTCCAAATTAACATATTATGGATTTAATACAACTGCACTATCTTTTTTCAAATCGTATTTATGGAATCGCACACAACGAGTGTGCATTGATAACAAATTCTCAAACTCGAAAAAAATTGTCTCTGGAGTTCCCCAGGGATCTATCCTAGGTCCTTTATTATTTTTACTGTATACATCAGACTTACCGAAAATTGTAAATACTAGTGAAATTCAACTTTATGCGGATGATACACAAATAATCCATATCTTTGATCCTACATCATACATTACAGCATCTGAAACTATAAATAGCGATCTTCAACGGATTGTTGACTATTCTAATAAACACAACCTATCAATCAATCCTTCTAAAACAGTGGTCCTTTTATTTGGAAATAAAAACTTAAGGCCTAACATTGTAAATAATATGAATATTACTCTAAACAATACACGTTTAGTCATCTCTGATAGTGCAAAAAATTTAGGATTGACCTTAGATACTTTTCTTAGATTCAAGAATCATGTAAATCTTTTATTACGTAGATGTTATATGCACTCGGTTACTTTATGCTAGTAAACATATTTTAAATTTCAAAACAAGGAAAAAACTTTCAGAATCTTTGGTTTTATCCTTCTAAATTATTGTAACATTTCTCAATACATCCTGCAGTTGAAGTGGCTCAAAATTTCTAATGTATTTAAACACCATTTCCTCATTTTTTTGCATAGATTGTTTAATACTGAAAGTCCACCATACCTTCTTGACAAACTAGTATTCAGAAACAATTTACACAATCTTAATACCAGACATTCACAGATACTTAACATGCCACACCACCGGACAGCTTTGTTTGAACGTAGTTTTACTTATAATGCAGTAAAACTTTTTAATTCCTTCAAACCAGAATTATCAACTCCACTAAATAGATATAAGAAAGTCGCTAAAAATGAACTGCTGAACCAACAAGACTAGTCACATTGCTACATATTTTTTCTCTCTTGATTACAAAATTTACTAAATTGTTTACTTATATCAATATTATTAACATTGTAAATGCTTTTCTTTTTATTATCTTTTATATTTTATTATTTTCATTTTTGTATTTCATTTTTGTAAACTGAAAAGGTTAAGAGTTCAAGAGTAGCTATTAGCTAATCTTCACCTTTTCAGGGCAAATGCATGTACATTTGTTAAATAAAGTCGATTTATTATTATTATTATTATTATTATTCTCCAAGGATCTGTGTTGGGTCCTCTGCTGTTCATTGTATATATAAATGATTTACCATTATATGTTGACATTGCGGATACTTTTCTTTATGCAGACGACACCTCTTTTATAATTAAATCAAGTAATACAGGTAGACTAGAAGAGTTATCAAAAGAAACTCAAGAAAAATTTGAACAATACTTCAATGCAAATGTATTGTGTTTGAATTATGATAAAACTAAAATCATAGATTTTAACAAAAGAACGAATAATGATAACGAAAAAAATGTGCGTTTACTAGGATTTCATATAGACAGCAATCTCAGCTGGAAAACACAAATTACAGAAATCAAAAAGAAACTGTCCAAAGGTCGCTTTGTCCTGAGGAGAATGAGAAGCGTGGTAAGCAAAGATGTACTTAGAATTGCATATTTCGGTCTTATACAATGCCATTTGCAATATGGGATATTATTATGGGGATCAGTATCAGCAGCAAATGATGTTTTTATATCCCAGAAAAAAATTATCAGAGAGATGGTGCGAGCTAATTTCAGAGATCATGCAAAACCTTTATTTATTGATTTAGAGATTCTCGCGGTACCATGTCTATATATACTTGAAGCTATCTTATACGTACATATAAATAAAGATAAATACACTACTGGGGCACTTATACATGATTACAATACTAAAAGCAAAGAGGTCATTAGAACAGCAAAAACGAAATTAGTAAATACCGAAAAACAAACCGAAGAATAATGGCAAAATATATAATACGCTTCCAAAAGAATGAAAAAACTATCAAAAAAATAAAATAAAAATTGTGGTAAAGCAGGCTCTTTTGAGCCAAGCATTTTACTCAATAAATGAGGTTTTTGATGCAGTCTGGCCAGTAGATTAAAGGCAAAGGGCACTAAGGAAATTGTTTCAATTTTGAATGTGTTTTTTAAGATTGTGTTTAATATATTTTTAGGTTACTTAATTTGTAATGTGATTTGTATACCTTTTCTATTTTTTATGACGTGTCTAAACAAATGATGTGTGTTTGTTTTCAAGTGTACATAATATTGTAACATAAAGACCAATAAATTCTTATCTTATCTTATCATGTTATTCACATTATTTTCTCACATTATTATCACAACTAATCAGTGTGCAGAGCCCTTATATTTATTTACCTCTGCTTATAATGGATTAATCGCAACAACTATTCCCATAGCTAATACTTCGACAGGTGTTGAGTTACAAGATCGCCATCTGAGGTATTACAGTATCATGGCTTTATCAATGTGAATTTGTGAGATTCTATTAATCTACTTTTCTCTTGTTTTCTCTTTTGATTTTGTAAGAACATTCATCTAATATTTTTATGATAATATCAGCTTGAATATCCCAACAATTTAGTAAAATTACTGAGAAAAGTAGCAACGCTTGCCGGCCGGCTTTTCATTTGTTTATTTATATCATTTACTTTTCTAGAAACATTATGATTTCTTTCTATAGGGCACATTGTGTTTTTTACTATTTATTACTTTAATATATATCATTCCACATAACTTTGTATGTGAGGCCTTTTCAACTATATTTTATCCATTTATTTAGTTTAAACTATTTTCTATTCATCATCTGTTTCCTCTAAAATATGTAAGGTACAGTCAATTTTTGTTCCCGTTAGAGGTTCATTAATTTCTAGTGTATAATTTTTTGGTGTTTTTGTTTTTCTTTCATTAGGGATTGGGGTGTTTATTTGATTTGTATCATATTTAGATTTTCTATCTAATTCAATATTTTTATTTTTTACACAGTTCCTGTGTTTTCTCCAATTCAAGAAAGCTTTTAATAATAATAAAATAATAATAAAAAAGGTGAAAGCTGCACCTAAGGTGCCAAAGACTGCTGTTTGGTGCTTGAAGGAGCCTGCAGCCTGTACCCTTCCAAATAGGCCAGGAAAAATGGCTAAGTTAGGCCTTCCCTTGAACAGGATATAGCCTAATATAATGGTTAAAACAGAGTTCCATATGAGGAGAATAGTGTCTCCGTGAATTCCGTAAGTATCATAATGTGAAAAATTTACATCTTTAAGACTACTCAGTACTTCCCTTATTTGGTCATTCGTGGAAGTTAGGTTCTGATGAGGTACGGTTAACGTCCAGTTGGGGTTGAGACATTCAGAAAAATTTTTGAACTGTGGAAGATTATTTCTCATATTTGGATTCAGGACAAAAGATTTCAGGTTTGACCACGCTGCGGGTAGAACATGAGTAACAGATGCAATGTTCGATGCTGATTTTGGACAGGGGAAGCGATTTGGAATTATTTCTTCATTTTCCATTATTAATTTACAATTACATGGTAGTTTTGTTTTAATTGGCCCAGGGGCATCATATGTTTTTTCTGGAAATATAATTGATTCATTGGGGCACTCAATTTTTTATTCCTTTTTTGGATGGGTTACAATGTATATTTCTTCATCTATTTCTGAAATCATTGTGGTGGATTTATGACAGTTAATGGGACAGTGGTGAGTAATGTCTTCCACTGTAGCACCATAATATAATTTCCTAACACAAGCTGGACCTTTTAGTGTATCAGCCGCATATCTTGGTAAAAAACATAACTGATCTTGGTATGGTTTACAGTGTAGTAACCCTGTTCCTGAAATTTGACGGATTGTACTAGACAATGTTTCAGAATTTTTTGACACTGCCAAAAAAATAGTGTCATGTTGAATCATACAGGACTGGTCTAACCACGCAAATGGGGCTGTGATTAATTGAAATAGTTTCCAAGTGTGATGATTTTGGACTATAGGGATTCTAAGGTGAACGAATATTTTAGTCTCTGTGAATGTACAGTCACATATGGTCAGTTCATATAATTTTGCAATATTTTCCGTATTAATGGCTAAACTTTGATTTGATTTGTCAATCTGTTTTTGAAGGATGTCCAGATCAGTTTCCAATATCGTTGGATTCAATAATGATATGGGTATTTGATACTGTCTGCATGAAGCTAAGATAGATTGTGTTTTTACTGCCCTCATGACCCTGATAATGTGTTTTAAATTTTTAAACTGATTATGTATCAATATTAAGACCAGATTGTCCATTTCATTCTCATGTGACTCCAATTCTTTTTTAGAGTTATTTACAACTCGTTCTATATTATGTATCTTACTTTCCGTGGTTTTGAGAGATTCTGAAGTTTCTGTTAAATATTCTTGAAATATTTTTGAATTTGCGGTAATTGTAGTAATGGAATCTGATAATTCTTTTTGTAGTTTATTTACTTGTATGTGTAGGTACTGCTCGTCTGTTATATATGTCATAAGTGTTTGTTGGGTTGCTACCCCACAGCACCATTCTAGTCCGGAGCCTATGAAATCTAAAGATCTCGTAAGCCGAGTTTTGTAATATTTTTCGGAGGAAAAGTTCCTCAACACAGGGGTACTCCAGCTTCGTTCAATAGCTGCAAATTCCTGATTAAAAGCAACATTGAGCTGGCTTATTTCACTAAGTATTTGACATTCAAATTCGCTATTGTTTTTGTTTAAACAACCTGTTTCAGTGTAAGCTTCATCCTGGTGTGTTTTTTCAGCCCAGACTGATTCGTAAACTAGAGGGATTGTTGCTTCATATGTCACTGAGGAGGGAAGGGCTTTCCAAAATGCTCCCGCTGTTACTTCCAAATATTGTTCCTCTCTATTTCCATATGCCAAGCAAAATAGTGAGATTACCCTGAAATATTATCTAACTTTCACTAATGTCGTCACTTTTACTTGAGGGTACTTGGTTTTTGTTCAATGTCTACCCAAAATCTCTGGAAAGTTCCTTTTTAATAAATTCCTTATATATTTTAAGTTTTTTGTTCTCCATAATTGATTATATATTATTATTTATTTTTAATTTTTTTTTCCTTATCACTAAAATTATCAATTATATTATACATATTTATAGATTTTTCTGTTTGAACCGGAGCAGATTTATTTTTATTGGATTTCTTCTGGTGTCCAAGGATCGTTATTGGGTAAGATACGACTCACATGGACAATTTCTTTTTTACTTTCCTTGGAAGACCCCTTTTGAATTTTGTAGTCCACCTCACCTACTTTTTGAATAATTTCATAAGGTCCGAACCATTTTAGCAGAAGTTTTTCAGATCTCCCCACCTTCCTTACAGGGGTGAATATTCTTACCTTATCCCCCGGTTTGAAGTCTAACTGACGGTGTCTTCCATCATATCTGACTTTGTCTTTTGATTGCCTCGCTTTCATATTATTAACCGCTGTATTCCTGATTGCCAGGGCTTTCCTCCCTCATTTCATTTGCTTCTAATGAGGTTCTGGGTTCCATCAGGATCGCTTGCGTTGGCAGAATAGGTTCCCGTCCATACAATAACATGAATGGAGATAATTTTGTTGTGGCTTGTTTTGCCGTATTATAAGCAAATGTTATGTGAGGCAGGTATTCTGGCCAGTTAGACTGATCTGTGCTGACATACATTGATAGCATGTCTGCTATTGTCATTGTCTTTCGGTCAGTCCATTACAGGAGGGTCTGTAAGCCGTTGTGTATTAATTGGTTGTTCCCATGCATTTTAGAAGTTCCTGGACAAGTTCTGAACGAAAAGTTTGCCCTCTATCCGATAAAATATGTCTTGGAGATCCGTGTCTTGTGATAATTTTTTCGAGGAGAAATTTGGCCACAGGTCTTGCTTTTCCTGATTCTAGTGCCTCTGTTTCTGCCCAGCGGGTAGCATAGTCGGTCGCAACGACGATAAATGTTTTACCATTTTTATGGCCCGGGTGAGTTCTCTGATGTCTTTGTCATGTTGTTGCTCCTTGCTTATGTCCTCCGGTAGTAATATGTAGGTCGGTATTTCCTTAATTTCCTCAAGGTCTTGTTCTTTTGGCGGTGATGCTGGGTTTCTCGAAAGACAGTCTGCGTCCTTATGTGCTGCACCACTCTTGTGGATTATTGTATAATCATACGTACTGAGTTTTAATGCCCAGCGGGCTAGTCTGCCCGTTGGGTCCTTCAATGATAGAACGTAACACAGAGCATGATGGTCTGTCACGATCCTAACTTTTCTACCACATACCAGATGACGTAAATAACTTAATGCCCAAATTGCTCCCAGTGCCTCCAACTCGGTTACTGTATAATTCTGTTCAGCCTTTGTTAGGCTCCTACTTATATATGATACTGGATGGACATACCCATCCTCTCCTTCTTGAAGTAGTATGGCACCAATACCTAATTTGCATGCGTCGACTCTTAGTTCGCAGTCTTTATTCGGATCATAATGTTGGAGAAAGGGTGCTGATAATAGTTTTTCTTTTAAAATTTCAAATGCTCTTTCCTCTGTCCAAATGAATCCATTTTCTTTTCTAGTTGCCAGATGAAGGGGTCTTGCAATGAGTGAAAAGTTTTTTTGTGAATTTTCTATAATAATTACATAGGCCAATGAAACTTTGAATATTTTTTACTGATTTTGGAGTGGGAATTTTTTTTATAGCCGCTAACTTATCCTCGTCTGGGGCTAATCCCTTATCACTCACAATATACCCCAACATTTTCACTTCTGACTGGGCATAAACACACTTACTGGGTTTTAGAGTAAGATTTGCCTGTCTCAGTCTCTCAAACACTGTTTTTAACTTTTCCAGGCGTTCCTCCAGTGTACTAGAGAAAATTATTACATCGTCCAAGTAAATCAAGATGTCTTTCCACTTTAAGCCTCTGAAGACCTGGTCTGCTAACTGAGAGAAGGTGGCTGGGGCGTTACATAGACCAAAACTCAAAACTTGGAATTCGTACTGCCATGACCCTGAGTGATGAATGCATTGTATGGTTTAGAACTTTCTTCGACTTTCACTTGCCAATATCCGCTGAACATATCGAGAGTTGTGAAGTATTTTGCCCCATGAAGATAGGTTGAAATATCATCTATTTGCGGTATTGGGCACATTGACTTGTTTGTAACATTGTTTAGCTTCCTGTAGTCAACACAAAATCTTGTTTGTCCATCCCTCTTTTTTACCAGTACTACCGGACTTGCCCACGGGGAGTGGCTTTGCCTTATTATATTATTTTCTAACATTTCTGTGATTTGTTGGTCAACGATTTGTCTTTCTTTTTACGATACATGATATGGTCTACTTTTTTTCGGATTTGCATCAACTATGTCAATTTTGTATTCCACCAAACTTGTTAACCCCATTTGTCTAATTGATTTCGAGAAAACGTCCTTGTATTCGTCTAACAACTCCATTAGTTATGTTTTGAACTTGAGATCCTTGATCCCAGATAGGTTATCTTCAAGAGTATTTTGTTCCTCTGAATTTTCTGCGTATAAGGTTAGCGCCAAATCGTTCTTATCAAAAATATTTTCAGTGTTAAACAAGAAACCTATTGTGGTGTTTTTAAATAACTTGATTTTGATAGGGTTTTTGCTTGTTATGTCAATAATTATTTTTCCGGAATTTTCTTCTGGTCCTGAGTTCAGCAGGAGACCCCGTGGAACCAAAAAGCTCTCATTTTCTTGAAATTTCACATCTTCTAAATTCGTTTTTGGTAAGCCCATGATTTCTACTTCCATCTTCGAGTTTTCATTGGGTCTTAAACAATAATCTTCTATTAAAATCACCTTGAATCTGTTATTTTCATTGCTAATAGCTTTGGTTTTTCACACGGCAGTCTTCTGATTCTGATGTATTTTTCAGTCTTTTCACCATCCTTTCTTCTTCGTGTTTGATTGCTACCTCTGAAGGGGTTTCCACTGGTGGTTTTTGTACAACGCATATTATGTTATCAATTTCTACGTCATTGAATATATAGGTTATCATATTTTTTACGGTGTTCCAGTTCATTTTGTCCAATC
This sequence comes from Gonioctena quinquepunctata, assembly GCA_018342105.1. NCBI lineage: Eukaryota > Metazoa > Arthropoda > Insecta > Coleoptera > Chrysomelidae > Gonioctena > Gonioctena quinquepunctata. The sequence continues at coordinate 316,315 of JAFIRS010000827.1, forward strand.
CACAACCAATATTTGGAATTGCTAATTTTGTTACTTTATTTTCAACAATCTTTTTCTTCATTTCCACCAAGCAGGATCACATGGTTTCCAGTGTTGGTTTTTCCCAGTACTTAGTTTTTGTGACTAGATTGTATATTATTCTGCCATTCCTTTTTGTGGTGATGATTCTTCCTGTTATGGGCCTGCTCTCCTTGATTTCTTCTCCAAGTGAAAACTTTTTGCTATCCCAGCACCTAGTTTTTCGTCCGCTGAAATGCAATGAGCCAATGCGAAATGGTTTCCAATATTAAATATCTCTATATTTTTCTCTTCAATTTTGACCTGCGCAATCTCTTCCTCAAAATTTTGATTACTGTTTATGAATGTGGTAAAGTCAACTTCTGCTACATTTCTGTTTGGGGCATAGTTTTGTTCTTGTGTTTCTTTTTCCGATTTTCTTGATGTATTTGCTTTTTCCAAGGGTTTTTTCGGTTGCGTTTCCACTGGCAGATTTGTTTGTGTTGAGTTGAAAAAGAGGGTGTGGCTCGGTTGATGTGGTTTTGGTAATCTGATTGCAATGCTTTGATCATTTCTTGAGAAAGATACTTCAAAATCTAAATCAATTTTTGCATGATTGCTTTTCAAGAATTCCATTCCTAGCAGTAAGGGTACTGGCAAGTTTTCAATGATAATTGCCAAACATGATGTAATGTAGCCCCCAATTTTCATTTGACATTCAATTTCACCTAATGTTTGGACTACATTCAGGAAAACCATCCAACAGCTGAAACCATAATCATGGGGGACTTTAATGTACATAATGCTGCCTGGCTCAAATTCTCTAACAAAACAGATGATGCAGGTCGTCAAGCCGAGGCCTTCGCCATCACTCATGGTCTAGAACAACTGGTCGAGCTACCAACCCGCATCCCTGATGTCAACAACCAGTCTGCCAATACACTAGATCTTTTCCTCACCACCAATCCTGACCCGTATAGAATAGAAGTTTGTGCCCCACTTGGAAACTCTGATCACACCCTCATCTCCACAACATGCTCTTTCCATTTACCATCGAGCAGCACAATACCACCCCGTCTCATGTGGCATTACAATTCGGCCGACTGGGAAGGTCTTCGTATGTTTTTCTCAGCGTTTCCATGGAAGAGAGTTTGTTTCTCTTCAGTAGATCGTGCTGAGACAATTTCTGAAATCATCATGTTGGGGATGCAAACTTACATACCGAATACGAAGAAGAACATCATCCGATAAGACCTGGTTTAACAGAAACTGCTCTAGAGCTGTGGCTTCCAAACAGGCAGCATACCATCGATGGCAAAAAATCCGGGACCTGAGACCAGAGCAGCATACGTTGAGGCTAGAGGCATATGCAAAGAGACAATAGAATGTTCAAAGATGCTCATAATGCCAAAATAAGATCAAAACTTGTTGAATGTCCCAACGGATCCCGTTCATTTTGGTCTTTCGCCAAAGCTGTGGGAAGAAACTTCACTTCCAGCTCTTTTCCTCCCCTAACCAAAGAAGATGGAACACTAGCAACGACTGCCCAGGAAAAAGCCAATATCTTTGCGCACCTATTTGCTGGAAATTCCACTCTGGATTCTTCGGAAAACAACCCCGAACATTACACCTATTGACAGTCACATGCCCGAGATCACCTTTCGCCAAGCGATCTATCAGAAAGATTTTGCTGGGTCTCAACACCAACAAAGCCTGTGGATCTGACGGAATCCCGCCGATTGTTCTCAAGAAATGTGCCCCGAACTAACACCTGTTCTTTGCAAGTTGTTCAACCACTCTTACAATTTGGGAGTATTTCCGTCCAATTGGAAAATTGCAAGAGTACAGCCAGTCCCTAAAAGGCAAAAGACCCTACCTAGCAACTACAGACCTATCGCACTGCTATCTATTATTTCGAAGGTCATGGAAAAAGCCATCAACATCGAGCTCATGAAATATCTGGAAGACTCAGGAATTATCAATGATAGGCAATATGGCTTCCGCCATCAGAGATCAACTGGTGACCTGCTCGCATACGTCTCACATATATGGCAGCTATCTATTGAAAGTATGGAGAAACTTTAGCTGTGGCATTAGATATCTCCAAGGCGTTCGATCGAGTTTGGCACCAGGGACTCCTCGCCAAGCTTCCATTTTATGGCTTGCCCCTCAGCTGTGTTCTCTGCTTGCTAGTTTTCTCTCAAACAGGTCTCTCCATGTAGTGGTCGATGGAGTTTCATCTGACACTCTACTCATAAATGCTGGTGTTCGCAGGATCCATTCTAGCACCAACACTATTTTACTTCACATCAAACGACGTGTTGAAAGCAACTTCATGTCCCGATACACAGCTTTGCCGATGATAGTACCCTCCATACCGCTTTCTCTTCCAGGGCCCCTATATCAGCCCGTGAAACCAGAAATGAGCGAGGAAGAAATGTTAACAATATAAATATGGACTTAGCAACAATTCTCGAATGGGGATCAATAACTTGGTAGAATTCAATGCAAACAAAACACAAGCATGTCTTTTCTCTAGAAAAGCCGATCTCACTGTGCCTAACATAACTTTGTCAGGAGTAACCATACCACTGAAGTCATCCATATCGATGCTTGGTATTACTATCAGCAATAACCTTTCCTGGGAAAATCACGTGAGGTCCATTGCCAAAGTGCATCCCAAAACTTGGTTTTGTTTGTGCCAAGAGCTATTTCACCTCCAGTCAGCTGCTTATGATCTATAAGGCACAGATCCGACCTGTCCTGGAATACTGTTCCCATATTTGGAGTGCGGCACCTAAACATATCCTGAAGCTATTGGATTCTGTCCAAAAAAGGGCAATTCGTCTCGTCGGTGATGCCTCGCTTACAAACTCGCTCACTTGTCTGGAACACCGTAGAAAAGTTGGCGATTTGTCTCTATTTTATAGATATTTTCATGGGCGATGCTCTTCTGAAATATCAACCATCGTTCCTCCTTTGGCAGTCTCTTCGAGATTAACCCGTCAAGTTCAGTCTTCACACCCCTTCGTGGTCACTTTGGAGACCTGCAGAACATCACTTTCCAAAGACTCATTCATCCAACGAACTGCGAGGCTTTGGAACTCATTGCCTAGGGAGGTGTTCCCCGAGGCATACAACCTCCAGAAATTTAAGAAGAACACCAACTCCTACCTTCTTTCCCTTGGTTCCCACGATGTTCTCTGAACATTACAGGATATCCCTTTTCGTGGGAACCAGAACATATAAAAAAAAAAAAAAAATTCTATGACCTCCCGCGACTAAAAGAATTTTTCTGATCTGTTTGACAGGAATTGAATTGTATAAGATATCTCTTCTAACCACATTATGTTGTGCTCCTGTATCGAGGACTGCTTGTGTATATATATCATTGATTAATACTTTGATGGAAAGAACATTGTTGATTTTCTCATGTTGAGTTACCACGATATTGCTCAAGAAAACACCTGGGGTCAATTGTGTTGCCTTCTTTCGTTTGGGTGATTGTTTTTGTAGCATGTTAATGCGGAATGTCCTATTCGGTTACAGATTTGACATTTTGGTCTTCCCTCATTAGTTCTAGTATTAGGAATAAAATTTTGGTTTCTGGGAGGGTATGATTGTGTGGGTGTTCTTTGGGCAGAGTTGGACTGGTGAATATTTTGATATCTTGGTGTAGTATGAGTGTAGTGGGAGTTTTGCCTTTGGAGGGAATAATTTGTGTTGTGATTTTGATGAAATTTATTGAAAGGCTGCCTTGGTGCAAAAGGAATTCTTGTTTGGGGGGGTGTAAAATAGTTGGGACGAGTATTCTTAATTAGATTCATATACCTGCTACTACCTACCTTGACTATTTAACATGATACATCGTGATTGTTGAGTCAGTATTATCTCCACTTGAAAAAGCTATTGTGTAGCGAAACACGTGTCGTGGTTTTGTAAAGTGAGAGTCTTTTGTTTACTTTAATATGGCTTTTCATCAAAAATCGGCCGCATCAATTCAAAAAATTACTTTCTTGCTTTCAATTTTGAAATATTGTTATTGAAGTTACTCAGGTTACCGATGCACGAAACCTTTTTTTTTCAAAATTCCCTCTTGTGCCCATTTGGCATTTTAGAATTCAACATAATCTGAAAGGCAAAATTTTTAAACTGAAGGTTAAGTATCAAAATGCATACAGGGACTCTTGATATACTAATCCAGATTAATTGTTTTGGTCTTAGTTCTGATCAAATGTGTACCTGAAAAATCCATTTATTTCTATTTTGAATTGATTGTTGGGTTGAAACTATCGGAAACGTTATGTATTTTTGCAATTTCATTATGTGGAACGGATCAATCAATCAATATATACTTTATTGTCTGACGAGTTGATTCTTATTGACAAAGCATGAAAATAGAAAAAAATAAGAAATGTATAGATAATTAGATACATGAATGTCAAGTGGATAAAATGTACAAACATAAAAGATAAATATTACATATATGAATAAAAAACATATTGTCAATCTACTTTAAAGAAGAAGGACTATTGAAACAACACATTATAAACAAACACATTATAAAATGAGATGTCATTAACAAAAGGGTAACTAACAATTACCACCCTCAAGATTCAACAGTAGTCTTGTATAATAAATCAAAACATACGAGATAAAAAATAAAAAATATAATAATATAAATATCAAGTATCAATAGGATGATAGCTATCACCCACAATTTCTTGATGAAAGAGTTTCAGATACAGGAATCTTGATCATCCATGACATTATGAAAAGACAAAAATAATTTTCAGTGAATCAACTTAAAGAGGGTATTTTGGAAGCTACAGATGAAAATACTATGAAAAACAGGACTGACATCAAACGAGGTTTTACTTTGGTTGGTTTTATTGTAGTATAAACGGGTCATTTTGAGAAAATGATTTTGATGGAATTCAGCACTGAATCCCTTTATTTTTCTCATAGATCACCAAATTACACTATGAACAAATTTTACAGTGGGAATATTTTTTCCTGTATGAATTCTTTCAGGACACGACAATATGTATTTTGCTGCAAAATTGAACAAATATTGCATTGAAATGGTTTTTCCCCTTAAATAATTATCGTGCTGCAAAAATGTTTTTCTTCTGCAAAACTGGATACATTTCGCATTAAATTGGTTTATCTCTCGTATGAATTATCTTGTTGTTAAGATATTCTTCGGAAAACGATTTAAACAAATTTTGCTGGAAAATTTTTCCCGTATGAATCTCTCTGGTATAATGATTTTATGAAACTCTTTGAACAAACTTTGCATTTAAATGGTTTTTCCCCCGTATGAATTCGCTTATGTACGTTACGATTTCCCATTTGAGAAAACGATTTTAAACAAATTTTGCATTGAAACGGTTTTTCCCCTGTATGAGATCTCTCATGTTGTATCAATGTATTTTTTGATGCAAAACTCTTTGGACAAACTTTCATTGAAATGGTTTTTCTCCCGTATGAATTATATCATGTACCGTAAGATACCCCTTTTGAGAAAACGATTTTAAACAAATTTTGCATTGAAATGGTTTTTCTCCTGTATGAATTATCTCATGACGCAACAATGTGCTTTTTGATACAAAATTCTTGGAACAAACTTTGCATTGAAATGGTTTTTCACCTATATGAATTATCTCATGTCCCTTTTTAGTTTCAAAAGGATGAAATTTTGGATATGTACAATGAGGCAGTTTCTGAATCATATGAGAATTTTCCAAATCATTCTTCATTAAAGATTTCTTCCTTGTATCATTGGGCCTCTCTACAGCTGTTCCATCCTCTTCTATATTTTGTTGAGGCCATGTTTCGGAGTCTAAAGAAAAAATGGTATGAATTACTAGATTTATCTCAATGAAATCTTCATACAAAAAGTATTAGGATGCAATTTGCAAAACAAAAACAAAAAATATTTATTTTATCTTGAAAAATCCTTTCAGTAGGGGTATTCACAAAATGCACGTTAAAAATATGAATAATATATAAAAATAATATATATATATATATATATATATATTATATATATATATATATATATATATAATTGACTTTATTATTTTTTTTTACATGTGGAATGAATAATTCATTGTTTAAAAAAGGTTTTCACGACGTTTCGAATGCTTGTATCTGCAATCGTCTTCAGGTGAATACAGTATTCACCTGAAGACGATTGCAGATACAAGCATTCGAAACGTCGTGAAAACCTTTTAAATCCATTAAGATGATGGACGTCCGAAACGAGAGTAATCAAGTTACCACATCGTCTACAACCTTCAAACAAAAGCATTTACTTATAGAAAAAGATTTTATAAATCTCAAGTAACTTTCTTAGCAAAAAAATAGGATTGCTGGAAGTTCATCTGAAATGTTGATAATTGTAGAATTTAAATTCTCAATAGTTCAAGGTATGGAACATTTCATACCGGCATTTGTGTGATACTAGTGTAAAGGTGTATTTGGGTGGTTTGCATAGTTAGCAGACTCCCCAATGGGTCTTTCATCATTCTCTATGCCACACAAAAAGTCACTTTTTATCTTGAAAAAAATTACAGTACTCCAAACTACTCGAATCAAGTTGACTGTGCCTTCATACTATACCGGGTGACAACGAGATCACTTTCAGGCTGCCATTTTTTTATTTTTCCACCAACTTTTATCATAACTTACTTTTATTTCATTATTAATTTAAATTTTGCCGTATCTCGCATATTTTACAAAGTCATAGTTGCCGTTGCCGTGGAAATGACAATATAAGTAATACAATATTTTTTATCATAATGTTAAACATTACTTCTTTCCATTTTTATGTCTAAAATGTGACATATTTCAACTCAAATTAGTGAGAGAAGTTGTACTTTTAATCACTAGTGATTAATAGTATATTGTTTTAATAGCGACGAAATTTTTTTTAAGCGAGAACAGTTTACCAGCTGGTAATGTTCACGAGCTTCAAAAATGTTTTCGACGAGTGAAACACTATACTTTTTCTACAACCCTGTTTATATCATAATAATATGCTAAAAAAGAACAATGAACAAATATTTTATTTTAAATTAAAAATAACAGAATTTCTTTAAACATTACTTATGATTTAAATATTGGTTAATTGTTACATTCGAGCATTTATTCAAAATTATAGGATTATTACAATCAGGATTTTTATGTATTGAGGTAGACGATGCAACATCTGTTATGATGTTAACTGATGTCACTCCAGATGAAGATGCGCCGTAATCAGATAGCGTTGAACTTTATATGGATTGTAAAATTTTGGTTTGTATTTGATTTTTGCTGCTAACTGATTGATCAACATATCCCTCCTCAACGTTACTAGATTTCCAGCCTCCGTGCTTTTTTAATTGAAGTAAATCACCTCCTGCATCCACTAATAGCGTTGCGGAAGTTCTACGCAAATAATGCCCAGTATATTTTTGGGGATCAGGCAAGTTTAAATATTGAGCTATTTGCATAGAAAATTTACTGAATTTATTTATTCCCAGAACCTGTTTAGTACCCTTTCCGTTCTGGTAGTTAATAGAGAATATTGAATTTATTTTGTCCATATCTAGTGGACGGAGGTTCATATAAATTTTAGAAATCTCTTAGAAGAACCCAGAAATGTGGAAGGAACGCGGTACTTTTGTTTTTGTATTACGTATTGTAACTAAGAGTATACTGCTGGTATCTTTTACATCATTTACTGTCAAATCTTTAAATTCATCAAGCCCCCAAAATTCCAAAAACTAAGGCTACCTACAAACTTTAATATTAATATAATTAAGAATTTGTCGCAATAATAAAGTAATTAACTTACCTTAGTCATTAAGTATTTGGAGTCGGGTGCATTCTTTAAGAAAGTGTGTATCTCATCAGAAGATTTTTTTTTAACTTTTTACTTTTAAAACCATTAGATTTTCGTTAAAAAAAAAGAATGTAACTTGGGATATTTACTGATATCGATATTATTTTTAATCGATAAAGTGGTTCTCAACATCGAATACATAGACCAGGCGTCGATGACTTAAATTTTTTTGACAACCATCCAAAATACGCAAGCATCACAGTTTCCGAAAATGAATTTTGCATATATCTCTTTTTAGATTTTACTGGTAATAAATCCAAAGAGGTTTCCTCAGCTTGATTTGCTTTTTCCGGCAGTGTATTTGGAACATCTAAATCACTTTCCGAATCAGAAATCATGATAACTTAAAAAACTAACAATGCTTTTAGTGCAAACTGACAACTCTAAACAATTAACGAGGAACGTCAAACTAATGAAACCAGGCAACTAGATATAAATTGTTTTTAAATCTCACGGTATTTTTACGATTCTATTTTACTTTTTAATTAAACAAAAGTAAAAAAAATGCATTCTAATTATAGAAATGATTCCTGTCTTTGTTTATTAATAATTTAAAGTCATCAAAACTTTATATACGAGGGCGGGAAATGACTGAAAATATAAGTTTAACTTTATGAGAATTTCTCTTACTTGCGACGAAAATCACGTTTTCTATTACAAAATTATGTCTTTTCGTAAAGGGTTGTAGAAAAAAATCTTTTTTTCACAAGTGATTGAAAGTGTTACCTAGGTTACCAATAAACAACCATCATACACATTGCTCATAGAGCAGCAACGGTGCCGAATTATTTGTATCGAGAAGGCTCGTTTCCAAATTAAATGCAACACAAGGAACGGTAGCGCATATTTTTATTCTTAGTAGGCTGGTTGCAATTTTGTTTGGACAACTCAATGACACGATACATAGTTATTCATGCAACAATTGCAAAATAATTTCTTTTAATTTCTTCAAAAATGGAAAAAATCAGGTTTAAAATACGTGAGTAAAGCACATTTAATCACTCGCCTGGTTGAGACACCTACCGCTACTGAAGTCTCGTACCTCAAAAATTCTGCCCAAATTCGAAGTGCAGCAAGAAAACTAATTTTTCTGTGAGAAGTGTAACCAGATCTTTTGTAGCTCAGAACAAGAACTGTTTTTATAAATTGCATAAAAATAAGTTGATACAGACCAAGTACACAAAAATTGAATAAAACTATAAAAAAATGTTTGGATCCATAATTGTAACTACCATACATGAAAAAATATTTAATTCATCTTTTGTATCAATTGCGATATGGTGATATTTTTCAGCCATCATTTCATCACTTCTACAACCCAAAATGTAAAATCTATAGTGAGGTTTTCATTACAATCTTCAAAAATTCAATATATTATACATAAAAAAATTGCATATGACTTTTCTCTGGGTCTGTGAGAGTACCATGCAAATTATTGTATTCAAAGTGATTGGATAGTGCGAGGAATAATTTTAAAGATTAACACACATTTTTAAAATATTTTGATATTTTGAAGTAATAAATTTTTCTTAAATTACTTCTCAATGCAACAAACACAAAAATAAAATTTGAAATTTTATACAAGTCAGAAAATATTGCTTGATATCATAGGGCTCCATATTACATAATTACTTTACAAACTTCAGAAATCTGATAGAAACTTCAATATTCCTTATATTTTCCGGAAGATTGTTATAAAATTTTATCTTACTGTAGACGGTGCTCCATTCATATAGGGATTTCTTATGAATGAGATAAAAAAAAATATATTGTTTCATAAATATGAGTTAAACGGTGTATTTCAAAATGATCTGGATGATTCATAAGAAATTAATTCGAAAATATAGATTGCTAGTATGGCCAGTACTTTCTATGACTTGAAGATCTCTGCAGGAATCTCTTATGAATTTTTTTGGGTATTCTGATAACTTTTTTTGCAATAGAAAAATTCAGTTCACTTCTGCCTCAAATGAATATTCTCAGTTATCGGTACTTCAGGATCAACACTTTTTGATAACTCTTATGGCATATGTTACTCTAAATAGTTTAGTGCAAAGCTTGTCTATATGATATTAAATCTGCAATATTTTTATTTATATTAATAAATATACAAACAAAATTAGACCGAGAATACTCCCCTATGGGAATCCCATAGACTTTCTCAAGGCAACGGATCTTTCTATCGTTTCTTTTCGAGTTCTACTTATTATTTTCTTTTTCAAATATGACTCAAACCAGTCATACGAATTTCCACAAATTCCATATTAAGTTTCCCTAATAAAATATTATCCTTACAGTCGAAGGCCTCAGATGAATTCATGATAATCCCATAGGATAGATCTCCCTTCTTTTTTTTGTTGGAATGAACAAACTTATTCAAATAATCATACTAAAGATTGGAAAACATTCAGTAACCAAAAGGGATTCTAATTGTTTAGTCATTGCTATTTCAAAAATGTTTGATAAATACTACACTGATTGGTTCAAAATTCATATATCTAGCTTATTGCCTTTTTTATGAAGAGGTTTTACAACAGCAATTTCCATTTCACCTAGAAAAATTATCTCTTCAAAGGACCCTGCTCAAACGTTATGGAAAAGTGCTCTATGTGAGAATTGCCTGAATTTTTCTTATTGTTCAGAAGAATTTGTCCTGATTAAAAGTTACCATTGTGCTAAAGTCCAATAATCAATAGTTTCTGAGATATTGCAGTCGCATTGCGTCCATATTCAATGTGAATGTCATGTGCTGAGTAGACGTGTTTTTGCTACCTCCAGCAACTTCTCAGTTATCCTTTTTAACACCAGTTTTAGTAAAACGATAAGAAGTTCAAGTGTTAGTTAGTGAAGTTTATTCTCAAATGAATGCGTAATCAAATTCCCAAACTTGAAGCCTACCCTACTAATAGGTAAAATATATCAATATTTATCTACAACTATCACCGGCCATAATTCGTATTTCAACGACCAATGTGGCAAACACAGGCATGCGCGATTGAAATCAACAACTGATAAGAATCTCAACTTCAGTCAGCGTGTCGGCGATCAGCTATTTTCTTTGGTTATCAGTTGTCCTGTAGCAGTAGAGGAAGTACGGTCATGCCGCGGCACAATATGACATCGCTATCTCAGACAAATTTCGAACTACGCTCGCAAAGGAATGCTTCCAATGATTTGTTACACGAGTCCACGATAAAACAAATTATCAAACAGGTATCCGAAAATGTATCTGCTAGTATAGAGTCGAAATTTGACGAACTGCAGCAGACTTTGGGTGTGTTCAAAATGCAAGTTGAACAAAACACTCAGAAAATTAGCCAGCTAGACCAACGTCTCGACCACTTTGAACAATATACTCGCAGATGCTCACTGAGAATTTTCGGAATCGAAAGTTCCTCTAGTGAAAATCTATTGGCAAATATCCATGACCTTTTCAAAAATGTTATGAAAATTAAAGACGTCGCACAGGCCGATATAGAACATACCTACAGAATATCAGATAAGGTGGTACTGGTTAAACTTAAATGTTTTGATATGAAAAAACATATTTTTAAGTCTAAATCCATATTGAAAGGTACTAACTTTTCGATAAAAGAAGATCTTACGCAACGCTATCAATCAGTCATTGCACTGGCAAAAAAATTCGGACAAAAGAATGTCTGGACAATCGACGGGAAAATTCGTGTTTTTATCAAAGGTAGGATAATGAAACCCACCATGGATGAAATTCAAGCCCTGATTGAGGAAATGGAAGAAGCACACCAATCGTCATGAAATTTTGAAAACACATTTGATTCAAGTAACATTATTTATGGAGGCCTGAATCTTCACTTATTCTTTACATTGTTTTTGCCACGATATGTTTAACATTTTTATGCAAAATTTTTGTTTTTTGTTTCTGTTTTTATGAAAGTTTCGTTTTCATTTAAATTATTTTTTGGGAACTCTGATTCCGCAATCTCTCTTTTTATTTTTATTTCATACGATATAGGTACCAACGTTTTTGTCACTGTATAATGATAAGGTGAAATAATTTATTTGATATTATATTAGGCTGATTCTATGAGTGTATTAAATGCACTCTCTTTCTTTGATCGTTTTGCATTTGTTACCTCTTCTTGACTGTAAATATTCTTTCAATAATTAGAATAATATGTTGGAGGTAGGCACATTCATTACTATGATTATTATTTTTTATTATCATTGTTATTATAAATGTACATGACATTGTTCATTTGAATCACACTTGGTTGAGTGGAAGAATAGCTATGAGCTAAACTCCGCCAAGTAAAATAAAGTCCATTTATTATTATTATTATTATTATTATATTATGGTACTTGGGATATGCGCAACATGAATCTGAAATTCGGTACCCTCCGTCTAACTTTCTTCATAGCATTCTAAAGGTTCTAATCAGCCAGCGCAATAGTACCACAGGTCTCCAATAGGTTAAATTGTAACAAGAGTGTATTTATTCAAGTACTCCTTCAATAAAGGAGGGAGAAACCTGTTGTGTATTTTATATAGCTTAAAAGTTACGAAATAAATTACCTACTCCAGAAATATTTTCAGATTACCTATATTGAAATATTCAAATAGGGGTTGTCTACAAGGAACAACTTGCATAGCACAATATCAAAGGTCCCGTGAACAAAACAGAAATGCGACACTCTTACCCAACACCAATTAAATATTTATTTTCCAGTATCATTGGCCAATATCTCCGAAACTATTGGTTATTGGACTTTAGCGTAATGGTAACTTTTAATCAGGAAGACTTCCTCTAAACAATTCCCAGATAGATCTCTTTTCCTTAAGGTTTGAGCAGGGTCCTTCGACCAGGAAGGTCAAAACACATGTGCACAATTTTACAATATGTGGTGGGTAGGTACTTCGATTCTTGGGTGCTGCTTTTGTTCTTGATATTTTTTATTTTATCGACTAATTCATATTCTGTAGGATTTATTACCAGTGTGAAAACAGCCACGAATTTACCGAGATATACCGCGTCGATAAACTCGTGGCTGATCGATACAACTGGTATGACACCACAATTAAAAACGTGGCTCAGCCACGAATTCGTGGCAGAAGACAAAATTGTACTGGCCATGGATTTTATTTCATGGGTAATGAATCAAATATTGGGTCGCATCAGCATACAGTCTCATACAGATTTTACTTAATTTCTAATGTTATTGTAATTGCAAATCTTCGAATAGCAAGCAAAAATTCAGAATCATTGAGGTAATTGTGAAGGAAGAATACCATCCCGATATTTTTTCATTATTCTGAGGTTGATGAAATAGGAAAGTATAAGAAAATATTATTGAACTCTGCGAATTATTCCGACAAAAATGTCATTGAAAAGCACGGTGAATAATTAGATCAATCAATACCATCAAATATTTTGCCGAGCAAAGATGTACACTGAAAAAATGTATTTCTATATATCAAAGTATTGAATGGAGGTCAAATCTGAAATATATAATAGGACTTTCCGCGATGAAACACTTAATATATCTCTGGGCAAGAATTAGCCTCATTCAAAAATGCGAAAACATAAAAAACGCAAAATTAAAAAAAATCCTACAGAGTTGACCGTGGGACTTTTCGAGATTTTTTTCGGTTAGAATGATACCTGGAGAGGCGGTTATCAAAACTTAATATACAAATAATTTTGCCAGGCAAGATTTTGCCTCATCCGGCCCTTCCAAAGTGCGACAAAATTGACAAAACGACAATTTTGAAAAATCATACAAAGCTAACCGCGGGTTTTTTCGCGATTTTTTTGTGCTGAAATGATTCTTGGAGAAGTGGCGAATATGACGTAATACGCAAAATATTTTGCCGGGCAACATTTCGCCTCAAAACGGCCCTTCGAAGTGGGAAAAAATTAAGGGAACACCAACTTTAAAAAATCCTATAGACGTAACCTTGAAATTTTTCTCGAGATTTTTGGGCCAGAATGATTTTTGGAAAGGCAATTATTAGGACCTGATATACAAAATATTTTGCCGGGCAAGATTTCGCCTCATACGGCCCTTCCAAAATGCGACAAAATTGACAAAACAACAATTTTGAAAAATCATACAAAGCTAACCGCGGGGTTTCTTGCAATTTTTTTAAGCTGGAATGATTCTTGGAGAAGTGGCAAATACGAGTAATACGCAAAATATTTTGCCGGGAACATTTCGCCTCAAAACGGCCCTTCGAAAGTGGGAAAAAATTGAGGTAACACCAACTTTGAAAAATCCTATAGACGTAACCTTGAAATTTTTCTCGAGATTTTTGGGCCAGAATGATTTTTGGAGAGGCAATTATTAGGACCTGATATACAAAATATTTTGCCGCGCAAGATTTCGCCTCATACGGCCCTTCCAAAATGCGACAAAATTGACAATTTTGAAAAATCATACAAAGCTAACCGCTGGGTTTTTCGCGATTTTTTAAAGCTGGAATTTTTGGAAGGAAATATTTTGCCGGGCAACATTTCGCCTCAAAACGGCCCTTCGAAAGTAGGGAAAAATTAAGGGAACACCAACTTTGAAAAATCCTATAGACGTAACCTCAAGATTTTTCTCGAAATTTTTAGGCCAGAATGATTTTTGGAGAGGCAATTATTAAGACCTGATATATAAAATATTTTGCCGGGCAAGATTTCGCCTCAAAACGGCCCTTCGAAAATGGGAAAAAGTAAGGGAACACTAACTTTGAAAAATCCTATAGACGTAACCTTAGGATTTTCCTCGAGATTTTTTAGGCCAGAATGATTCTTGGAGAGGCAGTTATTAAGACCTGATATACAAAATATTTTGCCGGGCAAGATTTCGCATCATACGGCCCTTCCAAAATGCGACAAAATTAACAAAACACCAATTTTTTTAAATTATACAAAGCTAACACCGGGATTTTTCACATTTTTTTAGGGTCAAAATAATTCTTGGAGAGGCCGTTAATAAGACCTAATATACAAAATATTTTGCCGGGACAAATTCCGCCTCAAAACGGCCCTTCGATAGTGCGAAAATATTGAGAAAACGCCAACTTTGAATAATCAAGGATTTTCCTTGAGATTTCCAGTTTGGAATGATTCTAAGACCTAATATACAAAATATTTTTCGGAGAAAAAGCAACCCAAAAACGGCCCTGCGAACATTGATAATAATTGAAACGCTTCATTTAAATATACATATATTTATTATTATGAGGAACGTGCAATAACTAAACATGGGTTCGATGGGTAATTTTGAAGAAATTTTATTTAAGGCAGTATCAGCTGTCTCAGAATAAAACGTAATATTCTTGTGATTATGCATTTTCAGAGTAATAAATGCGTAATTATATAGCCAAATTGTATTAGAATTTTTCCAGAAATTCTGTTTGATAAAGAATACTGAGTAATTTAAAATCGATAAAACGTTTTTTTCTCTGCCAACTACCTGCGTATCGAAAGTAAATAACTTTCGGAACAAAATTATTTTTTTGTAATTTTTGGCTACGTAATTGTAGATCCAGTATATACATATACCAGAAATTTTCAATTTATTTCTACCATTTTTTTTAGTATTATCACAAAATCAAAATAATATTTGTTTATCAAACATATCCATCTAAGAATTCGATTGCATCAAAATAATAAAAATAATAAATATTCAAGTTAAAATAACACAGATCCTCAGGTACCAAATATAGCAAATACCAATATTACCTATGAAATAATAATATACTCTTATTTGCTCACATAATACATATCAGCTATATACCGGCGGCCTAGAAAATAGGAACACTTTCATAAGTTCATATATCAGATAGAAGGATTTCCTTCAAACCATCTAATGGAAAAAATCTATTTTGTATTTCTACGTCTTGGGCCACCAATATATATGGTCTGTTGTAGTATAACAGTAGTAGTAAAACAAAAAATAATAATATATAATAAGGTTTTTTCAGGAGCCAAACATTGAACATCTAATCATCCTATTGATTTTTCCTTTTTTGAAATTGGGTACACAATGAACATAATTTGTGCTCAATGTTTGTACACGAAAAGTTAAATATTCTTCTACACATGTTACACTTATTCATGCAGATCGGTACAGTGAATCCACAAATGAGGCAATAGTCAATCTGTTTTTTATCAGAATTCATCAATACTATTCGTAAGAGATCCTCTCGAAATTCATCCATGCTTTTGGGTTTCAGTAAAGATTGACTTTTTAGTAGCTGCTTGAAAGAATATAAAACATATATACCACAGTTATATCCGTCTCTATGTTGAATGTGAGGAACAGATAATGTTGTTAATATGATAAAATTTGAAATTGGACGAAATTCGTTATATTTATTAATGAATTGTTCGAAATTTACTTGGCTCTGTTTAGATTCTCTACACAAGTTATTGTGTCTTGGGTCAAGGTATACAAATGGTTTTTTTTTCAAATCTGCTTCGGCAAGTATCCAGTGATCTCTATTAAGAATCGTTCCGGTTATTATCGGCATTACAATTATTGGAATCTGTGGCAGTTCTTTGAAAAAAATTCTTGAGTTGATTCGAGCAATGCATAATTGCATATTTTGATGGTGGTAAGAACGACATATTCTCGAGAGGCTTTATTCATTCCTTCAAAGCTATCAAACAGTAATTTATTATAAAATCGGTCAACCATTCTCTGCCGTATAGAGACTTGAAATCTTCGATTCTCAATTCAACCGAAAAAGGTGTTTTGTACTTGGCGACAACATAATTTCCATATGTATCGCAGGGGTAATAAAACCCTTCGTTCTTCACCAAGTCGTTGTCATAAAAATCGACGTCAACCTTATCATTCGAATTCACTGGGGTAATTTTCATCAAATATGTTTCTTTTTTATCAAATTTGAAGATCCTCCTTCTTCGTATCCCGCCACGCTGGGGATATACCAATTCAGGAAGAAGAAATGTCAGATAGAAAGGACAAGGTCACGTTCAATTCTGGTTCTAAAGGACAAGGTCACGTTCAATTCTGGTTCTATAACAACCTTCCTTCACCAAATAAAGAGATCACACCATTTTCTTTCACTTATATTGAGAATCCCTTGAATTTGGTAACTGTAAGTGTGGTTTTTCTTCAAGCTATCATCCTTATCAATGTAAATCAATTTTCCATTTTTTTGCATTTTCAGGATTGTCATATCTTATTTTGAATGGACATTTGATTTCTATAGTACCCTCACTGCAATAAATCCATCTGGTGAATAGGCTAAAAATGGAAGATCTCCATGTACTATCAAGCCAACACTTTCTACTTTCTCATGATACATATTTGATAGTTTCGAAGAGCCTCCTCTTCATACTTGATTCCATGTATATGGCTTTCGTCGATGGAACTCTTTCATATAAAATTCCGAAATTAGATGCAGTTAATCGAATTCTTCTTTCCTCCAGCCAGGAATCGGATTTCTGTTTCATTCCACTTAGAAAGTTCGGGTCAACTTCCCCGAGATCCCTCAAAAATTGTTGGCGTTTGGACAATACATCAACCTTTATATTGGTTTCACCAAGAAAAGTAAAGCCTTCTTCATCGTCCGTTGTTGCTTGGTCACCAATATTTTTTAAACTTAAAATGTTCTTTTTCGTCTCGACCTGATCAATTTCTCTCTTTTTCGTTGAGATATTTTGCGTATTCACAGCTTTTTTATTGACTTTGATTTTAGCCAAAGTTTGTTTCAATGTAGCTCCGTGGAAGTTTCTGTCTCTCGGGACATTTTTCTTTTGCCAATCTTCCTTTTGGGAATACTCCAACTGTAAACTGGTTAGCTTTTTCCTCATCGTTTTTGATTTTGACGTAAGGCAACCCTTAGGAATATCAAGCATGACCTCTTTATGAATGGATATATTTTTTTCGCAAAGCCGGATGACTGGCTACATTTTTATTTTCGAGACCTTCACAGAGTTGTTTTTATTGAGCAACCAATTTTCTACATTTCGTTACTATATCTAGCGTATGAACCTGGATCATTGTGGTGAAGGATCCCTGTCCACATAGAAAGTATGGGAATATATTTATTGATTACAAGGTTTATAAATCTCAAATTGAAATAAATATTCTCCTCTCGATACACGTCGGAGGCTACTTCACCGTTCGATAAAAAAGTTTCGAATCTGGATGAAAACATTTTATGAAATGGACTGAGAGAGTAAATAGGCTCATTTTTCCAAGATTCGGTTACTGTTATTTCTTGAGTCATTTTTGGTAGATCCGGTATTCGCTCATCTGAACATAGTTGGAGAAGATTTATGAAATCATTTTTCATCAGGTTATTTCGATATTTGAAACCTAATACTATGACCAAATGGTCTAACCAAACTACCACTTGATCCAAATGTGTAAAGTTTATACACGCTGCCATGATCTCTTTGAGATGTTTCTGAGCGGATTCGTGCAATCCCGCCTTCTTTATGTCTTTGCATATCATTTTGAAAAAATGAGCACAACATATATGGACTGGGATTATTCCATTCATACTGGAATTTCCCATACATACTTCGAATGTATGATCTATATATCGTTTTATGTCCATTTTATTGAATGAAAGAAGTGTTGCATTTATCAATGGTTTGCTAAAGTCAGTCACAACTGCAGAAAATATCGGACATTTTTTTGAATGTTCCAATGAATAAGACTTGAATTTAGCTAATAACCCACTAATCGATACCATGTCGTGATTGCAGTTGAACATTTCCATTATGGACACTATTCTGTTGGAAACATTCACCACTCCTGCATAATAGAATACTCTTTTAAAGGTAGTGGGCGGTTTTCACGCCATCCAAATGTAATACCAACTCTTCACAATATCTAATTGTTTTCAGCTATACATATAAACATGGATGGGCTGACCAACAATTTTGATAAATGCTGTATTAGAACGTTGCATGAGAATTATTTCATGTTCCATCTTGTAAATTTTGGCCTTTTTAGGTTTCCGGACTGCACAATTGGCAATGCATGTCTCACTGTTTTGTTCATGTACAATGAAGGCTTTATATTTTTCATGTCTTTCAAAAACAACTTTCGTTGGTAACCCTTCAAATATCTGGTATCACTATGCAAATGATTGAAGTCTTTGGAATTCGTCAGGACTGTTACTTTATGATCCCTTTCTAGTGACACGTTATGGATAGTCAATATGAACTTTTTACATGGGTGACAGCAGTATGCGTATATCGAAAATGAATCCGTTTTCGGATTATACCGGTTTCCTTTGAAATTGATGACACATACATTATTAACCTTATTGAAAAAGTGTCGCTCAAGTAGGTATGTCCAACCCTTTATCATTTTTTTGTCAACCATGACTGTCGTCAAACTTCCATGATTTAGGTAGAAACATCCTTCAAGGATCTTACAAGAATTGTAAGAAGTTTTTTTTTTCCAGTCTTCTATTTCCAAATTCTTCGCATGGACTGGGAGTAGAGTGCGCGGTTTCTCACTAATTTCATGTAAGGCTTTAAGCGGTTCCGGGATATTTTCTTGACTAGTTGACAGGTTTTCCACCGAACCAGAACAACTGATGCTTGTTATAGCCGAATTATTTATGATGTTAGAAACATCTGGTACAATAAACTCATTACCGCTAGAAACTGCAGATGCATCATTTGTTGTTTCCATATCTCCTTCTATCCTTTCGATGTATGGTTCACCCACACCTGACTTAAACGGAGTTGATGCTTGGGCATTTGTGTTTGTATTGTCCTGACCGCTGCAAAGAACCGCCAGAAAATTCAATATGAACTTCATCAGAGAATGCTCCCTCCAGAGAGTTATGATTGGAAGATCGTTCCTCTGTTGATGCCTGAATATTTATATTTGTGTCCATATCTGACAGTTGCAAAGAACCAGCAGAAAGTTCAACTTGAGCTTCATCAAGGAGTCCTTTCTCCAAAGAGATATGATTTGGAGATTTATTCTCTATTGTTGCCTGCGCATTTTTGTTTGTGGTGTCTACCCCTGAGAGTTGCAAAGAACCACCAGAAAGTTCAGCATTTACTTCATGAAGAAGTGATTTCCCCAATGCGATATTATTGAAAAAACATTTATCTGGGCAGGAAATAACCTGGTTTGGTGGTAGAAGAACATTTTCGAGTATTTGGCAGCTTTTTTTTATTTCTGTTGATCCTGCAGTGAGAGCTTTTATCTGAGCGAGTATGTCTCCGGTGAAATTATTTCTGAAATAATCCGCTAATTGCTTCGCATTTATTTCAGACGGACGACCACGTGATTTCACCTAAGAAACGAAAAACTATCAGAGTAATCGTTTTTTTTACTTACCATTTTTATTGAAGATATACTTCACAGGCAACAATTAAAACGTGCTAAAACACTTATAACTTAGAAGTGCAAAAAAGTGTGAGTCTATGAAAAATATACAACTAGGGACCAAGAACAGACACCACTTCCACAATGTCACTTCAATCACCCAAATACCATTACTTATCTCCATCTTAATTCGAATGAACTGTTAGCAGCAGATAGTTTTAGAAAACATAAAACACGCTTTACTTTCAACATGGCCTAAAAAATTATTTTTAATGTAATACTCAAATGTAAAGAAGCGTGGGGTGCTCGACATAAGTTGTCTTTATAGTCAAGGCGGGCTGCAGAAAACCTGGCCAATCGTGTACAGAATAAAATGTTTTAAAAATGTTAGTACTCACAGCAAACATAAGAAAAAGTTCTTTGTCCTTTTTCAGGAAAAAGCAACCATAACAATGTAGCAACAGATTGGTAATACTTTCAACATGAAGTATCTTTCGAGTTGGTCGAACGGTCTAAGGCGTAGAGAGCGTAGGTGAGCGTGAGTTCAAACCCCAGCTCTGGCAGATTTTTTTATTTTTTCCTTCGAAATTGAAAAATGATTCGTTTGGGGCGAATATTCATCACAAAACAAATCATTGCTCATGTTTAAGAGCTGGCTGCAGAAAACCTTTAATAAATTTCACATGTTTGTATGTTTAGTTCAAATTTTGCAAGTGAATTTTTACCCACTTCTAGTTGTCCGATTGACTTGAAATTTGGCAGGTGTACATAACTCTGGTGACAATGCATTATGTAATTTTTGCCAAAGAAAAAACAGGATGGCGGCTCCAATATGGTGGACGAGTTTTGTGATTATAGTTCGATGCTATTCAAAATTAGTATGTGGGGGTTTTTGGGGTCGAATATCATGATTTATTTGTCAAAATTCATGAATTCAAGATGGCGGCTCCAATATGGCGATGAGTGTTGTGGTATAGCCTATTTCAATAGAAATTTGTATGTGGGGGTTTTTGGGGTCAAAAATAATGATTTTTTGTCAGAATTCACGAATTCAAGATGGCGACGCTTTTGTGATTATGGTCCGATTCCATTGAGAATTGGTGTATGGGGGTTTTTGGAGTCGAACATCATGATCTCTTAGTCTAAATTATGAATTAAATGGCGGCTTCAGAGGCATGTGTTTTGTTATCATAGCCCGATTCCATTCAAAATTTGTTTGGGGTCGTATTTATCAATTTTGCAGAATCCAACAAGATGATGGATTTCATGAATTACTAAAATTAATTGAATAAAAAGGATTGAAAAAAAAATAGGGCAAGCTTTTATACGAAAAATAATGTCTTCAATTGTTTGACCTAGGTCATTCTATGAGTAACAGTTTCAAAAGTTGCCGCGAATATAACATAGGTATTCTTGCGTGGCAAGATTTTGAATTTGTTACTCACATAATAATCTAGGTCAAACAAAGAAATTATTTTTCCCTTTTTTGTATAAAAACTTGTCTTTTTTTTTCAACCATTTCAATTTAATTCTTTTTAGTCAATCATAAAGTCCGTCATCTATTGAATTCTGACAAAAATTGATAAACTACGACCCCAAAAAAACCCACATACCAATTTTTAATGGAATCTGGCCATAATAACAAAACACATCGCCCTCCTAATTCATGAATTTCGACTAAAATATCATGATATCCGACTCCAAACCCCCCACACAAATTTTAAATGAATCGGACTAAACCACAAAAGTCGTCCCATCTTAAATTCAATTCCAAAAAATTTACAAAACTCATCGCCATATTGAGCCGCCATCTAGAATTCATGAATTTTGACAACGAAATCATGATGTTCGACTCCAAAAACCACCCCATACTAATTTTGAATAGAATCGAACTATAATCACAAAACTCGTCCACCATATTGAAGCCGCCATTTTTTTTCGGCAGAAATTCCATGATGCACCGGAATTATGAACACCTGCCAAATTTCACGTTTACTTGACAACTAGGAGTGGGTCAAAATTCACTTGCAAAATTTGAACTAAACATAGTGAAATTAAATAAAAGGTTGTAAACACATTTCATTCCGTTACTCGATTGGCCAGGTTTTCTGCAGCAAGCTCTCAGAGATGAGAAATGATTTGTTTAGGGACGAATATTCGCCCCAAACAAATCATTTTTCAATTTCGAATGAAAAAATTTAAAAAAGCTGCCAGAGCTGGGGTTTGAAGCCAGCTCACCCACGCTTCCTTTCGTAAACCTACGTTGAAAGTATTACCAATCTGTTGCTACATTGGTATGGTTGCTTTTTCCAAATACAAAACTGCTGCCCAGGCAGTCAATGATTTTTCTTATGTTTGCTGTGAGTACTAACATTTTAAAAATATTCCAGTCTGTTACTCGATTGGCCAGGCTTTCTGCCGCCCGCTCTTAGCCTATTAGCTCTTGAACGGCAATAGTAAAGTAATATTAGATTTTAGCTTCAGAAAGTTAGGGGACTGCGGTAACTTTTTACTGTACATAAGTGGTCTTAGGAACAACATTTAAAAAGTTACCAACCGTAAAGTGTGTGCCTAAGTAATTATTCAACAAATAAGATGCCAAATAACATTGTATATGTAAGCGAATACAATTATCTCGTTCTCCTTGTGTCTCAATTGTGGAAGAGCAAGAACAAACAGATGTTGCTGGACCCTTCTGTTTGAGACTAGATGCTACTGAACCGCAGAAGAAGTGCAATCAAACGTAAACGTCCCACACCATCATACCGGAAGAGTAACGATATATTGCTCGAGTTGAGAAACGATTTAACATGATAGGAAAAAGAAAAGGAAAGAAGAAAAATCAGAGTAGCAATGAAATGATTGAAAGAAAGACAGAAGAGAAATGAAATACTGAGAGAGTATATAGAAGTATTAAAGAGTAAAAAAATTGATGAGTGACTGATGGTTATAACAATATTCATTGGTAGTACCTGAATTGATAATTTCTTCATAATGGCTGATTCATTAACCAACCATTATTTTTGTTTATATATTTGTGGTATGTTTCGTTCATTCAAAGATTATTTTATTCTTAGTTTATTGGAATGTATTGTTTTTTTTTTGGTTTTGTTATCTATGTTTCATTACATCATTTCTATAGTTTAATCCAACTTCTTTCCTTTCATCATCTTCATAATCTTCATCAACATCTTCAATATTCTCTTCATTTCGGTTCTGTAACAATTCCTCGAAAATCTGATCATCCATACGCATATTATGCAAGATGCAACACGCTCTAATAAAATGGCAGATAAATTCAATATTCCCGCTCTTTATATGGTATAGTTGCCGAAACCTATGCTTATTATTGTATGTTCAATAAGAACTCTGCAGTGGCACAATTTTTTGTTGAATCTCTTATGAACATTGATAAATTTCCAGTATCTTCATAAGGTGTCAAAAGGTTTCTCATGCAAGAGTAGGCACTATCTCCTAAAAGAACATAATGTCGGATATCTGACTCTGAGACAACCCCACTAGCTGCTGTTACAGCCTCTGTGGTACGGTGGGTTAGATCGTGTCGTTTGAGAAAAGCCCTGTACCATCCATCGCCAGGTGAATGATTACAAAATGGATTTTCCCGAGGATTTATATCCAAGAATTCCTCTACAGATACTTGAATATAAAATTTGCTGACTGGGGAGCCTTTCTTGTAACTACTTAGGACCATTCTTCTAAAATAGTTTCTTCTTTAGGGGTGAGAAAGGCATTTGGTCCCAAAATAGTTTTACTGTGGTACGTTTAACTTTTTATGAATTGCAACGTTTGACAAGGCACACCAAATAATTTGGAGACATGTCTTTGAGTCATACCATTTTTTATGGCTGCCAAGTACTTTTTTCTGTGTACTTCTTCTGATATTTTCCACTCTTCCGTACTTTCGGCAAGGAACAAAAAAAATCATTTCGTATGGCCATTCAATTATTCGCATATGGTCAGTCAGTCAGTGATTGACATATGGCCAAAGGAAGATATTTCCAACAGAATTGATCCGTTGCATCCAATTAGGTTCCGCAATGTATCTAAATGAACGTTAAAATGCGAAATTCTGAAATATTTCAACCGTGCAGTCATTGGCCATATTCTATCTGTTTTCGACATTCAAAGCCAGTGATTGATTGATAAACTATTACATGAAGTTTCACCACAAAAATCATTTTCCCGCCCTGAAATAACTTGCCTTAAATGTTCTTCGAACTAATATATCATAAAAAATGTGAAAATCTACTTACATTGGGAATTATTCTCATTAGTAAAACAGTCAGAACAGTTTTTGATATATCTGATCACAAACTGTAGAATAGCGAGCACGAACTCATTCACAACGACGTAGTTTTTTGAGGTTATGCGATAAGACTTGGAGAACTGGCAAATATAATCTGAGAGATTGCCAAAAAAAATTAAAGAAATCAAATTCCACTATTTTCGAACCAGATTATTATAAATTATAAAAAACGAAGGCTATGCCAATTACTACTGGTGGCCAATGACTGTTACACACCCTAGTCAGGAAACTCTTTTACGGTAGCATTGCCAAACTTATGGAAGATTATTATATTTCTGTGGGCTCGTGCGATATACGGGGTAAATTTGAAAGGCAATAAATGAATATTGAAGTGCGTAATCTGATTATATTCCAAAAATATATGGAGATGATCTTTATTTGTGCTTTCAGCTCATTTTTATTCGATGAGTAATCCATTTTTAAATTCGAGATATACCGGATGATTCTCCAAGTTGGCTCACCCCTATAACTTTTTTATCATTGAAGATAGAAAAACGTAATTTGGGAGGTTGTGTATTATAGTTCAATTTAAATTTTTACTTGCTTTGCCTTACTTTCGGTTTGACCGGAAATGACCCCAACTTTCGATTTTCAAATGGGACATCCTATATATTTTTACTTATTCCGATCGAGAATGACATTCTAAATCCAACTCCTCACTTGTCAATATTTCACAAATAAAATCATTTTCATTCAAATTTTTATTTCAATTTTATTTTCAATCTAGAATGCCATGGATCATGTAAATCGCTTCATTCTTGATCAAGTAACATGGGAAAAATACGAGGTTGAGGCTTATGACTTCACAGTCGTTTTAAGAATTATTTAAAAGTCGCAAATTAGTCCATTAAGGTTCTGAATTTTCAAAATAATCTCCTCCTTGATCACGGCAAAATTCAACTTTTTCAATTGTTGTGCGCACCACATTGATTAGGTATTCCGCAGTGATGTTCTAGATTGCCACCCTCACTTCATACTCCAGTTATTCACGAGTAGCTGATGCTGTGTTAAACACCTGATTTTTAATTGTTTCCCAGAGGAAAAAATCCAGCGGCGTAAGATCTGGTGATCAAGAATATGAAAAAGAAATAATACATTATGAAAAAATATGACAACTTAAGAATGTACCTCGCAGGCCACTGAATAGGTCCATAAGTGCCAATCCATTTTTCTGGGATGGTGTCATTCAGATGTTCTCTAACGACTTGAGAATTGTAAGGTGGCGCTCCATCTTGTTGAAAATAGATATCAATTTAGTTAGCCAGTGGCAAATCTTCAATGAAATCATTAATTTGATTTCTAAAGAACTGTAGATATCTTTCCGCAGTAAGTTGTCCGTCGAAAATTATTGGCACCAAAAGTTTTCCTCCGATAATACCCATCCAGTAATTGGAACCAAATCGCTCTTGAAAATTTCCTTCTTGCATCAGATATAAATTTGTTTGAGACCAGTACTTTTTATTATTCCGATTGAACAGACCCAAGTAGGTGAATCGAGTTTCATCTGAATAAATAATTTTAAATGGGAAACGTCATCTTCTCTGTATTTAGTCAAAAACTAGTTGCAATAAGTTAATCTTTGGTTGTAGTCGTTATCGTAAAGATGATGGTGTAGTTGGTACATGAATGACCGTGTCATACTCTGTATATAGAGCTTGGCAAAGAATAATGAAGTGAAGGAATATATTAATTGAGAATCATCACAATTAAAACTAGGAAGGAATCCAGTACTGATATATAAATTCATATTACGGGAAAGTTATAATATTCAAATGAATATTGAAATCAGTGAACCTCAATATTATAAAAATAACAACACATATCTGTGCTGGGGACGAAAATATAATTATATACTACACGTGGGAAGTAATGAACTTTAAAACAAGGGTTCCTGAAATAAACAAACAAAGAAAATCGTAAATAAATATGAACTTCAGTAAATAAGAGTTCATTGGCAGAATAGATTACCTATTTATATTTGACCCTAAATAAAGACACAGCTGCATCATAGCAGGAGAGACAGTATAATTATATTTAAACATAAAACAAAGACAACTTGGTAGATGAAATTATAATCGGTTATAGAACACGAAGATATATAAACAGTTTTTAACAATGAGATTCATTCCATTTGAGTATTCCTTTTTATTCAAGTATGTATCGGCATCTTCAATTGAGTTAATTTAATCAGACCATGATTCAGTCAGATAGATGAAAATTTTCAATAGTACTTCAAGTTATATTCAGATACAAACAAGTTGAATATGTACCAGTTATTAGGACTCACACTGATGAGTTTGTTTTCCAGTTTATGAGAAGAAAAACAATTTCAACAGAAGTAAATTATTAAATAATTATTTTACGGGATTTTTAAAGATTAAACTATAAAACAACTAATTAAAATATTTGCCAGATGAATCATCGGTACTGAACCGAGAACCGTTTTTAGTGAAGCGATCTTTGGACCAAGTGTATATACAGTGACACACTTAAAGATGAAGACACTCCTGTATTTTAGTCATTTTTGAAAGCCAAGATTTGATTTTTGGTACAGACGTAGACCTTCATGGGCCGCACTTTTCGCAATACTCAGCACGAGTGACAGCATCAAACCCAGCCTACTGCGATCCCGTGAAAAGGGCAAAAAGTTATTTGAAAAAGTTGCTTAGAAATCGATTTTGACCCTACATACCAAATTTTATCGCAAAATTCGTTTTTTTTTTCGTTATTTTCATATTCAAGTCCGATTTTCAATCAATGGTTCTGAATAAGAAGCTACAGAAATGATAAAATAGTCATAATAAATGAAATAAGAGTATTGGAATAACTAAAATTGAAAATTATCATTTTATCAAATGTAAGTTAATCGAATTTAGTCTCCTTTACTAGCCTGTCTCCATATTTGAAGAATTTTTCAATTTTCTGTTGAATATGATTGGTTGCAAATAATACCATTTGCCTTATTTTGGATGCAAAATCGTCATTCTCAATGTTTCAAAGAAGTCTCATATTTTGAGTTTCAAGAGTTTTCAATTTGGGCTAGAAAGTCATGAAAACAAATTAACTTTTTATACCTAATGTCAGTTTGAAAGTTAATGCGTTAAAAACAGTAACAAAATGCCCATTGAACGTCCTAATTTACAAAAAAAAAGAAATAATAAGGGTATTTGGTGATGGTGCTCGAAGTAGCAGACAAGATGCTCATGAATTCAACAGAAGACATTCGCAACAAACTCGTATTCGATGGAACGGCAGCCTCCGTGAATAAACTTTTTACTCAAACCAGAAGTGTATTAAAGAATCGTCCAGCTATTGACAATCCACATCGAAATCGAAGGTACCATGTTGATGATGATATCTTAGCTTCAGTTCGTGCCAATCCCAAAATTAGTTTGCGTGAAAGGTCTGAGCAATTAAATTTGGGTAGAGATAAAATCAGAGGATGTCTCGTTCGTCATAAAATCAAACCTTTCAAACCAAAGTTCTTGCACACATTGAAAGAAGGTGACGAATATAAACGATTAGATTACTGCTATTGGGCCGAAGGAAATTTCCTAAGAAAAATGTTGTTCACTGATGAGGCTATGTTCACTACCAATGGAATAGTATCTGCTCAAAATTGCAGATACTGGTCTACCGAAAATCCCCACTGGGTTATACACTGTAAGGACCAATACTCTCAAAAAGTTCATGTATGGTGTGGTATTTTAGGCGACAGAATAATTGGACCGTTTTTCTTCAATAATACCATCAACGCTGAACGAATATTGGATTTTTTTTATAATTGATTATGGGAAATCATTGAAAATCCACCGCTCAATGTGCGACAAGAGATGTGCGTTCAGCTAGACGGAGCTTCCGTTCATAATTCTTGGATGGTTCGAGAGTGGTTAAACGAACATTTTCCATTACGTTGGATTGGTAGAAATAGCCCATATGAACAATGGCCTCCTCGCTCTCCTGACATAACACCAATGGATTTTTACTTCTGGGAAACTGTCAAGAATAAGGTTTACAAGTCTAGGCCACGAAATCGACAAGAACTTTGTGAGAAAATAAGGCCAGCCTGCCGTGAAATAAGTATTCCAGAACTTAGGAGAGTTGCCAATAATAATAGAAAAAGAATTGAAAAATGTATCAGAATTGAGAGCGGACCAGTTGAGAGAGACAATATTTGAAACTGACTTCCAATATTAGTGATTATTTCATTTCCTGTTCGAATTCGGTTCAATAAATAATTTTTCATCAATTGTCATTTAATTTTGACCGATTTTATCGTCCCTGTGGCTTTTTAGTAACAACTAATAATCAAAATTGGAATTTTTTTATAATGAATATTAGGATTTTCATTCTTATGATTATACATTATGACGAATTTATTGTTTTCGTAGCTTCTTATTCGGAACCATTAATTGAAAATCGTACTTGAATATGAAAATTACAAAAAAAAAACGAATTTTGCGTTGAAATTTGGTATGTGGGGTCAAAATCGATTTCAAAGCAACTTTTTCAAATAACTTTTTTCGGTATCTCCTACGCGAAGCAAAATATCGAGAATTAGCACTTTTCGCGGGATCTCAGTAGGCTGGGTTTGAGGCTGTCACTCGGGATGAGTGTTGCGAAAAGTGCGGCCCATGAAGGTCTACGTCTGTACCAAAAATCAAATCTCTGCTTTCAAAAATGACTCAAATACAGGGGTCTCTTCATCTTCAGTGTGTCACACTGTATATAGGGTGAGACTACATATTTTTTCTCTTTGATAGTATTGTGTACCAGGTTTTACATAATGAACATTTTTCCACATTCAAACTCTACATTCCTTGAAGTGTAATCAACTAATCTGATAAATATTTCTTCATTTCATTAGATTTCGATAGTTTGCTTGTTCTAAAAAGATATACTATGATTAATGGTATTGAATGCTTATAACTGAAAAATTTGATATGATATTTCCAAGTCCAGTAATGTATTAAAGTTTGTTGTTTAAAGAAGAAAAACAATTACAATGCTAATTGTTTCAACCAAGATATTGACCTTGGTATTTGAGATTTGCGTACTTTGATGAATACAAAATTACAGATTATATTGATAAAGCACAAAAAGAAGTTATTAAATATATTGCCACAATTGACTTAAAATACATTTTTCACTGCCTTAAAATTATGGAACATTGTAACTGATATGATATTGATTTCTGCTATGGTTTTATTGCTATTTTTATACTCATATTTTCTAGTGATATTATATGAAATGGTTTTATAAAAATTATTGCTTTATGAATTTGTGTATTTTTTTGAGAATTGATCTCAATTACATCTTTCAAATTTACAACTATATTATTATTAAACTTGATATGACCGAGAACATAGGTTAAAACAAACCTCAATCATATAGTGAATTACTTGAACAGACCGCTCTTCGAGAAATTCTAGTTGGCAGCATTCAGTTTCAGAACACTTCGTATAGAACCTCTAAAGGCTTTTTAAGACTCGCTTTTGTACTGTCAAATGTTATGAAAAAGATAATACAAGTAAATTGCAGTATAGTTATACATCATTAAGCGGTATTTGTAAAATCCTTATATCTGGGTTTTCTGAAGTGTTTCTTTTGTAAAAGTAAATGTGAGGATCGAAAAACAATTGGCTAGTCAGAGGTGTGTTTTTTTTTAATAAATAACAATCGATAATTATATTTGTGAAGAATTCTCCAAACGGACGAATAACTTTTATCACACTCAGAAACAATTTGGCGAATTGGCGCCGTACAATTCACTCCAACGTAGGCGTACACGTCTACTTCTTTTTCTTCACTGACGAAGAAGTTATTGGCATTTTCTTCTGGTTCATTTCGCATTTTCCTTTCCAGTTTTGGAAAATATATAAAATAATGCGACGATTAGGGAATTTCTGAGCATAAATTCGAGCTGCATCAGTTGCATTCTTTTTTGCTTCTCCGTAAATTAGCATCATGTCAATTTTCTCTTTTCTAGTATAATTTTCCATATCAAATTATAAACTACGCAACAAATACATTTTTAAAAGTGACAGCATATTCATTAGCCTATTTGTTTGGGTAGTCCTAGCAACAGCTCCAATTGTTTGTCACAGATAACTAGAATAACAGGACTTACTGCATAAGTATACCGAATACGTATCATTTGTTATTAGGTATGATCGCTTCTTGCAAACATTCAGAAAAATATTGAAAGTAAAGTGAAAGTGTGTGGTATCAAATTATTCGTAAGAAAATTATCTTTCACAAAAAGCCGACGAGCCACCCCCTTTCCATTTGAAAAAACCCAGTTAACTGGAAAAATTCATATTTGTGACTTTTAAATAATTCTTAAAATGACTGTGAAGTCATAAACCTCAAAATCGTATTTTTTCCATTTACACGATCCATGGCATTCTAGATCGAAAAATAAAAATTGTAATAAAAATAACTTTATTTGTCAAACATTGACGAGTGAGGTGTTGTTGGATTAGAATGTCATTCTTGATCGGAATAAGTGAAAATATATAGGATGTCCCATTTGAAAATCGAAAGTTGGAGTCATTTCCGGTCAAACCGGAAGTACGGCAAAGCAAGTAAGTATGTCAAAAGATGTGAATTGAACTATAATACACAATCCCCAAATTTTGCTTTTCTATCTTCAATAATAAAAATCTTATAGGGGTGAGCCACCTCAGAGAATCACCCGGTGCATTCTTCTATTTAGATGTTCAATTTCATTTTTATATATTGAAGACAGTTTTTAAAGTATTGCCCCACTAATTTTTTCATCAACGAACTGATACGAACCTTAAATTAACTCTAATCAATATTTTTCTTCAAATCAATTTGTGTCTTGATGGAATCTTGAATATATGATGGTTTCACAATCAATGTTTCAATTTCTCAATACTTCTTCAGGAGGAAAGTATGGAATATTAGTATTAATTTCTTCGAAATTATAAAAAAAAATCCCAATTTGTTCATTACGCTATCTTTTTCAACGATGTTTGAAACTATAAGATCATGATTTATTTGCAAAAACTTATTTTTTTCAATCATTAATCTAATATAATTATCCATTTAGATATAATTGTTTTTTTTATATATTTTTTGTAAAAATTTTTTTTTGAATTGATTTCGTTTTAATAGAAGCTCTTGTAATTGATTTCAGTGAATTCTATGAAATGTTCATTACTCTGATGATCTGGATAATCTAGTTATTTTCCCCCCAATATTTGAGTCCTTGTTCTTTTTCCAAATTATTACTGGACTATAATTATGTTTTTTATGTACTTATTCACCATGGACTATTTTTTCTCAAATGTAAAATGGAAATTTCATTTCTTCCAACTATTCTCAAATCTGAGTATATAATTCAATATTTTTCTAAAACTCTTTCTGTTTTTTACCTCTTCAAGGAACTGTTAGGCTTATTCTCAATATTCAATTAGCTGTTTGACATTACTCAGTCTTTATAGCTGTACTGAGATAATAAGAATTCTATTATCGTCAACTCTTTCCTGAAAAACTCCAACAATATTCAATAATATTTGAATTTTTTGGAATAGTATAGATTTTTTTTTGCAATATTATCATGTATTTTGGTACAGAAGAAAATCAATGAGGAATATGTCAAGTCAAAATACATGGGTCAGATAAAAAATAAACTGTTCGCAAAACCATAAAAAAGTTTCACTTCGATGGTATGATTCAAAAATAAGTCCATGAAACGTTAAATAAATTATAGTTGGAACGTCCTTTCATGTATTCCCTAAAATAATTACCAGAACATGTTCATGATATATTGACGATCATGTGATAATGACATAATAATCAGAAATGAATTTGCTGTTGAAGATGCTAACAATAATATTCTAATGATTTGTTTTTCGTTCATTGTCGGTCCTTCAAGCCCCAGGAAACCGATTGGTATACGAAGAAAAAGGGGAAATATAAAAGCAAAGACTTCACAATGCTTCCTAAAAGTGTGTGTTATTGTATATATCACCAAGTAAGGTTAGGTTTTGTTTCCTTCTTTAAGTTAAATTGTGATTGATATTGTTTTTTTCAAACCAAGCTCAATTTGGAATAAACAAGTGAGGTGGGGTTGGGCTCTTTTATTTATTTATTTATTTATTTGGTATATACATACAGCAGGCCGAAGCCAAATTGCAGGAGTACTTGATAAATATTACATGTGATTGTGTAATGAAAAGTAGTAACAATTTATAAGTTTGGTTGACTTACAGGTTATAGGTTAGTCAGAAACCAAACTAGAAACGGTTTGTCTGAATTGTGTCTGAGTAAAAAAAATGTCAATTGAGCCTAACTTATTATAATTTCTGTTCATTGAGTTTATCGGTGAATGAAAGTGATGTTTTGTATTAGGTACATTGAAGTGGAATGTATTGTGATACCGAGAAGCTTGTCGGGGTATATTGAAGTTGATTGGGTTGAGAGTGGTTTTCGGGTGTAGGAGGAATATTCGCAACAAATTCATTGAAATGTTTCATGATTGTACACGTTGGATTACAGGAAAAACTCCAGAATTGGATTACTACGAGCAATGATCGTTCTGATAACAGTGGAGTTTCCCAGGGATCAGTCCTTGGACCCCTATCATTTTTATATACACCATCAATCTGACATGAAAACACAGCATCTAGAGGAAACAATTCCATAAAACTCATGGACAAAATTTCTACCCAATCGTAATTCATACAAATAGGATAGTCTGCCTGAACATCTAATAGGTGGCATTTTTTTTTAATGATTGATAGCTTCCTGTAGAATAGTTTACATTTTTTTTTAAATTGTTATAATATTGATTGATATTATTATTATTATTATAAGTTGTGAAATGGTGCACCTACTCCGGAGAAAAACTGTGGAAAATTACTCAACTTCAAGGAGCACACCGGGTTGTCAACATGTTCTGAGCTATGGAAGTATACCTTCTCATTTATTCATCGAATGGAATCTTCGTCTCTTTTCTACTATTAATTGGTAATGAGTATTACAACCAGAATGACACATTCCAAAACCATAATTATTTCTAGCTTCATTAAAATATTCATAATGAGGTATTTCTGTTTTCTATCGTGAAATTGATGAGCAAGTATTCAGAAGTGAATTTTCTGGACTGATATCCTGAAGAAAAAGGTGAGATATTCATTTTCGCTTTTGATCATCCTGATTTTTCGCGATATAGTATACAGTCAAGGGCTGAGGAATCAGTGTCATAAAAAATATCATTTCATAAGTATAAATTGAGATTTGAAATCAAAATGACTTCAACGAATAGAAAACATTCAATTTTCTACAGATTCATCGATGCGAAAATATAGTATAGAATAGTATCTATTGAGTTATGTTTTTTTTATCATATTACAAGGGAGAAATTATTGAACGACCTCATTTTTATATTCGTAGAGGTACCGTAAATTATGATGACTTGTTTTTAAAATTCTCAACATGACCACAAGTTTGCCGCGCAAGAAGTGTGACGGAGTTACGCTCAAGCCTTGGTAATATAAAAAAACAGCAGTCATCTTGAAAAGGAGTCTTCAGGAAAGTGATCGCGCAAAAAACATGAACTGACTCAATTGTGAACATTCACTGCAATCATAGACTTGCTAATTGGAAAACTGATATTGGATACACATATATATATATATATATATATATATATATATATATATATATATATATATATATATATATATATATATATATATATATATATATATATATATATAAATAAGAGAGTAATATTGAGGGGACTGTTAAAAACAAAATGGAAGGAATTTAATGGACATAGCCCTCAGAGAAAAGTGCTAACCGTAGACATGTGTTTCGGGCTCTCGGCCCTCATCAGTACGGTGGAGAAGTGCAAGGATGAACAACACTTGGTAGAAAACGACAAATCAACAGAGTCAACAAACAGAAGCCAGCCGCTCATTTGTGATTTCAGTCAGCAGACCCTGAATTCCAGGGCAACAACCAACGTCACCACGGAGGCAGCTATAGCTACCTGCGTGACATCCGAGTCCAGGAATATGAATATATGAAAGAGAGTAATATTGAGGGGACTGTTAAAAACAAAATGAAAGGAATTTAATGGACATAGCCCTTAGAGAAAAGTGCTAACCGTAGACACGTGTTTTGGGCTCTCGGCCCTCATCAGTACGGTGGAGAAGTGCAAGGATGAACAACACTTGGTAGAAAACGACAAATCAACAGGTCAACAAACAGAAACCAGCCGCTCATTTGTGATTTCAGTCAGCAGACCCTGAATTCCAGGGCAACAACCAACGTCACCACGGAGGCAGCTATAGCTACCTGCGTGACATCCGAATCAGGAATATGAATATATGAAGAGAGTAATATTGAGGGACTGTTAAAACAAAATGGAAGGAATTTAATGGACATAGCCCTCAGAAAAGTGCTAACCGTAGACACGTTTTCGGGCTCTCGGCCCTCATCAGTACGGTGGAAGTGCAGGATGAGACAACGCGGTAGAAAACGACAAATCAGCAGGTCAACAAACAGAAGCCAAATGAGCGGCTGGCTGTTGTTGACTCCATTGTTGTCGTTTTCAAGTGTTCATTCACGCTTCCACGACTGACAGCGAACGCGTGTCTACGGTTAACCTCTGCGAATTCCTTCCATTGTTAACAGTCCCATATATCTTTCGCTATTCATTCTGAACTCGATTCACGGTATGACCTCGTAGCCGATGGGTCGCTGAATCCAAATAACGCTGTATTGTTGACTCCGTATTCTTCTACAAGTTTGTCATCGCGCCTTCACCGCTGATGACGACGACGCGTGATCCTGCATACGAGCTAGTCGATTCCTTCCATTTGTTTTCAGCAGTCCTCAATATTACTTTTCATATTCATATTCCTGACTCGGATGTCACATATACCTCCATGTTGCCTGGATTCAGGTCTGCTGACTGAAAATCAATGACGGGCTCCGTATGTTGATCGTTTTCTAAGTTTTCATCCTTCACGTACTGATGAGCCGAGGCAAGCTCTGAGTTACCTCGATTAATCCTTCCATGAAAGTAATATCGGGGACTGTTAAAACAAAATGGAAGGAATTTAATGGACATGCCCTCAGAGAAAGTGCTAACCGTAGAACGTGTTTCGGCTCTCGGCCCCATCGTACGGTGGAAGTGCAGGGATAAATAACGCTTGGTGAAAACGACAAATCAGCAGGTCAACAAACGAAGCCAGCCGCTCATTTGTGATTTCGGTCAGCAGACCCTGAATTCCAGGGCAGCAACCAACGTCACCACGGAGGCGGTTATAGCTACCTACGTGACATCCGAGTCAGGAATATAAATATGAAGATAGTAATATCGAGGGACTGTTATAAACAAAATGGAAGGAATTTGTAGACATGCCCTCAGAGAAAAGTGCTGACCGTAGACACGTGTTTCGGGCTCTCGGCCTCATCGGTACGGTGGAGAAGTGCAGGATGAACAACGGTTTTCTGCAAGTGTTGTTTATCCTGCCTTCACCACTGATGCCGAGCAGAACTACACTTCTCTGAAATATCATAAATTCCTTCCATTTGTTTAACAGTCCCCGATAACTCCTTTCATATTTATATTCCTGGACTCGGATGTCACGCAGGTAGCTATAGCTGCCTCCGTTGTGACGTTGGTTGTTGACCTGGAATTCAGGGTCTGCTGACCGAAATCACGAATGAACGGCTGGCTTCTGTTTGTTGACTTTGTCGTTTTCCACCAAGTGTTGTTTATCCTTGCACTTCTCCACCGTACTGATGAGGGCCAAGAGCCCGTAACACGTGTCTACGGTTAGCACTCTTCTCTGAGGGCTATGTCCATTAAATTCCTTCCATTTTGTTTTTAACAGTCCCCTCGATATTACTCTCTTTCATATTTATATTCCTGGACTCGGATGTCACGCAGGTAGCTACAGCTGCCTACGTGGTGACGTTGGTTGTTGCCCTGGAATTCAGGGTCTGCTGACCGAAATCACAAATGAGCGGCTGGCTTCTGTTTGTTGACTCCGTTGATTTGTCGTTTTCCACTAAGTGTTGTTTATCCTTGCACTTCTCCACCGTACTGATGAGGGCCGAGAGCCCGTAACACGTGTCTACGGTAAGCACTTTTTTCTGAGGGCTATGTCCATTGTATTCCTTCTATTTTGTTTATATATATATATATATATATATATATATATATATATATATAGGTATATATATATTTATATACAAAAAGGTGAATTTGGAAATTTTCACTAGCTGTAAATTATCCTTGGGGTTGCAGTCATATAATATATTGGCCTGATAAAGTAAAACTCTTGTTCAACTTGTCGAGCTTTCGAATTTTTTTTTTTTTTTCGAAACATCTGAAAACATCAATGGTGTTAAATAACACTAAAAATATGATAAAATCGACTTACTAATGTGAGGTTTGTATAAAAAATAGCTGATGCATGTCCTTAAACATCATAGGAAATAATTAACCATGACATCCGGGATGCCAGCCATCCGGCATGCATCGAGCAGACCCTCGTGCGAGACGGTATCAAATGCCTTGGACACGTCCAAGGTGACCATATGAACCGTCTTTATTCCGCTTCTTGCTTCCCGAAGTACGGTGTTCAGCACACAGA
The DNA here is from genome assembly GCA_018342105.1 of Gonioctena quinquepunctata. Classification (NCBI taxonomy): domain Eukaryota; kingdom Metazoa; phylum Arthropoda; class Insecta; order Coleoptera; family Chrysomelidae; genus Gonioctena; species Gonioctena quinquepunctata. Next base: position 353,477 of record JAFIRS010000827.1, read on the forward strand.
GATTTTCTGCAATGCCGTCCACTTTCCTCCTGAAAGCCCTCTGCTCATCACTCAGAATACCCGGTACATTGCCAATTCTGGTAGCCAGGATTTCATGAAACTGCCTCGCCACTACGGAAGGTACCGTTAAAGGTCTGAAATCAGCAGGTTGAGCATCACGATCGTCCCCAATACGCTTGGGAATGAAGATCGTTCTTGATGCATGCAGTTCACCAGGTAGACCACCTCTAGCCATAAAGCTGTTAAATAACATGGCTATAATAGTGCTGGGTATTTTCCTCCAGTCCCTAGGCAGAATACCGTCAGACCCGGGAGCTTTACTGTTAGCGACAAAAGACCGATCGACCTCCTCGGAGGTGATCGGCCCCCACAGTTCTTCGTGGGCTCCGTTGGGAGCCACCCCAATTGGCGCCGCGTATTCTTGGCTAGGTAATTCAAAAACACCACGCCAATACTGGTGGAAGGAATCACCCTCGATCGCAATCTCGGGTTCGCCTCGCTCTCCATCCAGAATTTGCCGCGCATTGCGCTTCATGTTTGCGGTATAGCTCCTGGGTAAGCCGATATTCCCGCCGCCTTTTATCCCGTTTGCTTATATTGGGCTCAGGGCGAAGGCGCCCGCTGTTTTTATTGCCACTTATTGCCTCAAAGAGTGATCTCGATATGTCCCGCCCCGGACACTCGTCAATCAGTGCCCTCAAAGGCTCAGCCCTGTCGCCCAGTCCTTCCCATGCTAACTTTTCGGCAAGCCGGAGGATAGCGTCTGCGAAGGACTGATTACCAGGGGTGATCTGTGGAGAAGATGCAAGCTCCTGCTCGTTAGCGGGTTCTAAGTCAGGTATATCAACCTGGTTGGCCTGCGTTTCGACCATTTTTTGAACCGATCTCTTGTAAGCCGCCTCGCGACGCTTACCTTCAATCGCCTCAAGTGTACGGTCAGGCATTAACCGAACCAATTCTTGGTTTACAAAACGTACACCTCTACGAATTGCTTCGGCTTCCAAACAAGCCATTATATGGACTTCTTCGCCACACCAACGGGCCTTAGCCCTGTCTACAGCCCGCCTTTAGAGGTGAATGGTCTGTTGCAGATCCGACATTTAAAAACTGGCAGCTCTAGCTCCGACTCGTTGGAGCTGCTAGTGCTCGTATTCGCATTATCGCGCTCGCGATTACGCCTTTCAGGGGGCGGACCCGCACGTGCGCGGGCCCTTGTCATTGTCAGAGGCTTCGTCGTATCTTGCCCGCCTGAAAGATTTAAGCCGGGTAGGGTTGGTGGCCCAACCCAGCCGATCCTGAGTCCGTTTGCGATACCTTGCGGAACCGGCACGTCCACTACTAGAGTCGACCCAGGCGTGGACCACTAGGGAGTTGGGTAGGGTCGCGCACGCTCGCCTACTTTCCTCCTTCGCAGCCCGGTGACTTGTGCTCTTGACCTTTCAGTCGCCTTTTACGACAGGTTTGTCTAACCGAAAGCCTTTTCTTGATGGCGGGGCTCACACGCCATGTCCCTTTGGTCGCCTTTTACGACAGGTGCGGTGACATACAGAGATGCTATTCTTTACTGACGGCATCACACGTCAAGAAGACCTTGTTCCAACTCCTTTCGCCTGAGATTGCTCACGGGATCGAAGGTTTCCAGAGAAGCCGGTGTGGCCCCTGTTCCACCGGTAGTCGACCAATGACAGTGCCCTGAGTCAATAGTCACCGCGGAGTATCCAGCTTTTGCTTATTGAATGCAAGCCACGCGGGATGCCCCAAGACTGCGTGGCGCGAAGGCCGTGCAAGTCAGTCTCAGTGAGGCAAGCAAAGACTCAAAACTCATACAATACTACTGCTAGATCGGCATGAGAGAGTCATGGATAACTCCTATAGCTTTTCAACCCTCTCTTTCTATCAGTGAACGAACGTCAGCGGGACCACGCCTTCGATCGTCCACCTTCCGAGAGCTGGACGGCGCTATTGTACCTCCAGTTTCCGACACCATTAATTCGGCTTGTCGCTCTACGAACGAGAAGCCTCCTCAACTCCGCCACGTGGAGGCTGTGTCATGTCCGAGTCAGACTCGAGAATACGCTCCCGTATCCACGAGAACTGGCCCGTATCTTAAGGTGGAGTGGAAGCCACATTAAGAGAGTCGCAGAGAGTAACAGCTACGATATACATCTTTAATTCACCGCAGAGGAAGAAGAGAATCATAGCATCCCTTTCCTCGACATGAGAGTGCATAGAGACAACCATTTCGTCCGAAGGACATCGGACGAAATGGTAAAGAAAACCAATCTGTTCTAATAGATTCCTCAATTTCCACTCGTACCACCACCACAGCATGAAAAATAATTTAATCCCAGCCTTGAAAAGCAGAGTAGTAAACCTAACACATCCTAATTATAGAAATGAATGTCCGAATGAACTAAAAAAAGGAAACTCTTATCCTCTTAAAATTATGAATAAATTCCTATTCAACACAGATCACAACATTGAATCCCGTCAGGACTTAAACAACTTGAATAATGCAAGTAACAGCAATATTTTGAATAATATTAATAATAATAATAACAATATTGAAGCCAAATAGCAATTCCCTACAAATATCGAACCCTTCCATTAATACAAGAATTAAAACCGAAGCTCACTAACATTTTCAAATCAGATACTTTGCGTATAGCAAAAAAGAACGTAAAACTAGTAGCCAGTTTTTATACCAAACCGAAAACTCCTCTTTCTTAATAAGAACAAACCAATGTAATTTACAAATTACCATGCTTGAATTGTGAGAAGGTCTACATTGGCCAGACTGGCCGAAACCTTTCAGGACGCATTATAACACATAAGAGTGACTGCAATATAAAAAAAAAACTGTGCCCTTGTTGAACCCATCATTAACGAAAATCATTTCATTAATTATAATAATCCAACAGTTTTTGCAGTAGAAAACAATTATCTCAATAGAAATAACAGCATGAATAAGGAACATAACAGCATGAATAAGAGGTCCGATATAACAAATTCAAGTATTATCTACGATGATATCCTTAAACTAGAACCAAACAGTACTTCCGCGTTGAATTCATCATCGAATCACCCTTTCATAGATATCTAAATTGTCGTTCTGTAAACAAAACACATGAATCAGTGCACACAAGAAATTGACATGACAACTAATTGAACGGATGAAGTTGACATCGACAATTTCTAGTTTCCGACCTCCCTTCAGTTCTGTGATCACCCTGAACCATGTGTGACTGTTCAACGAGAAAAAATTATTTAAACTAAGTAAATTATGTATAACCTGAGCACATGAACAAATTCGTGCTTGAAGTAGTCCAGTTGTTTACAATCAATATTGTGTGTGTGTTGTTTTTGTATTTTCGCCAATGTTTTTCAATGTATCCAACATTCCAGTGCCAAAAAAAACATTTTTTTTGTTTGTTTTTTCCTACGTTGTTTAAGGACATTCATCAGCTATTTTTTGATACAAACCTCACATTAGTAAGTCAATTTTATCATATTTTTAGTGTTATTGTAACACCATTAATGTTTTCAGATGTCTTGAAAAAGAAAATAAACTTTTCGAAAGCTCGACAAGTTAAACGAGAGTTTTACTTCATCAGGCCAATATATTATATGACTGCAACCCCAAGGATAATCTTCAGTTACTGAAAATTTCCAAATTCACCTTTTTGTGCCAATTAATCCAGTCAAGATACTACCTTTCTCGATATAGATATATATATATATATATATATATATTCATATATATATATATAGATATATATATATATATATATATATATATATATATATATATATATATGCTTGAAGCACACTCTCTATTTCACAACCTGACTCATCACTGCTTGGGACCGTCATAAAGCCGTAGAGACAAAAGATTCTGATAGAATAGATTAACGGTTATTTCATTATGAAAATAAAAGATATCGAAAAAAAAGCAGATGTGATTTCTTCAAAAACTGGGGACACAACTTTGGATGTACACTGTACGTTCAAACGGATATATCTCTTTAAATACAAATTCTTACATGTTTGTGGGTATTCCGTTCAATATATCATGTTTGAATAGCTCCAAATACACTGAGTATATTTTGTAAAGCCTACATTAAGTTGAGTGCATCTAATATAAAAGAGGGAATTGTATATGAAAAACAACATTGAGTCTCCAGTCAAACCAAATCATACGTGCGCGTTAACATTGAGTCTCCAGTAATCATTTAAGTCACTTCATATGTGCACGTTTAAGAATGTTATTGAGGTATTAAACAATATTCGGAAAAAATTAAGAATCACGATTTGCTAGTGCCCGCAGAAAACTCAACAGGTATGCATATTTAATTCAATATTTAGTGTAGAAATATAAATAGCCATCCAGAAGCAAATAGTCGCGAAGAAAAAGTGAACAATGTGCGTAATTATGAAGAAAAAAATAGGAATATGTTACAGTTGGGAAATAAATTTAATATATCGCATGATGCCATAAATAGCCAAAAATTATACATGCTTGATGAACAATAATATTGAGAACTGAAATAAATCCATAAGTGCCTACAAGTGCGAATAATACCCTTGAAAATCGTGATACACCACAAGTGCCCAAGACGTAAGATAGACATATTCCAATGGGATCATCTGGTACACAGATGGCCCCAAGATGGGTGAATCAGCCGGCGCCGGGGTATATGGGCAATCTCCAAATGCTGAACTCTACTATGCCCTGGGAAATTTTGTTTCATTATTTCATGCAGAAGTTTTTGTCATACTCGCCTGCGTGTGGAAAAATATCAACAGAGGCTACCACAGCCAGCAAATCACGATATGCACGGACAGCCATGCGGCGAAATGCCCCTCACATCGTACAGAGTCAGTTCGCTGCTGGTATCGGAATGCATTGACGATCTGCGAAAGCTATCCATCGCCAATAAGGTAAAGCTACTGTAGGTCTTTGGTCATACCGGTGTGCCCGGAAACGAACGGGCCGACTATTTGGCCAGACAAGGCGCAAAAAGCTCAACGATTGGACCAGGACCAATACTAGGAGTTTCCAGGTCATGGAGCGTCTCAACTGATGTGTTAGGTCCTGGATCGTTCAAATAAACTCAGGTTGAACTGACGGCCCTACTTTCGTGGCTCTTGTTAGTTCAAAGACATTGTTAATTCGAGCAAATTGTTATGTTAACGACATGTGTTAAGTTTTCGTACTATTGTGGTCTGATCAACTTGTTAATTTAAAGATAAGTCTTTAATTATTATCACTTGGTAGCAAGCTTGTGATACTGTATAACGACATTGTTAAGGCACAAAATATCAATATTCTGTAGTTATGGCCCACAATCCGGAACTTATTTTTATATTTGAGGAGATTGCAGATGAGGAAGAAAGGTTGTGACAACATTTTTATTTGTCCACAAATAAGGTATTTTCTAAATTTGTTTTTAGGTATGAATTACGAATCAATAGGAGACATCTTCGTGAGATTGCAATTCCCGCTATTCACAAAATACTTGCAACACTTCAATTTCTTGCTCAAGGAAGTTATCAAAAGGGTGTTGGGCAGGATTACTTTTTACCTATGGCTCAGCAAACACTGTCAGTATGTATCAACGAAGTAACTTCTGCTATTGTTACTAAATGATTCTAAATGTTGATTCAAGATTTGCTGGATCTGTACATAATTCTGCAATATGGACATCCTCCTTAGTTAAAACACATTTGGAAGAAAACTCCAATGGTGGAAATAATAATTGTTGGTTAATTGGAGACTCGGGTTATCCTCTTCAGCCTTTCCTTATAACACCAGTAGAAGGAAACAATCTCAAGAGATAAACTTCAATCGTGCACACAGGAGTGCGAGAAATGTAATTGAAAGACTCAATGGTGTTCTGAAGGCAAGATTTAGATGTTGCCTTCGGTGTAGAACTCTTCATTACAAACCTGAAGTTGCTGCAAAAATCATTAACATATGTGCTATCTTACACAATGTTTTATTTAGACAATGATCCATATTCTGAGGATCCTGCAATACCACATGACTATCCAGAAAATTTAGGTAGAAACTGGCTCAATGAGGGTAGATTAACAAGGCAAAGAATTATCAACATGTATTTTCAGAATATAAATGCTCCATAAATACATTCAAACTGTTCATTAGGGCAAATAAAGATTTTTCAATACAATGTAATTCTTTCGAATAATCAACAGTTTTAAATAAAGAAAGAAAGTGTTTTGTTGCTTTTCTTGTTCTGAATCTCGCATGTGATTTTGTTTTCCTATTTCTTGGTATATCCATTTTATTTTGGATAAAGCCAGTATTCTTATTTGTGAAGCCTAACTCCAATATATTCATTCCCAAAACAACTGTCATACTTATGATTTGAAGAAGACGTTTTTCAATTTCAGTCAATATATCTAACACAGGAGATGCTCCTCCAGTTGATCTATGACTCACATATAATAATCTAGCTTTCTTTTTTGTATTGTTTACCCAGTCATGAAAAACCTAAAACAATGAATCGAAATTAATTATACCCAAATATTTTGAAGAACAGTTTCAGTAGAATCGATAATACATTCACTTTTTTCCACTGGGTGACTTTTTTACTTGGACCAATATTATTTAGTCGAACTCCCAATTCATCCCATAATTCCTTAGTTTGTTTCTTATCTTCAAATAAAACTGTCTTGTTTCCTTCTTCAATGAAAGATAAGAATTCTTCATATTGATTGTGAGTAGTTCTAGCATTTCGACATCCTAGATGAATGAAAAACGGTATTTATTTATAAACCTTTATTCCATCATATTTAACATAAAAAATAAAACTCTTCAAAACATATGAAACGAAAAAACTGAGATATGATTTATTTTCCTAATCTAGTCATAATTTTGGGCCATTACAATATCAGATTTTGTCTGCAATTTTTTTCAGGCCTGAATCAATTGCAACTGCAATATTGTTTAGGGCACTAGCGATTGCCATCAACCCATTTTTGTTGGCCACTACTGATTTCTCATATTGCTGAGCCAACAATGATTTTGTTTTGTATGTTTTTTTTTAGTTCTGTAAAAGCATAAGTAGTTCAATGAAAATAAATGCAGATGAAGAAAATTACTTACTGAGTACCGGAGTCGCTCCCTTTGATTTATGAGGGGAAGATATTTCATTTGAGATTTCTTCTTCTTCCACAAAATTATCTTCAACATTCTGTTCTTCTGGGTCATCTGCATAGACAATTTCAATATCATTGAGTGATGCGATAGTCTGTATTTCTGCTTCCTGTGACAAATTCAGGAAATGATCCAACATCATTACTAACATGATATCCCAGTTCCGTGGTATTTGGTAATCCTTCAAGTACCACTTCCCCCGTAAGTAACAATAGATTCTTCTCTGTGTCTGTTCGGTCTCATGAGATTTTTCACTCGACTTACTGGATTGCTTGCAATGTGATAGTATGCTTGCTGGATGATGATGTTTATGATTGATTGGATGATGATATTTATGCTTGATTGATTATGAATGTAAGACAACACTTACGATACGAATATTTAATCTCGTATATAAAAATGACAATGAATAAAGAATGACTCATATTGACAAGTTGATGACAGACGGTGTTTTTCTTTTCTTGTGATTCGCCCCTCGCTCTCTCTCCATCTTTCTGTCTATTGACCAAATCGAGTGAGCCAGATTGGAAATCAAATGATGTAATACAGTAGGATACAGTACAGTGTCTTTTAGTTTTTGGACAGTTCTTTCTCGCTTCCTCACGGAACTTTTCCATTCAGTAAATGTCTGGAATGAAACATAATTATCAGTACATTTGTTACCTTGTTCATAAAAATGATACGACCAAGTTTAGATATGTTTGCCTCATGCCAATCATTGAAGTCTGCTTACTTCTTTCCAATCTTCTGTAGACTTAATGGCCCCACTGCCACAAGCATTTAATCGTTTGGTTAATGTTTCCCAACATTTGATAATCCTTTCAAAATTTTCGGTCGTAATTCTTCCATAACGAAAGTCCGTGTTTTCTCTGAGACAATCGATTATCATGTCGTATTTTTGCTGGGAAGTCCGTGGTCCCATTTTAAATCAAATCACAAACGCGAAAAAATTATACCTACCTATAAATCACAACTGCAATGTTGTTATTAGAAGTTAGGTTATAATCACAGAATACATAATAAACAGTGCTTTGATCTTTTTCATATTTCGAATTAGTATTCTGTGATTCCATGTATTATTATTTTAAAGATTTGCTACAGCAAATTGTAAATTTTCGTATCTTTAACTTATCTTAACAATTGTGACACGAAAGTACGGATATAATAACATATCGATAATGAAGTTGTTAAGTTTCTGTTAACTTAACAACCTTCTTGAATTAACAAGTGACACCAAAGTAGGGCTGTGAATACTTGTAATGATGCTTTTGACATTCACAACTCGATATACATAAACACAAACATGCCTCGTCCTTCACGAGCCGGCCATAACTGAATAACTCCCCCACGCCCTCTATGCTATTCTCCGGAACTAGGGATTAACAGGGCCGAGATTCTCACTGAGGCATGTAGCCTGTGCGTGAGATCTATGATTTATTCGGTTCGATTTTTTTTAAGATGAGAATTTAATATATGAAATATAGATAAAATTAGGTGTAAATACAATGTGTTGAAACCAAAAGAATAGATAAAGTTAGATAAAATTATATGAATAAAATCAAAGTTAATGTAAAAGGACATATTTGTACAATAATGTTAGAGGTATATATTGATACATTTGTTGAAATATGTAAAAAGGCAATTTCTCATATTATAAGGTAGTATCATATATAGTATATATAGTATATATATATATATGTATATATATATATATATATATATATAAAAGTGGGGAATAACGGGGATCTTCAGTCAGCACAAGTGTTGAACTATGAAAAACTCTTCAGGGTCCTAAAATATGTAAATGACATTATTGTGAAAAAATACTTAAAATGAAGGAAGTACTTACAGTAATCTGAGTGGATGATAAATGAACATTAACTTAAAAAAAAACGTAAAATATGTAAAAATTTGTCGGAATGGTGTTATTCTTTGACGCTTCGAGTGACATTGAAGGATTTGAAATGACAACCTATGATTAATCGTCAGAAAAATATAAAATATGTAGTGGGTGTGTTAATGTTTATATTATATTCTTTGAGAATCATCAGTTTTAATCCATTTGTAGAAGATAACTGTAGATTTTTCTAAGATTTTCGATATCTGTTTTTTTGTTCATATTTTGATTGGATTTATTAATTTCAATAATTTCAAGGAATAATCTTTTAGAGAATTTTTTTTCTAAATGTAAAACTTGTGCTTCCTCGAATGATATTTTATGGCCTGTTTCAATAGCATGTTGAGCTAATGCACATGACTTCTTGTTAAGTCTTATATTTTAGGACCCTGAAGAAGTTTCAAAATTGAAACGAAAGCTCGGTCTATCGTATTAAAGAGTTTTTCATAGTTCAACACTTGTGCTGACTGAAGATCCCCGTTATTCCCCACTGTTCATACCAATTTTCAGTCGTTATTTCTAAATTTATATATATATATACAAAAGGGAAGGAATTTGATGGACATAGCCCTCAGAGAAAAGTGCTAACCGTAGACACGTGTTTCGGGCTTTCGGCCCTCATCAGTACGGTGGAGAAGTGCAAGGATGAACAACACTTGGTAGAAAACGACAAATCAACGGAGTCAGAAACAGAAGCCAGCCGCTCATATATATATATATATATATATATATATATATATATATATATATATATATATATATATATATATATATATATATATATATATTTTGAATGAATAAATAAATGAAATGAAACAGACTAGTTTTGAGTGTTGATTGGATAGACAATTTGTTAATATTTATTTCAGCATATCTATCATTTTGATGAATTCATTTTTTGGGTATTCGGCAATACATTTGTTTAATTTTTTCTTGAATTGATAAAGATTATGCGTTTCTGTCAGATATTCTGGTAGAATTTGATACATTCTTGGTGCAAGATATGTGAAGCTGCGTTGGCCAATTGTTTTAGATATATATATATATATATATATATATATATATATATATATATATATATATATATATATATATATATATATATATATATATATATATATACAGTGTCCAGCAAAAAGTTCGCAGCATATGGAAAACTTTTTTAATATTGATTTCTCAAGAAAAATCAATTGTGATGAAAACCTCTGCTTCATCCCAAACATGAATTGCAAACATTAAAATTGAATTTTACACGACCCTATACGAGGGAGATAGGAAAGCATGCTTTGGTTTCAAAATAATATGATTCCATCACTTCATTTCTCACGGTAGAATTCAAATTCATGGGGAAATATTGTTCAAAATCGAATGTTGATCCAGAAATTCGAATCATAGCCACCTATGACCAATTTCATATTCAAACTTTTTTTCCCATTTTTTCCTCATCGCCCTGTACAACATAAAGTATATTATGCTAGACGAATATTTTCTCATTTCTCCCTTCCATCGGAAAATCACATTAATTGAATTATGTGACGGAATTTCACAAAATCTTGCTGCAAATAGTAAATAAAACTGAATTGTCTCCAAGGTATGATGCCAGAATGTCAATTAATTTATTTTCACAGTACAAATAACATTTTTTGAAACAAATATGCCCTATGCTTTATTCTACGTGGAGTCCTCCATTCAATACACTGCATAGTACGGCGGTGCATTGCATCATGAACATCTTTCAGTATCTGGGAAGTTATTCCCCGAATAGAATCCCTGACAGTATTCTCCAAATGACGTATATTTTGAAATGGTCTTCTTGAATATACCTTCTGTTTGAGATATACCCATAAGAAAAAATACAAAGGAGTGAGGTCCGGTGACCGGGCGGGCCAAGCGTTATTGGAATATCTTCCAATCTATCGATTTGGAAATGTTCCGTTTAACCACCTTCTCACTTCTAGCATAGAATGAACGGATGCACTGTCTTGGTGAAAATACATTCCATGTCATTAAGAATTCCGCACCAGACGTTAACTTTGAAGTGATATTGGTCTCTACATTGTATCCTAAAATGGGGCTTATAATCTGACCACCACCTGCAATTCTGGGAGCTGACTACCCCATTTGATGTGAAGGTTGACTCGTCACTGTAAAGAATTTTTTTCGAAAACTGTCTATTATCTTGTATCATTGAATGAAACGAGAAACAGAAATCTAAGCTATTTTCGGATCTCTTGGTTTCAAAGTGTGTATGAATTTTGGTTTATAGGGTTTGAATTTATTATTACCTAGAACTCTTCTCATTGATCGATCGGATATACCAAGATTTTCTCCTCTTTGTGATAATGACATTCTTGGATTTTCAATCGTAGACAGCATAATATTCATAACAGTTTCTTCGTTTTAAGTTATCGGTCGTTTATGTGTCACTTTGTATTTTTTCGACATCTGAATGTTTTCAAAATTCTTTCTTTCTTTCTTGTCGAATTACCCAAGTAGCACACATAGGTCATAATTCGGTTGTACAGACGTCTACTAGACCTTTCGCAAAAGTCCATGACTTATGTCTTGTAATATGCTGAGACGTCGCTATGTATACCATGTTGTTATTTTGGATGGAACTTAGTGGAAAAATAAAACACGATAGCTCTCCTGTGAAACTCGTAAAAGACTGACTTTATTCAGGCATAGAACCATGAACCATACAGACATACTCAGAAGAATAGGTCAAAAGGAATACCAATAGATGGCGCAATATATTTAGATACATAATTCAACACTCCCACTTATCTAAATAATATTTTTAGACCTATTTCACAAGTAAATTTGGAATGCTTTGGCAAGCAAAGTGCTTTGGTTAATACATCCGCTGGCATTTCATCGGTGGGCAAATACTTGAGATCAACTAATTTATTTGAAATAGCTTCTCGAATGAAATGTTAGCGTACATCTATGTGCTTGGACCTCTTGTGACATACAGGGTTCATAGCCAACTTTTGAGCACTTTGATTGTCATTGTTAATAGTAATACATTTGGAAGATCCTAACAAATCTGACAATAAATTTCTAAAATGAATGGCTTCTTTTGAAGCCTCAGTAATAGCCATGTATTCGGCTTCGGTACTACTCAAAGCCACAGTAGTTTGTTTTTTACATTCCCATGAAACGGCCCCTCCCGCTAATTTAAAAACGAAGCCGGTATATGACCTCCTGTCGCAAGTATTGTTCGCAAAATCTGAATCGACAAAACCCATTAATTCTGAATCATCACTCTCATGTTCTAAACATAAAGATTTCGTACCTTTTAGATACCTCAGAATTCTCTTAGCACTTTTCCAATGTGATTCTGTATAACAGTTGTTAAATTGGCTAAGAAAATTCACGGCAAAAGTAATGTCCGGTCTTGTTAATACAGACAAATACATTAAACAACCTATCAGTTTCTGATAAGGCAGATCCCTTTTACAGACATCGGTATCTGTCTCATCAAAACTGAAAATTTCATCCATGGGCGTGCCAATGGGCTTACAATTGCTCATGTTAAACCTCTCTAATACATGATTTATATACTGTTCTTGATCTAACTGAATTTTATTTTTACATTTATCAATCCTAACTCTCATGCCCAAACATTGTTTAAGTTGTCCCAAATCTTTTATTTTAAACCTTGCAGCTAACTGCTGCTTTAAAAAAACTGATTCTTGTACAGAGTTAGAAAAAATGAAAAAATCATCGACATATAAGGCAATTATGGTTATAAGACTGTCTTGACGCTTAACAAAAATACAAGGCTCATGATCGCTCCTTTTATAGTTTAAATTAACTAATACATTTTCTACTTCCTTATACCAGACGCGGGAAGACTGTTTTAAACCATAGACAGCTTTATTCAGTTTCAAGACTTTGTTTTGGTTGCTAAGGGCGCCGGCGTTGAAACCGTCTGGTATATCCATGAACACAGTTTCATCCAATTTTCCATTCAAAAAAGCTGTGACAACGTCTAAGTGGTAAACATCTAATTTAAGTTGGACAGACAATGCCAAAAGTAATCTTAAAGTTGAATGTTTAACGACTGGAGAAAACGTTTCATCGAAATCTATACCTGGCCTTTGGCTAAAGCCTTTAGCAACCAACCTAGCCCTATAAGTTATAGCGCCATCACTACCGACCTTTTCTTTGAAAACCCATTTGCACTTCACTGGTGACTGACCTTCCGGAAGGTCCACTAGGTCCCATGCGCGATTTTCACTAAAACTTTTCATTTCATCTGTCATGGCACTTATCCACTTATTTCGGTTTGGTCCAGCAAGAGCTTCTGCCACTGAATTTGGGTCTCCCACTGAAACTGGATTTTCTTCATAATTTGCTTGTTTTACTGGAGTAAAATAGGTCACAAAGTCTTCGAAGTTCTTGGTTTTTCTTTCTCTTTGAGATCTTCTCACATTTTCAGGAACTACCAAACTTTCTTCATCTTCAGGAACATAGGTTTCGTCACTGAGCTCCTCTTCAGAAAATACCAGTTCACCTGAAGTCTGCTCCAAGGGAGATTCTGAGCTTGAATCTTCATTTGAGTAAACTTCCTGGTAATTATTGGGATCGTTCCCCTCGGTGTTTTCTTCTACAAAGAAATGCACACTGTCTGCGTTTCTTTCCTTTTCTATAATATGTACATCTCTACTTGTAGATATCTGGCCTGTTTTTGTATTGTAGAGTCTATAGCCCTTTGTGGTTTCAGAAAATCCAACTAGAATTAACTTTTCTGATTTTTTGTCCCACTTTCTTCGTTTTTCTTTTGGAATGTGAGTCATTACTGTACTACCAAAAATTCGTACATGACTTAAATCTGGTTTTTGATTGAAAAACATTTCATAGGGTGTTTTTGGTATATTAGACACTGCAGACCTGTTCTTAGATAGCAAGCTGTGTTTACAGCCTCAGCCCAGAAACATTTTTCCAAACCTGCTTCATACAGTAAACACCTAGCTTTCTCTACCAAGGATCTATTCAATCTTTCTGAACGCCCATTTTGTTCAGGGGTGTATGGGTTAGATGTTTGATGAATTATACCTTGTCTTCTTAGATAGCTTTCAAATTCTGCACTAATGTACTCATCACCATTATCTGAGCGAAGCACTTTGATTTTCTTTCCAACCTGTTTCTCGACTAAACTTTGGAAGTCTTTAAATTTTTCAAAAGTTTCAGCTTTAGTTTTGACAAAATATACAAAGGACATACGACTGTAATCATCTTGAAACTCCACATAGTATTTTGCGCCTCCAATGGAAGTTGTCTCCATGGGTCCTGCTAAATCCGTGTGTACTACATCGAGTAATCCAGTTGCCCTAGTACTTGAGCATCCAAAGGGTTGCCGAGTTTGTTTCCCTTCACAGCAGACTTCACAATTTTGAAGAGTAATTTTCAATTGGCCATTGTAATGAATTCCATTTACTAGACCATCTCGCATCTCGTTTAAGAAACTGGAGTTTATATGACCTAGCCTTCTGTGCCACGTTTCACCAGTAGTTCCAGCCTGCCCGGCCAATAAGCACTTTTTGGAAGTATCTATTTTATACACACCATCACTCAAAAAAGCTTTAGCTACTAGAACTTTGTCATTGTTGAAAATCCTACAACTATGATTGTCAAACTCAATGAAATTGCCATTTTTCAAAAGCTCACTTACTGACAATAAATTTGTAGCCAATTCAGGAACATACTGAGCATTTTGGATTTCTATTTCAAAGTTTTCTTTCCCAACTTTGGTAAGAATATCAACCTCGCCACTTGATTTGACAGTGATTTTACTATTATTTGCAATCATGATGTCCTTCACAATGGGTTCTCTCTGGTTCAACAGCCAATCCTGCCTGCATGTCAAGTGAACACTCGCTCCTGAATCCAAATACCAATCGTTGTTGTTGAAATTCGTACTGAGGAAAACAACATTAAAAGCACCTTTTGTTTGCTTATCGGTACCTTTATTTTGATTAAATTGGGGGCATTTCGACATAAAATGACCTGGCTGTTTGCATCTGTAACAAATTATGTCATCTTTGTTTTTGTTTCGGCTGTCATTTTTGTTTCGATTGTGACTTTTATATTTCTGATTGCCAACCTTGATGGCGAACGCACCGCCTGTGGAATTAGTACCGCCATCTAGTTGCATATCCAGCAACTTCGATTTTATAGTGTCTGTGGTAATTCCGATTCCACTATGCTCCAACGCAATTACCATCGGGGCAAATCTATCTGGTAATCCCGCCAAAAGTAAACTTCCGACCAGTGACGTGTCGAGCTTGAGTCCTGTCCGACTAAGTTTCTGGGAAGTCTCGATAACTTGGTTGACATATTCTGCCATGGACGAGCAATTCTCTAACCTTAATGAAATTAAGTTGCGGAGAAGAGAAATTTTTCTAGTAAATCCTTTGTTTTCATACAAATCCTTGAGTGTGTCCCATACTTCCTTAGCTGTCGTAGCTTCCTTCACGTGCACGTATAAGGAGGGGTTGAGAGACAACACAACCTTGGCCTTGGCTTTCGCTACTAGTTCATTTTCGGTTTCCGTTCCATCTATGCACTTACTTAGACCTTCCAGTACGAGGAAATTTTCCATGGCAAACGACCATTCCTCGTAATTTTCGCGGCCTTGCAACTTTGGAACATTCGCGAGGTAATTGTTGGACGCCATCTTGCAACTGTCCACACGACGCGAGAAACACAACTTTTTTTATTTACGGCGTAGGATTGAGTCTATTCTTTACAGTAACAACGGAACTATAACACGTAAACACTTTATTTTCGCGTACAAACGTTCTGGGCCCATAACCTGTTGTTATTTTGGATGGAACTTAGTGGAAAAATAAAACACGATAGCTCTCCTGTGAAACTCGTAAAAGACTGACTTTATTCAGGCATAGAACCATGAACCATACAGACATAATCAGAAGAATAGGTCAAAAGGAATACCAATAGATGGCGCAATATATTTAGATAAATAATTCAACATACCAATACGACAAAAAGGCACACTCTTGCGACGTCACATCGACGTTATAAAGTAGTGGTAATGACTTGCCAATATAGACTTATATGAGGCAGTCGCAAAAGGGTTGGATTGAATATTATTATTACGTCGTTCTGTGGTCTTAGTGTAGTCATTATATCATCATGCATGAAGGTCATAATCTTTCTAATATAGTATTACAATATGTATACCATATCGAAAGATTTTATATAATATTAATATAATATATAATTCAGTCTTCCTTTACATGTTCATGATACTCTGTGGTAATGTCCTACATCCACTATATATACTAACAACAAATGGCCGTGATAGTTATCGAGATAAAAATGATTTTCATTTATGTGTCTTTAAGAGTTGTTCTGAAACTCTAGTGACCAAGCAAATCCATTTTTACGATCAAAATCCAATTCTCCTCACTTAAAATGCATGCGCCTCGAAAATGAAGAGAGATAAATATTTATTTTCATTTCAGAAAAAATATATTTCATCAATTTTTCTCATTAATCGTTGAAATATGTAGACCATATTACGAAAGATACTTGATTAGCACATCCCCAATGATTTTTAAATTGATATAGCACCCAGGGTCCCATATTTTTTATTTTAAATATTTTTGTTCCAATATGGCTACCAGAATGATGTTATCAATCAATCGAAAAACATGGATGCCGTCCTCCTAGTGTCGAAAAGTTGTAATTACTCCGGTATGTACTATCATGGAATAGTTTATGAGTGTCTCAAAGACATCGCAATATCTTACATAAAAAAGTTTTAATGTAGTCGCTGTGACCACAAGTAGCAAGTTTTGTTGTACTAACGTCGTAACGCTATCAAAACAGAAAAAGATATACACTGACATTTACAATAGAGGTTATGTTGAACAGTTATATTTGAATATTTTGTATTTATCACTCGAAGTGCACATACATATTATTCATGTCTTTCCTTGTTGTGAAAACGATTGAAGATGAGAAGATATTTCTCATCACAGTACCTGTTAGTTGGTGTGACGAGAAAACACTTTTTTTCCCGAACAGTGGCAATTGGAAAACCTTTAGGAGAAATAAAATTCCTCCTGAATTAGACTGGAGAAGATATCGCTGTGAAGTGAAAGGAAAATATAATGAAGTGGAAGATGCCCTGCAAGCCGAAAAAAGATTTGCCAATTTTGAGGATACTGAAGATGAAGAGAGGTAACTAAAATGTCAATGTTTATGAGTTGAATGGAATTGTCATGAGAATAATTTTCTTAGGTACTTCACGAATCTGAAGGAAAAAAGAACACATCCAGCAAGAGTACTGACTGCAAGAATTGAAAACAATTATAACGAAAGATCGCGAGAGTTATCCAGCAGTTTGGCTACTACTAGTACCACAAGTGGTTTTGAAAATTCTAGTGGTTCTGAAATGGACACCTTTGAAAATGATATAGCTGATGAAACTCTAATAGAAAATTCTGAACATGATGATCATTTTCAAAATGTATCTGAAGATGGCGTTCTTCTGGTAAATCTTCCAAATATGGCAACCAGTATAGAAGAGCTCAAAGGGGATACCATAAAACTCAATGCCAAGGCTGACAAAATCTTGGATATTCTTGTGTGACAGTTGTCAAAAATACAGCATTTCTGAATTTAGATCAAGATACTCCAGACATAGTAGAAGATAATATATTCCCAATCAAATCCCTTGAAGCTATAAATTCTCTGAACGATAAGTTATCAGAAAATAACTTCTTCAAATCCACTATCAAACAATTCAGTATAGGAGTATAGGATAGTACAGGATATACTTGGAAGAAAATCTCATATATATTGATTGATAAATTGGTTGAAAGGCAGGTTCTCACATCATTTACTTGGACTGGCTCATCAAAGAAACAGTCTAAATTCAGCTTCAGTGCACTAATCAATTTCAACAGACTGTTCTATGGAATTGTAAAAGCTTATACTCAATTGAATCACGAGGATTTTTTCAAACATTCTATTCTGAAGTATAGTGATGCAAGAGCAACAGCACCAGTCAGAGGCTTGAAGCGGACCTCTGCTCCTAGAGTATCTGTGAGTCGAAAGAAGAGATCCATCAATTCATCCTCAGAAGAGGCAATAGGAGTTCTGCAGGAAGATAAAGAGAATGCAGATATCCATTTTGAAGATGAAATATTTGAACCGAGTGACACGTCTATCAATATCATGACCTATTTCAATAAGTTTTGTTGATATTTTATTATGATCTCAGTTTATTTTGTTTCAATTTTTATAGTTTTTATTTATCATTAAATAAAATTCAGATTGATGGATGAACATGTTTTTATTCCTTCAAAACATTTACATATATTTCCAGAAGTAAGGTATTTCAAAAATAGGTGATAACCGGTCAATTCATATATTTATATATCAATTGTTAGAAATCAAGGTGTGTATCAAAGGAAAAAAAAATTCAAGCTGTCTCGATATTCCAATGAAACTAATTTATATTCAATATCTCCTATGTGATATAGTTTAGCATTGTTGAATAATTCACCATTTGTTTCAAAAATATTGATGTATAACGAATTGAAAGGATTTTTATCGAAAACATGAACTTCATTATCAGAATACATACCATATTCCATTGAAACAATTTCAGAATTTTCAGTTAAAAACCACTTATTCTTTTTGTCACTCCTTAGGCTGAGCCCTTCTCTTACATTTACTTGATTGAAGGAGTTATTATCAAGCAGATAATTTCGGCAACCAGCTACTGAAGGATATCTCAAATTCTTAGACTCACTTGTGCAAGTTGATTTGGAGTATTCACTTAATCGCATAGCTACTTGTTGGAGTGGTGATTTACCACCTCGCAATAATGACTTGATAAGAAATAACTTATTTTCAAAGGGGTATTTGCTTATGGTGCCAAGTGGACCAAATCTCTTGACATCATTAACTACGTGAATCAAGTTGTGCACATTACTTCCTATAGAATCTTTCCCGTATGTATCTATAAACTCTTTAACATAGTCATTGAAAAAGTATTTGGCAATATCTAAGTATTTGGAATAGACGTTTGATGAACAGATTGTAACAGCACTAAAAAAAATTCAAAAAATATAAGTAAACATCTGGACTCAAGAAGTCTTTCAATACTACTGGACCAATATATAGAATAAATGTTCTATACTCGAGGCCTTTCCAAAATCTAAGGCAATCTAACCCTCTCACAGCCCTGTGTATTTCTGTGGGAGAAGTTTTATTGAATGATAATAATATATTTGATATTTCACTGATTGCATTTGCACTCAATTTAGTTTTGAAGTTGAAACTTCCATGAACCCAGCCTGTCAAACATTTTTTCATTAGTGCAACAGGTCAGCTACAACAAAATCAGCAATCATATCAATTGGCAGAGTTTCTAGTAGACTTGTTTCCTTATGATGATCCTCATCCAAGCGTTGGCGAAATGAGGTATCGGTTCTCAAACTAGCATTGGGTCTATGAAAGCTTATATGGTGACCTTCTTTGAAAAACTCTCCTTCAACAGTGCATCTAGCACAACCATGACGGTGATTGAAATAAACAAAATCTGTAATAAAAAGTCATGAACTATTTTGAACGAATTGAACCAAATTTCGTTCACTAATGAAAGCTCTAGCTGGGGTATCACAAATAAAACATCTTATTTTTATAGTTATCAAACGGTCTCCTACTTTTATACCATTTGTAATTGATCTCATAACATCTACAACAAAATCTTGCAGAAATAAATTCAAATCTGGCTTACATTTACCATGGTAAATTGCTAAGACCGAAGGAGATAGCTCAGGGACCTCTTCAATTTTGGCAAGAATAGGCCAAATTATTTTGGAACTTTTAAAACATCTACATTGAATGATAAATGAAATTCAGAATTTGCTATAGCATGGAAGCAATATTATCAAAGCATTTTTGCAGCCGTTGATACCAGAATAACCCATCAGGTTCTGGACCCATGTGAACTACTTCAATTTTCCGAGGTCTCTCCAGTAATGTCCTAGAATCTTTAGGCAAATTTTCAATTTGTGTTGAAGATTTTATGATATTCATCAGATCATTCAATGCAGTATGCGGAATTTTGTGAACTAATGCCCAGTTCCTCAATTGTTCTTTGAAGACGAAACATTTTTCCAAATGTTCTTCATCACCCTCATCCATACTTTCTCCTTCAAAAGCACTTTCCACAGTGATACTCTCTGTGGTTGGTTCTGAACTTGTTCCAGGTACATTTTCATCTGGGACTGGATGAACTTCATTTTTTTGCAGTATCCCGATAGACTGATTAGTTAATTTTTGGGTGGGCACCCCTTCTTTATATATTTTTTTAAATTTTTCTATATGCTCCAGTTCTCTTGTAAGGCATATTGGATTTTGGTTTTGGCATTTTAATTATTCATATGTAACTGAATATTCCTCAAACAAACACAACATACCTAACCAATCAAAATAACATAACCAACAAAAATAATCTAACCATAGATACATAATGTTATCATCACGACCAAAGTTCATCAGTTGATTAAACTAAATTACATGAATACAATATGTAGTCGTGGAAACGTTTAAAAAATCTATTCATTGTCATAATAACCTCACAGCAACTGCTCTTAAGTTCTACTTAACGACACATACAATTTATTTACATACAAACCACAGTACAACTTCATCTTGAGAATTCTTTATTGTACTCTCGTTATATCTACTACACGACGTCATAGCAACGCCTAAAGGTTATAAAACGCACATTAACTTTTTGGTTCCAAAACATTACAAATACGTGGTCTTTAAGACGTTATAAGAAGTCATTATGTTAATTTTATGACTCTGTGCTACTTAGGTTTTTACCTGGATGTTTTTCATTAAAAATATTGGCAGTGTCTCTACAAGTATGATAATTGTCACCATGTATCATTACAATATCCACTCTTTCCTGTATACTTAGTCGAGCAGCCATGATTGAATTGAAAAACTACTGAAATTACAGATTACAGATTTGTGAGTTATTCTTGATACTTAAAAAATTGTTTGTTTATAATATATAATTTTTCTTGCTGTCGTTTCCCCTCCTCCTCCCTTGCAAATGATTGAGAAGTATCCACAAAGCTATTCAATTTGTTCGAAAGCACAGGTGAATTAGTTCTACGTTTCCGGGACATAAGCAATTCTGCAGGACTGAACCTGCAAGCTAACGGAGTACTTCGATACGCTAAGATCCCCTCAAAATAACCCTTCCACATTTTTGTTCAACAATTTTTCTGCTATTTTTACCGCCGCTTCAATGTATCCATTAGATTGAGCGAATTGAGGGTTACTTTTAGAATGAAGGAAATTAGAGTTTGGCTCTCGCTATCCAGCTTCATTTGGTAAAACCTGGACGTATCAAATTGATAATATTTTTTCCCCTTCAGTAACCCCAAAGTAGTTTCCACCTTGAACATAGGATAATGTGACCTTTCCACACTGTTATTTAACTTGGTATAATCCACACATAGTCTTACTTCCTTATATTCCCCCCTGAAGCTGCCTAGCCTACTACTACTATGGGACTCACCCACTGTGTAGGACAATTAACCGGTTCAATAATATTACATGCTATTAGCCGATCTAGTTCAGCTTTTAATTTTTCGGGTAATGGAATGGGTACACTTCTTGGGGCAGACTGTACAAATGGTTGCACATCTTCAGTTAGCTTGATAGACATCTCTCTTTTGAAAGTCCCTATATTAGAGAAAATACTAGGAAATTAGCGAGAAATGCTTTCCTTGGACATGGAATTCAGACCTTCCTGACTTATGTTCAACAATTTATCATTAAGAAATTTGAGAATCCTCAAATTCAAAATTAATTCTGGACCTGTAAGTACGTCTTTGCAACTAACTAACTGACCTTTCACGTTATCCCCCCCACATTGTATCTGGGACACATGTCACATCTGCCCCAGTTTCCACAAGGAATTTAACTTTGTGTCATTTACCAAAATGTCTACAAACCATTTTCCTGAAGATTCTTGGATATTACCCACGAACAGCTGATCTTCGTATGGCTCAGACCCATCTTCCATCCCGACATCCTCAATGGTTCGCACTGACTTATTTTCCTGACGACACTTCCTGGCCTTTGGCACTTATTGCACGCCGAATTCCTAGCTGGACACTCACTCCGAGGGTGCCTTTTCAAACCGCAACTTCCACACCAAACACTTTCAGCACTACGCACTGCACCTTGAGCCTGCATGTTTCGCCTGGGAGCTTCACTTGACCTTCTGATGACCTTGAGCCCGATCTTGACCTTTTAACTGGTTTCTGTTCACCTCTGCCTTCCTTTCGAAGAACAATATTTCTAGCTGCTTGTAGCTCCACTTGCTTCACTGTATCGATTGTTGTAGTTTCTGAATCTAACATACTTACTAAAATACGGTCCCGTATCAACTGATCCTTCAGAGTTCCATAATCACAATGTTCCGCTAAGGTATGTAGTGCAGTAATGAAAGAATCGATTCCTTCACCTAGGTTTTGTACCCGAGAATTGAACTTAAATCTTTCAAAAACCTCATTCTTCTGTGGAACGAAGTGTTTATCAAACAAGCATTTCAGTATATGCCGTAGGAACTCTCTCAAAAGAAAGCAATATTTCGCCGCTTTCTCTCCCATTAGGTAGGTATAACAGTGAATCAATCTTTTCAGAATTCTACTTGGACCCAAACCCCGATACTGTTACATATCGGATAAACCTTTTCTTCCATTGTGGCCAAGAATCTGGGTATGCAAAGTTGAAACCCTCCGGCGCTGTAATTGATCCCGCCATTCTTCCAATAACTGTTTGCCAAGGCTTCTAGGTTGATATTCCCGAAAATGCGTCAATGTTTTCACCGATTCTCACTGTAACTCGGACTTACTGGAAACGTAAGTTACTTATAACGCTGCCACCATGATGTATTAGGTCCTGGCTCGTTCAAATGAACTCGGGTTGAACTGAATACTTTTAATGATGTTTTTGACATTCACAACTTAATAACACAAACATGCCTCGTCCTTCACGAGCCGGCCATAAATGAATTAACTCTCCCTCGACCTCTATGCTATTCTTTGGAACTAGGGATTAACAGGGCCGTGTGTAGACCTAACAGAACATCAACCATGCAGAAAATCCTGGAAGTAAAATTCCAGGAGGAATGGAAAGAAGCTCCTGGCATGAGACAATCGAAACTCCACATCGAAGGCCCTCTACTAGGAGGGCCAAGGAAATAAGAATAGTGGTAGGGCTCCTCACGGGGCACTGCCCTCTAAACAAGCACCTCAACGTCATAAGTATGGACGATACTGAATGCAGGTGGTGCTTGGAGGATGAGGAGTCAGCCACCCACATCCTCACGGAATGCCCAGCAGTGGCAGCAATACGGGAAGCGCACCTCGGGAGCATTGCTCTGAATCCGGAGGGTGTGCGAAAGGTATCGGTTAGAAGGCTGGCCTTATTCGCTCGCGAAATAGGTTACCTTCAAAGCTGAACCGATTCCCAGCAGCGGTGGGTGTATAACGGGCCCGATAGAGAGACCTACATGCTAATGGTTCTGTCCGCCCACATACTCTCATTGTATCTATCCATCTATCTAACTGATATTATCTCCTGAGTCGGAACCCAGGTAACACAGGTTAGTGAAATGTCGTCCTAATGACGTCTTATTCAAGTCACTATTGGTCCGTGACGTCCTCGACCACAATGAGATCTAAAAATTGACGTATTTCAGTGACGTCCCTGCGAAGTCAATTAATTGTCGTTCGAAAATTGACGACAAAAAAAGTCCGTTAGTGAGAATTGTTCCAGGATCCGTGATTACAGAAATCTGGACCCCCTCCTGTCAGCAATTTGCGAACAATGATAAGGGGCCGGTTGTATGAAGCGTCCTGTTACATTAACGAAGGATCAACTGAGCTAACCCATCAGCTGTGCTAAACTTTTCTAGAATATTAAAAAGTCTTATCAAAATCTCCACCGACGTCCATCAGCTGTGCTCAACTTTTCTGGCATATTAAAAAGTGAAACTGGCATCTCCCGTTCTCTTCATCTTGGAAGAAGTTTGGATTTGATACGTTATCCCGCACTAGCAGTTGGTTGGTTTGAACAAGAAATTCTATCTCCAGTAACTGCATAAGTACCGCGAAAACACCACATGTCGAAAGCCGTGGAGCGGACAGCATTGCCAATGCTGAAGAAATTTCCCCAGGAATGAGGAATTCAAAATGACTTTCAATTTGAGAAACATAGGAAACTTAATGACGAAATATGAAGAAGAAATAGGCTGATCTAGTTCCCGACCAAAATTTCAGAATACCGTCAATAATCAGTAGTGGATGATAAATTCGAATGAGATGAGTCGTCTTATCGTAATTCACAATGTCAAACACCAAACTATCAACAATCATGAATTATTTGTGACTGGAAGTGTAAATGTATTCGAAAATAGAAACGAAAGAGTTGGGGTGGGACAAAAACATGGGTGATATTGATGCCCTTTTGTTTCCCAGAACATTTTTGTTTCATCACTAGATAGTACTCAAATAGCCTTTGTTTAATTCTCATTACAAAAAGCTGGTCAATCGGTCAAGTCTGAAAAAGTTATTGATAGGTATTCTCCAAAAATTTTGTTGGAATAAAATTATGTGTTCTTTGACCTGGCAATTCTGGCGTGGTAGCGTAGGTTTTCGGTCGGGCTCGGCTGAGTACGGTCCGCGGGTCAGGTCGTCATGTCACGTCACCGGCGAAGATTATAGTTCTACGAACCGGCACCGCTTGCTGCTTTTGTTGTTTTAGTTTGGTGGTTTGGTACTAGTTTATTTATGTCTACGCTGTTTCTTGCTGTTACTCTCTCAGATTCATCAACAAATAATGTCCTATGTACTGGTAGAGTTCTCCGAGAAAGATGAGGAAGGGGTTTTCATTGTCAGCGGGAAGTGTTGTGGCCGCCATCAAAAGACTAAAAAGAACTTTCGTTAAATATATCATCAAGGATGTAGATAGATAGGCAGTGGATAGATTGTAAACTAATTTACAAAAACGAGTCCTCAAAATTCGGCATTTCAACAATTTCATTTTAACAGAACAATGAATTACAGACTGAAGTAAATATTCAAAAGTTGCTCTTACTGACTGACACTTCGTCAATGGCAATGGCAAAACAAAAACAAAAAATTAATAATAGAGCATTCACTCTTCACCAGATATATAATCAATTTATGAGTTTATTATATTCAGAGCTTTACAAGGAATTGAAAAAATCAGATCGTGTTCTTTTCAAAATAACAAAGGTAATGTCTACTCCAGGTATAACTGGTATCCTTGGGTATACTCCCAAATACCCAATTTAATTCAGAGATAATGAACCATTGCAAAGCTACTATTCTTCTTGTAGCGAATTCAATATTTTTTTTGAATTGTCAATCAGGATATCCCGTAATTTTTTCATGTTTAAAATGTAATAAATTCACTGATGTATTTCAGTTCATTTTATTCTACTTCCCTAAAACTATACATTTCCTCATGAGAACTAGATCCTAGAGGGCCTAGGGACTATGTAAGTCTTTCGTATGACGCCATTTATTGGTCATTTGACTGACGTTTCCTAATGGTCTTGTAGGTCTTCAAAATGTCGACTTTTATAGATCATTTTTTCAGTTGTCAGAGTGACGTCCTGCTGATGACGTCTTGTGGCTGTGACATTTTGATGTCTTTTCAGTCTCTGAGACGTCTCTTTTCTACGTCCGTTGGTATCCGAATCAACAAAAACCGTCGAATCTGAATGATTAGTGTCATATTGCAAGCATAAAGATTTTGTACTCTTTAAATACCTCAGAATCATTGACACTTTTCCAATGTGATTCCATATAATGATTGTTTAACTGGCTAAGAAAATTCCCCGCAACGATAATGTCCGGTCTTGTCAATACTGATGAAAACATCAAACTACCTAATACCTGTTGATAAGGCAAATCCTTCTTACAGGCATTGGTATCTACCATTGAAGCATACATTTTCATCCATGGCCGTACCTAGAGGCTTACACTCTCATATGTTAAACCTTTCCAATACATGAGTCATATACTATATAACTCAATTATTATCAATTAATAATTGAATTTTCATTGGGTTTCTCTTCAGAAAACTCTGCTCCAAGTGCTCTGAGCCTAATTATTGAATTTTATTTTCTTCTATTGTAACGGGTAACGTTTTGATTAGAAACCTTGTGGTAATTAATAAAGAAATCTATACTCAGAAGCTAGTATTATCAAGTTACTCGTAGAAACACATGTCACTGGGTTCTCAAATAATTTGATATTTCATCTCCTGTTGTCTAGCGGAAACATCCTGGAGCTCAGTTCCCACTATCTGGCAATTTGTACGAACTCAAAGTACCTAGGTTCGTTCTTTGAGTAATTAGAATTTGGTTATTTCCTTGTGATGTTGATATGTTCACTCTTACTTCATAGAATAGGTTGAGGTTAGTTCCGTTAGATCATTTTTAGGGCTGCCAGTCAACTATATATTGGGTAGGCATGTTTACTGACAAGTAATCAGTGCATCTTGATCCATTTGGAGTAGTAGAAAACCAACAGAATTCAAGAACCTGAAACAAATTAATAATAGGTTAGGAATGTAGATTACCGATATTACATCGTTAACTTCGAAGAGAGCGAGTTGCTTTCTTGAATTTGAAATGTCTGAGAAAATAAGTTATTGAAACTTACCTTGTGTGTTGTTTTCCGTCCCGGTGAATTAATAATTCAATTGTTGTTGCGATGTTTATTTTCGATGCCATTTTTCTTATCTGTCATTCGAAGTTTGGAGTGGGCGGTGTAATTTTGATACTAGATGCACCTTGTCCGATGTCAATCGGGTAGACATAGCGGCTGGTCGGTAACCATGGGGACGAGTTGCGAAGCCCATCGCTGGATGGCGCAATAGTTGCTGGTCGTGTTTTAGCTCTTCATCACCGAAGTTGAGACCTGGATTGGATTATTGTCGTCAGGAGTTTCGTGGCTTTAATCAGTCAACTTTCGAATCTGATATATTACAATTGGCAGTAAAATTGATTTAAGAACTTCGTTAACCAACTCCACCTAGCGACCGGATATGAAACGTCATTGTCCTTTAGTTTAAGCTGAAGACAAAATCGGCAGGTGAGTTGGAAGCTACCTGTTGAATCCTGGGATCATCACCGTCCCGTACCCAGAGTCAAATTGACTACTGAATATTTTCAGAAATAAGAATACTGTTTCAAATTTTCTCCAATTGTAGATTTGGGAGAATAAAATATTCCTGTTTTATTGTTTGTTAAAGTTAATTTTTCTGTCGGTACGCGATCATTAATTCTAATCGGCCCATTGACTCCTGCTGGTGACGCGAAGCATACGTTCTGTATACAACATTTATTTAAATAGATAGAAATAGGTAAAGATCCACAATTCGATTCCCCCATCGAATTTCCGGGGCCTCCATTCTGAAATAAGAATAAAAAGGTTGCTTTCTCTACCATTCACCCACGTGAAAATTCTTCAGGACCCTGTGGAAAATTTTTTTGATAACATCTCTTTGAGGATTATTTTCCGGGGTTTTCATAAAGTGAAAATTTGTGCCGTTAGTAGTGCCACTACGGAGTTGTCGTTAGTTGGACGTGGTATTTCACACTCTTTCGAGGATAATAAGATTTTCACGTGAGTAATCTTTCATTCCGAAACTCTTCAGCAATGTTTCTTTAGGAAGTAAATCGCCTGCTTTCTCTTTTCTCCTTTTGTGGTCAATATACGGTACTGGGGAATGATAATTGGATCCTTTCCGTAAAGATATTTTTTTGGAAAATTTCCTATGAATTAAATCTAGAGGAAAATCATTGAGAAATGGGGAGATAACTTCCCGTCACTGTATCATCAACATTCTCAATTGGTTTAGTGGAAAACCCATCTGAGCTTGAAGGTATGTTGTATTGAATGTGTTAATTGTTTTACAGTATGGTAATTTATAAACAAACGAATGCGTTACCATGAAAATCATTTTAACTGAGCAATAAACCTAAGCAGATGAACTTTTGTTAAATGCATAGATTTATTTGAAGTGCTACCCAACTTTCTGTTCAGGGGAATTATTGACAGCCGAATCGAAATACTGATTTTTGAATGTAGATATTCCTCACAGTAGGGTGTGTTTTTCACAAGTTGAATTCATTAGTTTGAATGAGCTAAGGAATATTTATTCCTCATTTTATATTTTTGAGTTAATACTCTGGAAGTATTCGACATTCCATTTTGTTTCTGCCGAATATATAAATATAGGTAAAGTCATAAATAAGTTTTGTTGTTTTTCGACGTGATTAAATTATTTTTGCGGCGTTGCCGGTTTTTCTGAAAAAGCGTGAGATAGCAAATTTTGATTTTGATTTATGTGTAGTGGTATGTTACCAACATGTGGGGAAATCGGTGATGTTAGGGAAACTACTGAATTTTCTCCTGAGCGTTTCGACTTCATGATCTCAAGTTTTAGTGGTGCTGATAGGACTTATTTTCTTTAGCGGTTTTTCTTTGGGGTCTATATTTTGGAGTACCAGAAAAGTAGCAGTTGTGGTCACTTGGTACCTGGCGAGTTCAACCTTTCTGGATGGTGGATCCTGGTCTGACTATTAGAGAATACTGGACACGCAAGTAGACTGGGTAAAAAAAAAAAAAAAATAACTTTTTTTATGATATATCTTTATGATCTTGATTATTTATTTTTATTTAAAAGTGAATTTTGATTGTTTCATGTTTGGCGGAAATGTTATTGACGAGTCTAATGTTCCTTTCCTTAAACGTACATGACGCGTGCCTTTTGCTTTGGGCCCCAAGCTAACGGCGTATACATATTTCAGGAATTTTTTGGTATTCGGGTATTTCTTGCGCATTTATGAGAAAATATTGATTTCTACTTCTTTTTTTTTGTTATATATTATACGATATTCCAGTTGAGGGCTGTACTTTACCTCCGTTACCATGTATTTGATTGGTCGATATTATACGCAATATTTGATATTTTATTTCGAAGGTTGATGTGTTACTAATACTTTGACAAAGTGGTATCTATCAGATTTGGTGATTTGTTGGTTGATACCCATTGGGTATTCGTTGAGGTGAAGTCACCTGGCGCCCGTCAAAATAAACATCCAGTTCTTACCCGCTCCCATCTTCACTTGAGTTCAGCCGGAGCCGAATGCTCGGATTGTCGATCACATCCACCCTAGTATTGCGCGTGCGCGTTACACTATATGATGTTTGTCACTATTTGCTCCCCTTTCTATAAAATTCTCATCTCCACTGCTAGAGATTTGGCCTGTTTTCGAATTGTGAAGCCTTTAAAGTGTCAGAAAAACCTGCCAGAATTAACCTTTTTTGTCCAAATTTCTTCGTTTTTCCATTGAAATGTGAGTCTTGGGATACTACCAAAAATTCGTATATACGACTTGAATCTGATTTTGGGTCAAGAATATTTCATGAGGTAATTTTAAAATGTTGGACACTATTATGTAGCAAGCTGTGTCCGCAGCTTCTATGCAGAAGCGTATTTCTAAAGCTGCTTCATTCAGTAAACTTCTATTTTCTTCAAACAAAGATCTACCTAACCTTTTTGAACGCCCATTTTGTTCGGAAATGTGTGGGTTAGATGTTTGATGATTATACCCTGTCTTCTACCCAGACAGCACACACTTGTTCTATGAACGTTCATAGAAGTTATCACCAGAATGTTCATATATCCATGGAACATCTTCACAAGAGACATGTCATATTCCGAGAACATTCCATGAACTATGAGTTGATAGAGGAACTCTGATTCTATAAAGGAGCTATGAACGTACTTCAGAATATCCTAAAACCTCCTTGAAATATTCTGGAGCATATTTCAGGAAGGTTCTCAAAAAACACCCTACAAAAAATATTCCTGCAAATATTCTATGGAGATTTTTCTCTAGTTCTGGAAATGTTCTCAGAATATTCATCACACATTCAGCCTGAGGATATTATTGGGCTGGATTTATGCAGCACGAATTAATACCAAACCAAACTCCAACTAATTAAGAAAGTTAATTGGTGTTAACTTCAGACTGACCAATGATATTCACTGATTTCTTAGTTGGAGTTTAGTTTGATATAAATTTGTGCTTATATAAATCCAGCCAAATTTTGAGATTTCATGGACATGGCCCCTAATATATATATATATATATATATATATATATATATATATATATATATATATATACAGTGTGACCCATTTTTAATGGAAACACCCCCCTAAAATTTGAAGTTGTAAACAGATTTTAATAATATTTTTTTTTGAAATGTCAAGTACTGAAAGGTCTACCTTGGGACAAAATTTGAAATGTTCATTCCAATTTTTAGGGCATACTACGATATTTTTTTTCTTAGTCGAAAATCGAGATTTTTTATTAGATATTTTTTTTACGCCACTGGATTCAGAGTGCCTCTAAACAGGTGTGACCAAAATTTCATGAAAAAATATTCATTAATAACAAAGTTATGACAACTCAAAAATTCAAAAACTCACACAGCTAACAGTCACAAAAAACACCCTATATCAACAGATATAGCCATGAGAATATTTTTTTTATGATTTCAACAATAAAGTGCCGCCAGATGAAAAAAAAACAAATAGCGTAAATTTTTTTAATGAAAATAATGGAATTATATTCACACAATTCAACTAATAATGAAGGAAAAAAATTTAATTAACGTAACTATGAAAACTAATTATTGAAATGTTTCGATTCCGTGCAACAACTAATTCAAACTCATATTCTAGTAGCCTCTACTAATCCACCACGTATTTCGATACATTTGTCGTAGCGCTTACGAATGTTTCTGATTACGTTCCTTAGTTCTTGTGGGGTAATATCTGCACATACCAGTCGAATTCTTGCACAAAGTTCATTTCTATCTCTTGAGCGGTTTTTGAAAACCTTTTGTGTGAGAAGTCCCCAGAGAAAAAAGTCCAAAACTGTGAGGTCTGGAGATCTGGGTCGCCACTCTATAAACGGACTACCACGGCCTATCCATCGGTTTGGAAAATGTTCGTTAAGCCATTGCCTCACAGCTCTGGCATAATGAACTGAACACCCATCTAACTGGACAATTAAATTTGATCGTTCATTGATTGGCAGCTCGTGAATAGCATCCCAAAACTCTGTGTTTAAAAATTCTAGAAACCTCTGCGCATTAATGTTTTCCTCAAAAAAGAAAGGACCAATAATTCGTTCGTTCAATATCCCACACCAGACGTTGATTTTTTGGGAATACTGGCTTTTACAGTTTATTACCCAGTTAGGATTATTTGCTGCCCAATAGAGACAATTCTGTGATGACACTACTCCATTTGTAGTGAAAGTGGCTTCGTCGGTATATAAAATATTTTGTAGGAAATTTATATTGTTTAAATATTCCCCTTGGGCCCAGAAACAATATTCCAGACGTCTTGCTTCGTCGCCTTCTTGCAGTGTATGTACAAATTTTGGCTTGAAAGGTTTAATATTCTTCGCCTTGAGACATCTCCGAATAGTTTCTCGTGGAATATTCAAATCTAAGGTGGCATTCCTTATACTGGCATTAGGATTATTTCCGAAATAATCTAAAATGATTTGATCATTCCTGTCATTCCTGTTTCGTCTTTGTACAGGATTACTTTTTAACATCATTTTTGATACTGCACCAGTTTCATTGAATATTTTATTTATTTTATTTACCGTACCGCAGCTAATACGAGGACGATCTGGATGTCTCTCATTAAATACTCTACAAACCTCTCTAGCACTTTTAACGTCATCTCCCGAAAGGCGTACAATTTCAATTTTCTCTCTTACGCTCAATCTTGCAGCCATGACACAAAATAATTCGAAGAATTGTAAGGTGAATATTGTTGACAATAGTACATTTAAATCTTTCACAAGTGTCAAACTGTAATATCATTTCCATGGCAACTAAGATTTAAATTGAAAAATCAATTAGGTCTTAGTTTTAGTTAATTTGCGTGAAAACTTAAATGTAATTCCGTTATTTTCATTAAAAAAATTTACGCTATTTGTTTTTTTTTCATCTGGCGGCACTTTATTGTTGAAATCATAAAAAAAATATTCTCATGGCTATATCTGTTGATATAGGGTGTTTTTTGTGACTGTTAGCTGTGTGAGTTTTCGAATTTTTGAGTTGTCATAACTTTGTTATTGATGAATATTTTTCCATGAAATTTTGGTCACATCTGTTTGGAGGCACTCTGAATCCAGTGGCGTAGTGATTTTTTCAATAAAAAATCGCTAATAAAAAATCTCGATTTTCGACTAAGAAAAAATATCGTAGTATGCCCTGAAAATTGGAATAAACATTTCAAATTTTGTCCCAAGGTAGACCTTTCAGTACTTGACATTTCAAAAAAAAATTATTGAAATCTGTTCACAACTTCAAATTTTAGGGGGGTGTTTCCATTAAAAATGGGTCACACTATATATATATATATATATATATATATATTATTAGTTTTATTTTGAAGGGCAAAAATCAGACTACACTAAAATACATTAGTCAAAGTAGCAGGTTTATTTCCAGGAAGACTCAAAGGAGTCATTAAAATAAAATAGACATTTCAATAATAATAATAAAAATATAAATATTTCTTCATATTTTTCAAAAAGAAAAAACACAAAAATATGTATTATTTCTGAGATTTTTTCTCTCTTTCTTTGGCCTTCACTAACCAGCCTTCTATGGCAGATTCCACATCGGACTCTGTGGTAGTCTTTATGTGTATTTTCATCACAGATTCTGAAAAAGGTTATTCAAATAAGTAAATATGAGTACTTCAGTTATCTTGAAAAATTTAATGTTTTTTAGTATAAATATAAATTTGGTATGAAATACCAGGCCAGACATACTATTATAGCTAGTTGAATCATGGCAAAAATATTGCTTCCTGGTATTGAACTTATCAAATATAACCAAGATTCTCACCTATCACTATATTGGCTATATTTAAGGCAGAAAAATTCTCTTTTTTCTTAATCCCAGCCAACTGTACTTCATTCCAAGTATATTTGCAATTAACTTCTCCATTAATCGTTTCGTCATGAGTTTGTGGTTTGACCCCCCAATTTTTGATAATTCGTATACCTGAAACAACCAAAAAATAATATAAATAATAATATGGTGTAGATTTATATTAAGATCATTTGAAAAAATATCTGCAGGAAGTTTGTTAGGTAGGTGCATCAATTATTAATTTTCAGGGGTTTCACATAATAACCGAATGATGTTCATCAACACATTTATATAATTGGATGATCACTTTTTTTAAACAGTGTTAAAGTTGTTTAAATAATTTTCCCAGTAATGAAAAGTATCCATCCTATTGTATTTTCAAATATTTGTCTATATAAAACATTTTTGTTTTATTCTCTGCTATTTCTAAATATTTATCCAAATTTTTTAATCCATCCATAGTTTTAAGGGAAAAATCAAACTTATCGAAAATATATTCTTCAATTTGTTGATTTTCATCACTATTGAGATTATTGCTAAATAATTTCCAGAAATCTTCTGTCAGTTGGTCCAGCTTGAAATTTATTATGGACATTTGTCTGAGGGCTTGTCTTTTGAAGTTGTCATCTGAAACATTGAGTAGGTAATTTGGTAAATGGAATAGAGTACACCTACCAACAAATACGTTGTAGGCACCTGTCTCGTTGATAACAGAATCTGCTGAAAATTAAGAGTTATGAGAACACTAACTAATTTCACTTCATCTAGAATATAATTCATATCTAATCTTTGAGTGATTTGATTAGCAAAGATAGTACCTATATGTATTCAGGTCTCTTATTATGAAATACCATCATAATGGAATGTTCACATGAATAGAAAAATACTTGTTCTTGAATAAAAAATAGTTGATTTGTTGAAAATATAAACAGGATGTTCATAAAATCAGATGTGGAATCATCTGCGACTGAAAGATAAACTTTAGTCACTATCTTCCATCGTCAAGATAACCTCTTGTGGGGTATTCATGTTGAAAAGGGAAACATTCTCAATTTAATATTGATAGAAAGATTTTTCTGTGAATTGAAAAATCCATGATTAAAATGAAGTTATTTTTTGTGAATGTCTAACAGAAAACAAGTACTTCCCCGGCTAAAGCCACGCTGGACATTGAACTACATCTGATAGATATTCTGAAAAGGCCCTAGCTCAAAAGAAAAAATCTGAAATTGAAAATTTGCATTTTCATCCAGGTAGTTATTTGATTTTCTATTCCAGTCTTAATTAAGAACTCATAAAGATGAATGAGGCAAAGAAGAATGTTTTCCAAAAGAGAGTACTCACCAGAAATCATTCGTAACATTGACGCAGGAGAGACATCGCATTCACTAGGTCTTCAATACATTTTTGTCGACGAAAATCTATTTCACGCTTCCACGATCATCAGGAAGACCGGACGAAATGGGAAACACATTTTCAAGAAGCAATCTCACTTTGCAAAGATGGAAAAAGTTAGAATCATTTCCTTTGGAGAGACACTTTAGAATTAGTGTTTTCTGACATTAAAACCTGTCATGGGGTATGGTAGATTGATTTGTTGAAAATATAAACAGGATGTTCATAAAATCAGATGTGGAATCATCTGCGACTGAAAGATAAACTTTAGTCACTATCTTCCATCGTCAATATAACCTCTTGTGGGGTATTCATGTTGAAAAGGGAAACATTCTCAATTGAATATTGATAGAAAGATTTTTCTGTGAATTGAAACATCCACGATTAAAATGAAGTTATTTTTTGTGAATGTCTAACAGAAAACAACTACTTCCCCGGCTAAAGCCACGCTGGACATTGAACTACATCTGTTAGACATTCACAAAAAAAATTTTTTAAGGTTTTTAATTAAAATTTAATTAATTAATTTCCCTTTTAAAAAAAAAATAGTTCTTGTACAAACCTGTAGTAGGCTCTTCTACAGTTTTCTGGATAGGAACATCTGCACTTCCAGCTGAACAAGCTAAAATAATACTCAATTTTAGAAATACTATTTGTAAGTACCTGATTCTGAAATTGAATCAACAGAAGTGCAGTATACTATTATGATGTTGTTATTTGTGCCTGAAATTGAAAATATTAAATAAATGGATCATTGCTGTGTGAGTAAGTAAACAATTCTTACAAAAGTTTGAAGAACTTCTGTAATTATTCATGATGGGCATTTCGAGGGATTGATGGAAATCTTCATTTTCTTCATCTGAATCAGATATTTCATTTTTTTTATTTTTATTAACTTTTTTTCTTGTTTCTAACTCAGAATTTACGTCTGACAATTCTGTTTCGTATTTTCTATTTTTCAACAATTTTCTGTGGCCAAAACCTACTTCTGCATCTGAATTTAAATCCGATTCTTGTTCAGCCTTTGTTCTTGTTATAACTCTCACTGTTTATCAATCCAAAGCACCTTTTGACTTCTTGGTGCACCTTCCTATAAAAAGTAGAACTTTTTTTCGACATAATAACACCAATTACGGAAAGAATCAATGTATGAGGGCGAGCGTCGGCAAAAGAAACAATTTCATTAGAATTGTTTACTCCATTCACTCTTATATCTGTGATCTAGCCCCAGCTCGTAGCATGAAATGGTTTGAGGTTAATGTTATTAATGTTGTTAATGAGTAAAAATAGTTGTACTTACCCTTTAATAGACTCCAAAATCAACCAACACTTTGTAAGATTCTTTGAATCTGAACCAAGATAATTAATATAATTTTCAATGCGCCAAAAGTGCCGAAACTGAAATGACAAACATCATATCATATGCACAGAATACGTATCATAGGTAGGAGCGGAGCGCGTTCCAATACCTCAACTCGGTTGGAGGATGAGTGAAAAATTTGACATTTTGCGTCAATTGTCAATTTTGATTCTTTTGGAAAGTTGTTCATCCGATTAAATCAACAGTATAGGAACGACTTTCACGAGTTAATAAGTGGGAACCCACATAGTTTATGAACGGGTAGGTGAAAAGTTGGAGTTTTGGAACGCGCTCCCGAGGCACGGTTCTATAATCTTGAATGATCCTAGGCAATGACCACAGAACATTCTGGAAAAAGTTCGAATCATATTCTAAAAATATACTACCAAATACTGAATAAACTCACTACTGCTATGAGAACCTTTACTGGATGACATTCTTTGAATATTCTAAATATTCCACGACAATTCTTGGAACATTCTATTTGAATATTCTGAAGTATGAGCGTTCAGAAGCTAGTTATCACCTTCTAAGAATATTTTGTGCTGTCTAGGTAAGAAGTTGTCTGGGTAAGAAGATGTACTTACCCCTTCGATTTTTCTTCAAACTGTTTCTCAAGTAAATCTTTGAAGTCTTGAATTTTTTCCAGAGGTTCAGCCTTAGTTTAAGTACACAAAGGACATACGACTGAAATCATTTTGAATCTCCATATAGTACTTTGATGGTAGTTGTTTCCATGGGTCTTGCTAGATCCATGTGTACTACATCGAGTAGTCCAGTTGCTCTAGTATTTGAGTGTCCATACAAGGCCAATCTGTATAAAACAGAAAATGACTGACATACGGAAGACGATCCGTATTTATATCCTGTTATGTTTCCCACTCGCAACTCTCATTGCTCAATTTGTTATAAACATTTAACAACATGAAATTGAGCAATTGCGATGCTCTCAATGGACAAATTGTAGAGAATCGAAATGCGAAAAAATGAGCCCTACTCGATCGGATTATTAGTAACTGAGAAAAACCGAAAAAAATTGCGGTTTCTTTATTCATCACTCTGCTATCTTTCAAGTTATAGCGCAAGCTCTCCGCGACACAATATTATATGTACTTTATGTGTAAAAAACTTAGGCACTGTCGGATAATTAGTTTTTGGTTAATTTCAATTTGAGTTTTTCAATGCACTGTATTGGAGCAAGCCTGAATGCGTCATAGATGGATTTCAATTTTTCAAAATGATTTTGAAATTAGAAGTACAGTACTACAAAATTTCTATTCTAATTTTGCGTTAAAATGCTGCGAAATAGGTGGAAATACTTTCAAACTTGACCGAAAACAGGCAAGCGCGTGAAAGCAGCTGAAGGGTAGAGCAGCAGATTCATAACTTACGCGTGTTTGTTATTGTATTATACGCTTCCGCGCGCCTGATGCTCCGCACCCAGTACTCAGCCGCTTTCACTCGCTTACCCGTTTTCGGTCATGTTTGCAAGTATTCCTGACCTATTTTGCAGCATTCTAACGTCAAATGAGAGTATACATTCTGTAATAGGTACTATACTTTTGATAAATTGAAATCGGACTACCTGTGGCGCATCCAGGCTTGCTCCAATAAATCACATTAAAAAAATCAAATTGCAATTATTTACATATAAATCGCTACTATGTCGCGGAGAGCCTGCGCTATTGAAAAATGGCGGTATTATGAATGAAAAAAAACTGTTTTTTTTTGTTTTTCCGGTTTTTATTCTTAATAATAATCCGATCGAGTCGTGCCAGAGCTTGTTTTTTGCATTTTGAGAGCATCGAAATTGCTTCATTAGTTTTCATGATACAAGCGAAAAACGAAAACAAACCCGATTTTTTCCTCTTAATTCTTCATAACAAATCAAGCAATGACAGTTGCGAGTAGTAAACATAATAGGTCTTTCGCACGATGGCACAGTCTGTGTCCTGGTACTATTTTTGTCAGGAAAAAATCTCTATTGATTGGCCTAAAACGGTTTCCTTCACAGCAACAATTGGCGATTATAGTTAATTCGATGATGATAATAAAAAAATGACTGATGTCCATGATTCTCAAATTTTCAAATTCTTAGAAATGAACTAAGTAAGTTTTCCTATACGTACAATTTCAATAGATGGAACTGCAGTCTTCAATTCGTCTAAGCTGTCTATGTGACCCATTCAATCAGTAATAAATGAACTGCTTCCAAAGCAAAGATTCCGAAATGTTATTCAAGCAGCAATGTGGTTTGAGAAGTGTGAACCAGACATGAATATTTTCATGAGTAAATTTGTAGAAGTTGCAACTAAAGGGGTGATGGGTTTGTAATGAAGTGTGCAAAATCCGAGATTTTCAGCCTTGCTTCGTTGTGCTGATTCAGTAGCAAAGCCTATGCTACAGAATATATGTGGGGTTATTGAATTATATGCACGCAGATTTTTTGGGTGTAGTGCGCTTATTAGTTGACATTTGGACAACTTCAATAACTAGCACAGTGACAATCTGAATGTACATTGATGCCCCAAGAAATCTAAAGGAAATAAATGGTAGTCCAACTAAAATCACTCCACCAAGTGAAATACATCGCTTACCAAGGCCTATAAAAGAAAGGGCCAAATGGAAAGCAACACAGTGGAGATCTTGGTTACTTTACTATTGTGTTCCATGCTTTTCTGGCATACTAAATGAGAAGTAATTGAAACATTTTAGTTTACTTCAGGAGGCCATTTCACTCCAAGATATCATTACAATTGTAGAGCTCAGTGAGGTAGCCAATGATTGTTTGATTAGGTTTGTTGGTGATTTCCAAAAACTTTATGGTATGCCAGTCATGTTCACTTATTGACACATATTTGTGATAAGGTGAAACTGTCTAGGCCTCTGGGCAACTTAGTGTTTCTCTTTTGAATCTAATAATTCAACATCAAGAAACAAATGAATGGACTGGGAAGTAAGTATAGGAAAACAGATTGTTTATAGAATGTTGAAAAAGCAAGTTCTTGATGAAACTTCAAACTCCAATGAAATGTTTTTGAAATGTAAGGGATTTTCAACTTCAATGTCTTTGTATCGAATGCCCTTTGAAGATTACAAAATTAAACTACTAGGATCAGGCTTCAATGAATATACAATACTCATCAATAACAAAAAATTCAGTATTTCTGATGACCCACAAATAATTACAATTACTTAATGCATAAAATTTTATAAATATGAATTAAGATGAAATATGAAATTTTGTGATCCATCTTGAAAATAGATCCAGGTAGAGCCTATTGTCGGATTTGGAATTTCTCATAAAATACAAATACTTACAACATAGATCCTTGTAAAGCCAATATCGGGAATTTCTCATAGAAATATATCCCTTGAATGCGCAAAAACTACCTACAAACAATACGAAAAATAATAATAGTTGAAAATCCATCATACTTATAGATCCTCATTCCCAGCGAGCACAAAAACATCTCAGAGATGTTAAAAGTACGAGATTTTGAAATATTGAACATCCACTGCGATGTTCTGTTCATACATGAATAGAACTTTTATAGAACAGCCAATGTCCGCCGCAGGTGGCGATCTTCAGGATGTCCCTGGGAAGTCACAACAGAACATTCTCAAAACGTTTTGCGCACAGTGAATCGCTGTAAATAAAACATTTTTTTTAATTTTCATACCATTGTGAATGCATTCCTATTTTTGGATGTCTATCATATGTAATCTAAATGGAGATTCTTCTTGAAAAAATAAATTTTCTGGGTGAAACTTTTTTATTAATTTATTCTGTTAGGATGATAGTGTTGATGTTGAAAAATAAAGTTTTTTAACTTCCTAGGCTCTTAAATTCCTTAGGCTACTGAAATTAGGATTTCATTTCATGAAACAGATTCGATGTGAAATATATGTAACCGTTTAACGGGCAGTACTATTTTTTGCTTTGTGAGCAATTTTTATTGAAATCATTTTTTTTTAATTTTCCGTCATTTTGGCTCTATGGGGTGGCTGATTTTTCGACCAAAGACCGTTTAGGCCCTCAGACACCACAAAAAGTTCTTGGTCGATTTTTCAACCACTTTATTTTGATTCCAAAATTATAGGCAGAATATAATGAAACTAAACTTTATTTTAATAATGAATAAAAATAAAAAACATTTTAGGTATTATGCTTCGAGGAACGGGGCAAAACAGTCTAAACAAAACGCAATGCCGGATTTGCGACATCCCATCTGCGAACGTTTTGGATTTTGTTTAAGTACTGCATTAGCCGAACCATCGAGATGACCCCTTCATGGGTAGGTGCTCTCCCACATTTGTCTTCCGTATATTGTCTTCGATAGACACCGGACCTTTCCGCTTCCTGGAGTTATAGGTTCCTGTCAACTCATCTGCCAGCACAGATTTAAATTTTAATTGGCAGCAAGGTTTTTCTTTTCGAGTCTGCGCAGAATACAATAGCACTTATACAATAATATAGGAGCTTGACCCACCACCTTCTGGATTTCCATGAAATGGAATACGCTGCCATTGACTGATCAGATTTATCAACCCCTCCCATATATTTATTGTATTGACTCGGGACATTGGACTGTCGCTCTC
Organism: Gonioctena quinquepunctata; assembly: GCA_018342105.1. Classification (NCBI taxonomy): domain Eukaryota; kingdom Metazoa; phylum Arthropoda; class Insecta; order Coleoptera; family Chrysomelidae; genus Gonioctena; species Gonioctena quinquepunctata. The sequence goes on from JAFIRS010000827.1 coordinate 394,009, forward strand.
CTGTTTTATTTGTTCTTTTAACAATATTGAATTTAGTCGGTTTGTGCATGTTGCTTACCACATACAGATTTCTTCCCTCTGTCCTTCCATTTTACAACAGATATATCTCCCACCTGAGCATAATCAAAATCACCAATTTTAATTTTTCAAAATTAATTTAGGGTAATACTTTCTGTTAACCCTGAATGTGCCGCAGGCAAACGTGTCCTGTTCCACTAAAGTCTTTATAAGGTTAAAAGTGGTAAATAAGTTGTCAAAATATAAACAGTAACCTTTTCCCCAAAGTGGCTCAGACATTTCCATTACAACCCTTTCTCCCAGTGTATCTTGGGTCGTTTCTTTTTCTTTCCCTAATAAACTTGAAATGAGATCATGTATCCACTAGCACTACACGCTAAAACCCATACTTTGAATCCGCGCTTGGTAGGTTTCATGGGCATATACTGTTTCAGAGTAGTTCTCTCCTTGAAATTTACCATGCTCTCATCAATGGCCAATTCTCTGTGCGAAACCTATAAAGCCTTAAAGTTTTCGTTAAGTTTTGTAAGAAGTGGCCTCACTTTATATAATTTGTCAAATTTTTCGTCTCCTCTCTTAGGCATATTTTGGTTGTTGTTTAGATAAAGGAAACGTAAAATAAATAAAAATCTTTTCAGTGGCATTAGACTTGCTAATCGGTTGACTTTAAAATTGTCATCTGTTAACCAATAATGTCTTATGCTTGGAAGTCGATGAAACCCCATAATCATGAGGATTCCAATAAAAGCTCTGAGTTCTGCTGAATGTAGGTATAAATTATTTCCATTTTGGGTGGCATAGAGATTTGATTCATAGACCATTAGTCTCAAAGTATCCATTCCAAAAGTTTTCTCAAAAAGTTTTAGCGGCGACGCACTTTCATTATTGTCGATATTTGGACCACAAATTTCACTGAACACAGTCTCGGAATATTTTTTTGGTTCTGATGACTGCTTGGTAAATTTAAACGGATTAGAAGGTGCATCGTCATTCGCCTCAAGTTCGTCATTCTCGATGGCGCTTCCATCTATTTCTGCTTGCACCTCTCTTTAGGTGCTTCATCTTCATAATTTGGATCATTTACGGAGTCATCGGAATCGAAATCAGTGCCATCTTCATTATTTTGCCCAATGTAAGTGACTTTTTTATCATGATTCCTTCGTTGCCTTGAAGACAATATACCTGTAGGTTTGGATAAAAATAAACTTGTTTATCAAAAAGTTTATAATATACACCTTTAGATGTACTTGGAGTATTATGTATGTCCACCACAAGCTTTGGGGTATTTTTGGAAGGGCTGGAAGATGATGTATTTGTATGCGAGAAACGCGTAGCACTACCCGTGTATGGTGTAACAATATTTGATTCATTATCTGCGTCGCTGTCTTCACCGACGTCTGGATATTTAGCTTGGTCATCTGGTATTCCCTCCAACCAGTCAAAAATATCCTCAGTATTCATCTCATCCAACGTCTCCAAATTTATTCTAGACATCTACAATTGGAAATAATAAAGAAAACCTGACAACACAGTAATAATTCCACATATGCATTGATTAGATAATATAGTTCAATTTAGAAGATTTCATCCACCTAGGCTTCGTAATTTTGTCAAAAACTCGAATATAATGTAAAGTATATTTATATTCTAAGCCGTAATGCACTGAATACAAACGGCATCAAATTACGCAAGCCTCAACATTCCCATGCATATAAATGTTCTTTGTTTTAGGTTTTTTGAAAAACTAGTAGAAAAAAAATAAAACAAAATGTTATATTTTGTTGAAAAGTGGGGTTATTTCTATAAAAGTGCTGATTAAATGTTAAATCCTCCAAATTTCGCAAATTTAATTAAATAAAATGCATTTATTCGAGTTCCTTATACTTTTTTATTGATGTATACTTACTTTGCAGTGCACTAATAAACACCAAATTAATATAAACATTTGTAAAACAATAACACATGGGCGGTAGGCGTAACGCGCAGTGTCAAATAATCAACCATTTGTCATAGAAAACGCGGGATTTTTAACTTCAAACGATGCAGGCCAGTCTGTTATACTAAAATGGTTGATTATAAAACTTTGTTCATACTTGATACCCACTGGAAAACAACTGGTCGATATATCGACAATGCCGGTTAAAGGGTAAACCCCCAATTTTGAAAATACACATTGTATGCTTTTGAGCTTATATTATGTTCCTGGACTATGTTAATACATTCAATTCCTGTAATTACTTACTTTATTTACTTATTATTCAGTGATATCAAAAATGTTATATAATTGGTAATGTTCACTACGCTCCAAACTCTCATCACTCCCCACATTTTTCTCGGATGAAAATAAAAAAAAAATTCAACCAACGCCGTCAACTCCAAAACAATGCAGGAATAGAAAGGTAGAATCTTCTTCTTCTTCTTCGTTAGCTTTCTTGGTTTTCTGACTCCTCCCAGATAACACATGGACATCCAATGGATATCCATTGGACATCCTTCATGAATTTTATGGATGTACTATGTACATCCAATTATATCCAAAAGATATCTTATGGACATCCGATGGATGTCCAAAGTGGAACAACCTCTACATCCATAGAATATCCTTCAAGAATATCCATAAGATATCCTCCAGAGATGTCCATAAGATATCTTTCAAAGATATCCATAAGATATACTTCAAAGATATTGTTGGAAATAATGTTTGGTTTGGTATCTAACAGGTTGTGGACTGTATACTTTTACTTGGTTTATTTTAAAACAATATTTTTGTACTTGAACAATACAGGTTAAAAAACATGGTGTGCGTTGAGTCTCTAGTTTTCAACTGTCTTTCGGCTCGCGACGTTTTCAGAACAACCGGTGCGACGTTGCCACTTTCACCTTGAATTCTGCGAAGATGGTATTTTCCTAACATAGCCCCGGCCTTTGAAGAGGTCTTCAAAATGGAAACTAATTTCCTTGGATAGGTAATGGATGGAGATGTCTGACAGGTCTAGTGATGTGACCTGTTGACGTTTTCACTTCTGCAACTCTAATAATATTGTCTTTGCCGGTGAATGTTTTCATTATTCTTCCTACACTCCATTTACATGGTGGGAGTTTTGAATCCCTAATGAGAACGAGCGTTCCTTCAGAAAGTTGTGAGGATGTCTCGTGCCACTTATAGGACTGGTGCAGTTGACTGATATATTCGGTAGAAAATCGCTTCCAAAATCGCTGGTACAGTTGCTGAATATGTTCGTATCTTGTGAGTCGATTTGAGGGAATATTTAGAATGTCAGGTTCAGGAAGTGAGCTTATGTTACGATGTACTAGGAAGTGGGATGGGGTGAGCGGTTGAAGGTCATTTGGATCATTTGAGTAGGCGAAAAGAGGTCGAGAATTGAGAATGGCCTCGACTTGATATAAAAGAGTAATAAATTCTTCATATGTTAAATGGGTATCCTTCATTGTGCGTTTGAGATGAAATTTCATTTGCTTCACAGCGGCTTCCCAAAGACCACCGAAATTGGGACCATAAGGAGGAGTGAATTTCCATGAGATATTCAGCGTCGAAGCAAAGTTGTTAATAGCTGATTTATTAGCGTGTATCATTCGGAATATTTCGAACAGTTCATTTCTTGCACCCTTGAATGTACTACCATTATCGGAATAAACATTGCTTGGAATTCCGCGACGTGAGATGAACCTTTTGAAACATGCTATAAAACAATTTGTGGTCATATCCGAGAGCAATTCTAAATGAACTGATTTCGTGACAAAGCATATAAATACGCAAACATAGCATTTTGTAATTTTATTGCCTCGGCCTTTTCGATCTGTCATAAAAAATGGCCCGGCAAAATCTAGTCCTACATGTTGGAATGGAAATGATGGAGTTATTCGTTCATCGGGTAATGGACCGATTTGTATATTATTTTCAGGAGGCTTATGACGAAAACACGTTACCCAGTTTTTATTATGTGTCTCGCTGTTACTTTGCCATTTATGGGCCAATAACGTTCCCTAATCAAACTTAGCAATAATTGTGGCCCAGGATGTAATTGATTATGATATTGATTGAAAATTAATAGAGTGAGGGTATGATCTTTTGGCAGAAGTATAGGTTGCCTTTTATCCTTTGGGAGATTCGAATATTTGAGTCTACCACCTATACAAATTAATTCGTAATCATCCAGAAATGGACTGAGGTGGTAAAGTTTCGATTTTTTGTCTAATGATTTATTTTTTGATAGTATTGAATAGTCTTCGGGAAACTCCTGAAGTTGAACGATTTTGATAAGTACCTTGAAAGATGATTCGACTTCTAGACACTTAATGTTGACTCTGCAGATTTAGTGCCTTTTCTTCTCATTTTATCAATAAACCTATTACAATACGCAAAAATGCGTTTCAGTTTGTGTAAATTGGAAAATTTTGTTATCAAATTTAAGATTACATTTGATTCATCAATCACTTGAAATGCCACTTTTGGGACCCTTTTTTGCTCGGGTATATCTTGTGCATTCAATATAGAATCTGGATTGAATAGATTGGGCCAAGTGTTTTTATTGGTATTATAGAGAAATTCTGGGCCGTTCCACCAAATATCGCAAGATATTAATTTTTTGGTTGATATGCCTATAGATGCCACATCGGCGGGATTAAAGTTTGATCGAACATAGTTCCAATAATGGACATCAGTCAATGTTTGGATTTTTGACACCCTATTTCCTACAAAAACTTCTAAAACATTAGGTTCAGTTTTTAACCAATGGAGAACAACTTGGGAGTCTGACCAATAAAAAATGTCCGCACTAACATTTAATGATATACGAACTTGATCAACTAATTGTGCTCCCAAAAGTGCTGCACACAACTCAAGGCGAGGTATAGACAGTGCTTCAATCGGGGCAACTTTCGTCTTGGAGCAAAGAAGGCGTACACGTTTATTTCCATACGAATCTTCACTTCTTATATACACACAAGAGGCGTACGCGTGACTAGACGCATCACAAAAACAATGAATGTCTTGGATATTAAATCCTTTCCGAACGGTATTTCTGGGAATATTTATACGATTAATCTCCCTAATATAGTTTTTGATATCATTCCACTGGTCAATCGATTGTTGGGACAATGGCTCATCCCATGATAATTTCAAGGACCACAGATTCTGTATAAATATTTTTGCGATTATAACCACTGGACTAATAAGACCTAAGGGGTCATATATTTGGGCGATTTCAGATAAAATCTGCCTTTTTGAAGGCAATGAATTAAATTCGTTAGAAATTTTAAATTTTGAAACGTCTTCATGACTACACCACTGAATCCCTAAGGTTTTTGAGGATTCGTTAGCACCCAAAGTCAGAATACCTAACGAAATTTCGTTATCAATATTGAGTTCTGACAATACTGTCGGGTCATTTGATATCCATTTTCTTAAATTGAAATTTGCCGATGCGAGGTGCTCATAAAGAGATTTCACAGTTTTGGATAATTCTAGGAGAGAATCTGAACCTGTTAACAGGTCATCAACATAGAAATCATTCAAAATGATTTTGGAAAGGTCCTTCGATATGGTAGTATCCAGAGCTAATTGTCTGAGACAGTTTATTGCCAAATAAGGGGCACTAGTAGTCCCATAGGTAACAGTATTCAACTGAAACATATTAATGGGATCACTCTCAGAATTTCGCCACAATATACATTGGAGTGGGCGATGAGAAGGATTCATCTGTATTTGCCTATACATTTTGGCAATATCAGAAGAAACAACGTAAGTGTATATCCTGAATCTACACAAAATATGAAAAATATCATTTTGTATTTTAGGACCACAAAATTGCAAGTCATTCAAGGACCATCCACTGTTAGTTTGGCAGGAGCCGTCGAAAACGACCCTCAATTTAGTAGTCAGGCTGTCTTCTTTGATAACTCCGTGATGAGGTATAATATATTTGCAGTTAGAGGAATCTTGATATATTTTGGTCATGTGACCAAGATCACAGTATTCTTGAATGAATTGTTTATATTGAAAATGTAATGTATCATTTATCCTGAATTTCTTCTCCAAACTTAAAAATCTTTTCAGAGCAATATCGTAGGAATTTCCCAATAAGTCTGTTGAATATTTCAATGGATATTTCACAACAAATTGTCCTAGAGGGTCTCTATAAGTATTATTATTGAATTGTGTTTCGCATTCAATGTCATCTTTTGATTTTTGTGAAACATTTGGAATGTTTTCAAGTTCCCAAAACTTTTTTAATTGGCCATCTTCGGGTACAATTTTGGTAAAATTACAAACTATTGTTGACGCTGACTTTGGGATGTTCACAGATATTATCCATCCTAAATGGGTGTTGTGTAATATGGGCATATTTTTTCCCAAATGTATTTTGCCTTGTATAAGCAAATCCCAAAATAAGCTTGCACCTAATATGGCATCAATTTCGGATGAAACATTAAAAGAGGGATCAGCTAAAGGTAGGTTAGTGGGAATTTTTAAATCGATTACATCAAAGCTTGGTGAAGGTATATCACTAGAAATATATGGAACAACAAAGAAAGATAATGCAGTTTTGTAATTATTGTAGCGTGAATATATTGTCATATTACACTTTTTATTCAAATGTGATGTTACTTGATTTATGCCTACAATAGACATATGAGTTGGAATAAGTGGAATATTCAGGTCTTTGCAAAACTTTTCCGTGATCAGATTAGTTTGTGCCCCAGAATCCAACAGTGCCCGGCACTGTACGAAAGTACCTGAATCATTTTTTACTTTGAATATTACCGTGGATAATAAAACTTGGGAAAACCGATTATTGCAATTTCCTGGTAGCAATCTGAACTTGGTCATTTTTCACAATGGTATTTCGCGATTGTTCCTTATCTATATGTATAAGAGAATTATGTTTTAGGTTACATTTCATACATGGTCCTAGTGTACATTCATTTTGAGAATGTCCCGGACGCAGACAATTTTTACACAGATTGAGTTCATTTATTTTGGAAATTCGCCTTGGTACGTCTAATTTTGGAAAATCGATACAGGTGTACATGTTATGGTTCGGCTTCTTGCAACAATTACACACCTTTTTTGATTGAGAATTTATGAGGAAATTTCTTTTCACATTATCTCGATTTTGATAACTGGATGGATTGTATTGCATATTTTTCACATTTTTCTGAGAACTGACAGAATTTATACTTTGATCTGCAATTTCACCTAATGTATCTATCTTTATTTTCATAAATTCAAAAAAATCATTCAATGTTGGTAATTCCTTGGGAGTTTTATGTTCCTTCCATCCTCTGTACGTCGATTTATCTAATTTCTCAGAAATAATATGAATGAGCAAAAGTTCACATAAAACTCCTTTAGAAATTTTCATCCCTTCTATTGCAGACATATTTTCGGAAAATAAATCAAGCAAATCTCGTAATGTTTTGAAGATTCTTTGACTAATGGTTCTAATTTCAATATGCCTTTAATGTTCTTATTGATTAGGATTTTCTTATTATCGAAACGTTCACATAGGGCGTTCCAAGCAGTATCGTAATAATCCCCTACAAATTCAACTTGATCGACAATTCTTTTAGCATAGCCGTCTACACTTTGTCTAAGAATTTGAAATTTCTGAATATTGGATATGTTACTTGTATGAACCACAGATAAAAAGGTTGATTTGAATTCCAACCAATGTTCATATTCTCCTTTAAAGGTATCAATTTTGATTTTTGGCAAAGAAATATTATTCCAGGAATTCTGAACATTATTTTTTATATTATTAACTTGGTTTACTGGGGCTGGAGCTCCATTATCTCGGAGATATTGTTTAAGAATTCCGATATATTTGTCATAACTGTTCTCGAAATCATCCCGATAGTTATAATGCTCATCTATTTGTTCATCGGTACATTTTTCCTCCAACATACCTTGGATTTCTTGGAATGATTCTAAAATTGACTGATAACTTCTCAATTTTTCCCTCAATTTCGGCAATCCCAGGTTTATTTTGTGCGAGATTATCAATATATTTTCCTAAATTAGTCAAATGATGTTTCAATGAACCCCGTTTTCTTTCGAGATTCGATGCCATTTTCCAAACTCAATGTAGGAATTAAATAAGGAATGCAAGAAAAATGTATCAAATAAGGAACAAACTCACAGCTTGTTTACAGTCGTTCAGGGTCACCTGTGGCGGGAACGTCACTTCTCTCTCCCTTCGCTCAGTCGTTGGTCGACTTCACTTTGATTCTCGGTATCCACTGCTCCAATCGTCCAGTTCACCTATGGCGGGAACGTCGATTCTCTCTATCTTCGATCAATCGTTGGTCGACTTCACTTTAATTCTCGGTATCCACTGCACTGTTCCAATCGTCCAGTTCACCTATGGCGGGAACGTCCCTTCAGTGGTTGCAATAAGTCGTTGTCGTTTATTCAAACTTGATCAAATTGGTTTAATCCAGGTTCGAAAGGACCAAATTTATGTTGGAAATAATGTTTGGTTTGGTATCTAACAGGTTGTGGACTGTATACTTTTACTTGGTTTATTTTAAAACAATCCCACTAAACATATTTCAGTATCAGAAACGTTTCAGAAATGTGTTATGGATAACTGAAACCTTTCCACTTAAATCTCTCTGAAGTTTCGGAAACGTCCCAGAGAATATAAATGTCCTACCTCAGTGAAGTTTCATGAAACGTTTCAACAACATCGTCCTGGACACGTTTCAAGAAAACCGTTCTGGATACGTTTCAACAAAACCGTACTGGACACGTCTCAAAAAACTGTCTCGGACACGTTTCAACAAAACTGTCCTGGACACGTTTGAAATAAGGGTTTCCAACTTTGTATATACTTTTTTTACCTTTTCGAAAATACTTTTTTCCTAGGTTCGTGCAACGTCTCTAAAATATGAATATTTTATGGTTGCAAACTTTTATAGACCAAATCCTGAAATATTGAAGAGCACTACAAATCTCTTGAATAAAATTTTAGAGTGATTATATCTGAACCTATAATTTCTATACAGAATTTGAATTTTTCAAATCGAAGCAGTGACTTAGAAACCTATAACCAAAATGTAATATGAATAAAACGTTTTTATTAAGGACTTATAAGATTCCCATATATTTAATCATTGGCTATGAAGTTGTCAAATTTTAGAACACCCACTTTACAAGATTTCTTTAATAGATGATTTTCAGGAATTGTTATAGGTACCAAGTTCGGAAACTGGAAAATTGCATCTAAAGTACTATTGAAATCTAGATAAATATATAAATGAAATACAGTACAATTTTTAATAAGAAACATTTATTTTGACATATACCGTGAGCATATAATAAATTGTAATAACAAAACAAACAAAATAAATGAAAATAGATTCTGTCCCTCTGGTTTTGCTGTCAGTTCTACTCAGTCGTTTCTATTTTTCTTTGCTCTCTTACATATCTCAAATTAGCTTGCTTCAACCACTGAGAAATTGTATTCTGAAAGTCTTTGTCACTAAAAGAAAGTCCTAATCGCTTTTGTGATGCTTCTGGAATTTATAAGTTTAGTTAATATAGAATGAATAAGAAGTCAATTTCATTATTACTTCTTAAAATAGTTACACACTTCAAGTCTTTTAGGACATAATTACCCTTCCTTCCATAGAAAGAACATTTCATGGCCAATTTATTGCTAAGTAATTTCTCAAGACCTCTTCTGATTGAATTGTTTGCATCGCCTCCTATTATAAAAAACGTGGTTTCCTAGAAATGTTTTGATTATGAGTATGAACTTGGTACAAATTATATTGTGAGTAACTAATGATGATCTTCTATTACAAAAATCATCTAATTAAGTACTATATTTAGTAAGTGCTCACCAACTGTTTTTCCGCTTCTTCTGAATTTTTTAATATATCTTCATACTTCATTAGTTTTTTCATTAAACTAAAAGGTTTCTTTAGCACAGTTTCAAAGTCTGTTATGATGGTGGGTCTATCTTCTTTAGTTCCTATATTTTCCAAAATTCGCCGATGATCATTCAAAATGGTCCTAACAGCAACACTATTTTCTAAGATGTCCTTCAAAATCCTTCCATGATCACAACATCCTAGAAATATTGCAAATGTTCATATTCCGCATTAAAGATTGTATGATTCACTACATTTCCATGCCACACCATTCATAAAAGACTAAAAACAACACCATCTCGTAAACAAAATATTGGAAATCTATATAAATTATGAATGTCTCAAAATTATATTGGAGTTAAGTGAATTGAAAAATATAAAATGTTTTTTTTATATAGGTTTTGTGGATATGGTGGTGTGAAAATCCAATCTTTTCAAACCACATTCTCTCCATAAAAAAAAACAATTTCTTGGCGTCATGCGGCCATATTGATTTACAAACTGTCGAATAATTCTTCGTTAGTGTCTCTTCGATTTCAATGAATTATGACTTACCTTCATGATTGATAATAACACTAAACTAGCTGACTCTACAACAAATACACAAAATAATTAAAATGAAAACAAGGACGAAAATCCGAACACGACACAACTCGGGAATCGACACAGGAAAATATCACAGAACTAGAACACACCCACTAAACATATTTCAGTATCAGAAACGTTTCAGAAATTTGTTATGGATAACTGAAACCTTTCCACTTAAGTCTCTCTGAAGTTTCGGAAACGTCCCAGAGAATGTAAATGTCCTACCTCAGTGAAGTTTCATGAAACGTTTCAACAACATCATCCCGGACACGTTTCAAGAAAACCGTTCTGGACACGTTTCAAGAAAACCGTACTGGACACGTCTCAAAAAAACTGTCTCAGACACGTTTCAACAAAGCTGTCCTGGACACGTTTGAAATAAGGGTTTCCAACTTTGTATATACTTTTTTTACCTTTTCGAAAATACTTTTTTCCTAGGTTCGTGCAATGCCTCTAAAATAGGAATGATATTTTATGGTTTCAAACTTTTATAGACCGAATCCTGAAATATTGAAGAGCACTGCAAATCTCTCAAACAAAATTTTAGAGTGATCATTTCAGTACCTATAATTTCTATACATAATTTGAATTTTTCAAATCTAAGCAGTGACTTAGAAACCCATAAGCAAAATGTAATAATATGAATAAAACGTTTTATTAGAGACTTATAAGATTCCCATATATTTAATCATTGGCTAGGAATTTGTCAAATTTTGGAACACCCACTTTACAAGATATACAATTCTTTAATAGGTGATTTTCAGGAATTGTTATAGGTGCCAAGTTCGGAAACTAAAAAATTGCATCTAAAGTACTATTGAAATCTAGATAAATATATAAATGAAATACAGTACGATTTTCAATAAAAAAACATTTATTTTGACATATACCGTAAGCATATAATAAATTGTAATAACAAAACAAACAAAATTCTAATAACAAAACAAATAAAAGAAATGAAAATAAATTCTGTCCCTCTGGTTTTGCTATCAGTTCTACTTATGATGGTGGGTCTACCTTCTTTAGTTCCCATATTTTCCAAAATTCGCCGATGATCATTCAAAATGGTCCTTACAGCAACACTATTTTCTAAAATGTCCAAATGTCCTTCAAAATCTTTCCATGATCACAACATCCTAGAAATATTGCAAATGTTCATGTTACGCTTTAAAGATTGTATGATTCACTACATTTCCATGCCACACCATTCATAAAAGACTAAAAACAACACCAACAAAATATTGGAAATCTCATATAAATTATGAGTGTCTCAAAATTATATTGGAGTTTAGTGAATTGAAAAATATAAAATGTGTGTTTTTTATATAGGTTTTCCTCCATTTTGTGGATATGGTGGTGTAAAAAGCCAATCTTCTCAAACCACATTCTCTCCATAAAAAAAACAATTTCTTTAGAATATTTTGTGTATGCGGTAAAAACCTGAGTACCTATTCCTTCGAGGTTTTCGAATATACAATATTTGCAGATTTACTCAATATTTTGGTTTTCGTTATTGGCGTCATGCGGCCATATTGATTTACAGACTGCCGAATAATTCTTCGTAAGTATCTCTTTGATTTCAATGAATTATGACTTACCTTCATGATTGATAATAACACTAAACTAATTAACTGATGATGGTATCCAATATACATCATAAACAGCCGACTCCCAACAAATACACAAAATAATTAAAATGAAAAAGAAACAAGGACGAAAATCCGAACACGACACAACTCAGGAATCGACACAGGAAAAGATCACAGAACACATGTGGAAAAGATGGCGATTCGGATTCGGCGCATCGCATAATAACATACACGCTGAGGGTGCAAGAATCTTTCGTGCATCTTCGTCGGTGTTTTAAATCCGCGTAACATTGCAAAATTAGAGCCATCTGACATTTAGTAATAATTACTTTTGGGTTCTTCAGTGGGAATATTATTTCGATTAAACGAATCATATTTGTTTCAGCTCTATTTTGAACCATTAATCTTATCTATTCATATAGCAATTATCCGAAGATACCCGAGAGATTATTCTTACCTCCGCCATGTTATTCCGACTACCTAATAAGTTACTCCTTAATAGGAATATCGATCTAAGACGAAAAAAGCCAAACATTATTTTGACTCTCTGTTGGAAATTGGAACATTGAAAGGGTTTTTCGTAGTAGGTATCAGCTTTTTGATTGGCCATGGTGATCTTCTAGCATCGTGATATTTATGTATAAATAGGTGTAGGCATCACAATCAAAAACATCAGTAGAAGCATGTATCGACTATATATATATATATATATATATATGAATTTTTTACATGGGTGCCTTTTTCTTGGAACGTTTCATTTTGGTTTCGTTTAAACGTTCTTGCAACTAAAAAATATTTGAAAAACCTGGAAAAAACGTCTAGGTTACGTTTCAAGTAACGTTTCAAACAGTCCACAATAGGGTAGAATCGAAATGTTTCTGGAAGGTTTCATGTTTAGTGGGCATGTGTATGTATTCTGTGGAAAAGATGGCGATTCGGATTCGGCGCATCGCATAATAACACACACGCTGAGGGTGCAAGAATCGTTCGTGCATCTTCGTCGGTGTTTTAAATCCGCGTAACATTGCAAAATCAGAGACATTTAGTAATAATTATTTTTTAGTTCTTCACTGAGAATATTATTTCGATTAAACGAATCATATTTGTTTCAGCTCTATTCTGAACCATCAACCTCATCTTTTCATATAGCAATTATACGAAGATACCCGAGAGATTCTTCTTACCTCCGCCTGTAGGCATCACAACAAAAAACATCAGTAGAAGCATGTAACGACTAAATATATATATACATACATATATATATATATATATATATATATATATATGAATTTTTTACATGGTGCCTTTTTCGTGGAACGTTTCATTTTGGTTTCGTTCAAACGTTCTTGCAACTAAAAAATATTTGAAAAACCTGGAAAAAACGTCTGGGTTACGTTTCAAACAGTCTACAATAGGGGAGAATCGAAATGTTTCTGGAAGGTTTCATGTTTAGTGGGATATTTTTGTACTTGAACAATACAGGTTGAAAAACATGGTGTGCGTTGAGTCTCTAGTTTTCAACTGTCTTTCGGCTCGCGACGTTTTCAGAACAACCGGTGCGACGTTGCCACTTTCACCTTGAATTCTGCGAAGATGGTATTTTCCTAACAATATCTTTCAGGAATATCCATGAGATATCCTTCAGGGATATTCAAAAGCTATCTGAAAGATTCTTCGAGAGATATTCTAAAGATATCCTTCGGGGATATCTATCGAAGACAAAACTTAGTAATAGCGATCTGGAGGAAAATGAAATAATGGTATTGAACAAAAAAAATGTATTAATAAACTCTGGTATCAAAAAAAATTCTCATAAACTTGGGGTTATCAAAAAATAAAATGTATATGTAAACAATAAAATAAAAACAGAATATTAAATGCAGAATAATCAAAAAAATAGAATGCTATTTTCTTCGTCCATCAGGTGTTTCCTTTATTCTAGAAGATGACAGATGCCTTTCTTTGGCCCTTCTCAGCTTTTTTATTTTCCGTCGATTCACTGAGGTCAGCTGCTTCTGAAATATGTATATATTAACGGGTATAATTGATGTTGAAATCTACAAAAAAATACTGAGGAATATTATGCTTTCTTTTGAATTCGAATACTGATGATGATAATATATACCACTGCCATAGTTTTTCTCTCTCTTTATTGGTATACTATGATATATATATATATATATATATATATATATATATATATATATATTATATATATATATATATATATATATATTTATATATATATATATATATATATATATATATATATTGAAATAAACTTTTCTTGGAAATTTTGCCTTATCACTGAACTAGCAGTCTGTTATGAGGCAATACAAATTATTATCAAATAAATTGAACAACTGAATGGGCTTTTCACCTAGTGATAATTCAGCCAGTTTATTTGTTATTCTCCATACCAGCTATATTTGGAGGCAAACATATTAGTGAGCATGGAAGAAAGGCATCGTTCCACAAAGTCATTTTTGTGATTTCATTTAGGTACCTAAAAAAAGAGTTCTAGAAAAAGGAATAGAAAAACATACAACTTACCTACAGCAGCTTTGAATTTCGATCCAGTTCCCAAATATTCTTCCGAAAGACTCATTTTTTCAGTGCAATCAATATAGTCCATTGAAATGTTACATGAGCTTTGCATTTTTTAGAGGACGCAATTTTATTTTTGGGACATGTGTGAGGGGTCAATAGAAGCTTAACCTCAAGTTTGTGGGGTCGCCACCCTTGTCCCCCGGCCGCCATCTTGGAAAAAGGGGTGAAAACACTTTTCTCGCGATATCTCGGAAACTATGCGTCTTACAAAAAATTTGTAGAAACTTTTTGCTCTAAATTAAAAATTAAAGAAGTTATAAGCAAAAAAGTGAGAAAATTTCTGTACAAATTTTCTTTTTTGCTCTATAACTTATTTTTTATACATTTTACAAAAAAATTACCTCAGACCAATCTTGTAGATGATCTTTTGAGGATTTTTTTTTATTTCATTCATTTAAAACGCTGTTACAGTGCTCCAAAGTTGACCGGGTTCGTCAATGCTCATGAGAATCCGGTCGAAACGAAATGTTTACCTTATTTTTGATTTTTTTTTTATTGTAAATATATTCTTGCAAAATTTTTGTTAAATTCGAACAACTTTACTCATTCATTCCTAACTCTTTTCCCCGCCACCTATGAGGTAGAGTCTGTAAGCGCGTTTTTTAACGTGGTATCCCCAGTAGGCCTACTCCACGGACATCTTGCTTATAAGGTAATCCCCGTCATCTAATATTTTCAATCACTTATTCGACTTTTCTTCGATGGTCCAGGCTGTGGCTCAGAATCAAAATCAACGTCAAATGTGAAAGTGTGAGGAATGACAGGAGTTAAAATTGGAGTCATAGTTGGAAGTTCACCTTCAAATTCATTTTTTTCCATTAACTTTGATATTTGCATAATGTTGCTGCATGTTTCGCCAGAACAATGGAGGCATACTGTAGAGCATTTTAAGCCTGCTTTTCTGCAGCCACACATGCTTCCACAGTTTCCTTTGCATCTGCAGAAAATTAATTTCATGAGATCGGGGGGTGCTGGGGGCTTGGAAGCTTGTATTGGCATCCAAATGTTTGCATGCTTCTTCCAGCCCCAATCTTCAGGATTTTGATATCTTCCGAGCCACGACTGGACCTGGTGATATACTCGGAGACTGTGAAAACGAGCAGCATCTTGTGTTGGAGGCAACGATAATAAATTAAATGAATTTTTAGTCACTGTCTTGGCAAATCGTTTGTATCGCAAGCCGTCTAGTGAGTCGTCTTTATTACCGCCGTATAAAGCTATGAAAAAATGTTCGCCAACAAGAGTGAGCAAAGTTGGATCGACTTTCTCACTCAGGAATAGCGCGGTACCACCAGCTAATTCAGGATGTTTCTCCATTTTTCTTGAGATATTGTTAGTACGGTACTCTTATCAAACTTAATTTCAGTACATTGGTGTTTTTTCGTGCGACGCATACGTTCCCATGACTTTGTTCCTGCTATATCAGGATTTTCGGAGTAACCATCGAATATTATTGTTGCAGATAGTCCATAATGTTCTTGCACATACCGGACATACTTCTCAAGGATGTTGTTTAATGACGAATTCCGATCCCCAATCACTTTATGCAATAGGAAACCACCATCGATAACAAAATGACTTCTGTGAATGTTTTCAAAGGATTGGTCCAGTGGTGTAAAAACATTAAACAAAGACGACTTAGTACCTTTCCTCATGCCATTCTCAGCGAATAATGCCAATGGAAAAGGTAATTCATACGCAATATATTGTTTAATATCGCCAACTGTTTGTTCCGAAATACACATCCGTTGAAATAAAAGTAAGGGATTGATGACGACAGGAGATTTTTCTACTTCAATAGTGCTTGTCATAGCACTAAAGGGAAGAACCTTTGATTTGCTACTAAATGACAGTCCTTGAAAATTAGATCCAATGATGTTAGTTATTAAGCCTTCTCCTATTTCAAAAGCACGATGACAATTGACGAACCCGATCAACTTTGGAGCGCTGTAACAGCGTTTTAAATGAATGAAATTAAAAAAAAATAGGGAAAAATTTTCCTCAAAAGATCATCTACAAGATTGGTCTGAGGTAATTTTTTTGTAAAATGTATAAAAAAAAAGTTATAGAGCAAAAAAGAAAATTTTTACAGAAATTTTCTCACTTTTTGCTTATAACTTCTTTAATTTAGGGCAAAAAGTTATATGAACATATTTGTAGGAAAAACAATTTGCTACAAATTATGATTTCACAAATTTTTTGTAAGACGCATAGTTTCCGAGATATCGCGAAAAAAGTGTTTTCACCCCTTTTTCCAAGATGGCGGCCGGGGGACAAGGGTGGCGACCCCACAAATTCGAGGTTAAGCTTCTATTGACCCCCCACACATGTCCCAAAAATAAAATTGCATCCTCTAAAAAATGCAATATTCGGTCCTCAAATTGTAACATTTCAATGGACTAATAGGAGAATGTTCGAATCTACTGACGAATCATCTTCATCACATGCCCACTGTTGTAGGCATTCACACCATTTTTAATCTGGGCACATTGACATTTGAAAAACTCGTGTATTGTGGCAAATGTAACGACGTGCTTTTCAGCATTTCTGAAAATATCCAAACTCAAACAGCAAACATTGGAAATAATGGATGTTTATAGGTTATGTCCTTTTCAATTGATATTTACCTGTATTCGGCCAATACATAATTCCCTTTGGAAACAATCAATTGCTACAGATGAAAACCATTATGTCCAGACCAACAGTGTATCGAAAACGAAGGAAAAAAGAAAAAAAACACGACTTTTGTTTGGATTCAGTGCTATGACTATGACCTTCCTCAACAAAATAAAATGACAGACGTCGCCAGTAATTATGCGTATAGTATGGCCAGGCTGTCGCAGACACATGTATATCTGTTCTGTGGTCGCAGAGGGTCCCCGCGACAACGTATTTTTGAAAAGGTACAATTTGTGTATCTACGAGAATGTTTAAATTCATTTCTGATTGCTTTGGATATCTCAGGGCCATCCCTAGGATATCTTCTGAATGATATCTATTTCAAATCCGTCGATGGATATCCATTTCAAATCAAGTAGTAAAACGAAACATGAGATTTTTCCAAAAAAATCAATCCATATGTACGAGCATGAAAGAAACTCAGAAATTGACACAATAAAAATCAATCTTGCAATTTAAACGTATCCATATTTGCTCCGGATATCTTATGGCCATCCATATGATATCTTCTGAAGGATATCCATTTCAAATCCGTCGACGGATATCTTATGGATATCCATTTCAAATCCAGGGATATCACGACCAGAATTGGACATGAAATGGATATCCATAGTATATCCTGTGTTATCTGGGCTTGTGGTGTCAATTCCACCAGATCAGGTGTTATTATGTTTAACGAAAGGATTTATAATGAAAGGATTCTATTATTTTCTATTAGTAGGATGAGTTGATTGTTATAACATCCAAAGGTAATTGGCAGTTTGGGTCCCATAGACTATAACACAAACATTGATGAAGTCCCTTGGTTATTGGAAGGAATTCCATAAATCAATTTGATTCTATTCTTTATATATTAATTTTGCTTCTTTCAAGGAATTTATTGAGTATTTCGATTTTTTTATAGTTGATATTGCTTAGCAACATTTGATTTGAAAATGGGGGAGACAGTCCTATATTGATTAAGCTATTGTATAACGTGTCGATATTTTGTTTGTTGTTTTCACATTCAAATAAAATATGATTTATATCCCCCACTTTCCCACATTCGAATAGGTTACTGTCGACCACTTTAATTCTATGCAAATGTGAAGGAATGCAACAATGTCCTATTCTTGATCTTGCATAGAACCAGGTTTTTTTTTGTATATTAGGTTGTAGATTTTTTAAACGGGAACCTCTAGATGTTGAAGATAGATCCCAGAATTGTTAGAATTTGATCTTAGTTATTTCTTTATTATATTAAATTAAATCAATATTATGTATTTTTCCCATTTTAAATGAGATAGATGCATTTTTTGCCAGATGATCCGCTTTATCGTTTCCTTCGATATTGCTATGTCCTGGTATTCAGCATACTTTGAGGTTGAAGTTGTTTTTCGAAATTCCATCCATAATTCCTTAATTTTAAGGAACCAAATGTTTATGTTGGATTTAATGTTATTATTCTGTAAACCTATAACCGCACTGTTTGAATCCGTTAGAATGATATAATTACCCGGGACATCTTTTATAAGAACAAGTGCAAAGTAAATTGCCGTAAGTTCTGCTGTTAATATATTGGATTTCGGTTGAATTATTCCATTTTTTGATATCTTAAGGTGAGGGATGTATACTCCAAATGCAACTTTGTCCTCCTTTTTAGAGCCATCAGTGAAGATCATATTATAAGATGGCCATTTTCTATAGACTATGTCTAAAAGTATTGAATTCGTGTTACTACATTCTTTATCCTTTTCCTATTCCAATATTCTGGAGGGTATCAAATGATCCATAAAAAATTTCTAACGGGCATTTAAATATAGAGTTGCATGGGAAAGCTATAATTTGGTTATAGGGGGGACCAGTGATTCTCGAATGGATTTGTATAATATACAAGTTCTCATCTTATTTGAGTTAGAGTTATTGATTAATTCTTCAAACATGCGCATTTTATTAATACAAGGGTTTGATTGTATGCCTAAATGTTCAGTGATTAATCTTAAAGTCATCTTATTTTGTTGTAATTCAATTGGAAGTTGATTACCCTCAATTAATATAGCATTTGTGGGAGTTGAATTCATCAATCCAAGGCAAATTCTCAAAGATTTGAACTGAATGCTAAATATTTTTCTAATGTTATTTTTACTGGTATTCCCATATAACATGAGATAATACTCAATTCTTGAGGCGATATTGCGCTATGCATGTTTATCATAATCTTAGGGTCTGCACCCCAGCTGACTTTTGCCAGGTATTTGAAAATATTCAATTAACATGAATTTTCCAAGTCATTTTCCTATCGAAGTATAGTCCCAGCATTTTATGCTGTTTCACTTGGTTTATTGCTTGATTTGAAATTTCGATATTTAAGTTTTCCTGGTGATATGCATTAGAAAACATCATACTTTCAGTTTTTCCTATCGATATATTCATACCATGTAGATCCAGCCAATTTTCAAGAGATTGGATAGCCCTTTTGATACTGTGTAATGCGATTAAAGGGTTTTTGTGAGATTCGTATAAGGTTATATCATCAGAATATTGGATATATTTACAGTGGGGCGAGAAAGCATCCCAAATTGTCACTGAATAAAGATTGAATAATAACGGGCTGGGTACCGCCCCTTGTAGTATTCCTTTAAATCTTTTCCCAGGTCCCCATAATTTCCCTTTTTTGTCTCTAATATACATGTCTTTTTCCTTAATCAAATCAAAAATAATTTTAACGACATTTTTATTAATTCCTAGCTCTAGAAGATTAGATATTAGCATATTTGGCAAGACATTATCATATGCTGACTGAATGTCAATAAAAACAGCGACTGTTTTTTTTTATTTATTATTTTGAAGATCCAAGTTGAAGTCAAAAAGGGCTTCTGTAATACCTTTTTCTTTTCTAAAACCATATTGATTAACAGGTAATATATTATTGTGTTCTAGCCACCATTCTAACCGATATTTAATCAATAACTCAATAATTACTAATTACATTTGGATCTTTTCCTGGTTTTAAAATAGAAATTATTATAATTTCGTTCCATTCCTTAGGAATGCTTACTTTATTCATCCATATGTCATTATAAAACTGTACAAGCTATTTGAAGGCCTGTTTTGGAAGATTTTCAATCATTTTATATGAAATTTCATCTTTACCCGGAGAAGTGTTTTTCTTGTTTTCAATTATACATCGAACCTCTTTTTCAGTGAATATATAATTTATATCTCTATTAACTTCAATATTTTCAAAAAGAACTGGTGGGCTCTGTACATCGTCTGGACAGAAATTATCAAGAAGTGATTCACAGAAATTTTCGTTATCAAAGTAATGCTGACTGTTGTTATGTTGGTTATTAAATGTTCTGGAAAAACATTTTCTTTTCTTCCAAACTGTTGATATATTCGCATCCCTGGAAAGTGTCTCTGAGAAATTTTGAAAGGATTTCTTTTTCTTTTTTTTTAAACATTCTCCTGGATCTAGCTAATTCTTTTTTAATATCTATGTACTTGCTCTCATTTTGAACTTCTTTGTATTTTCTGAAGGTTTCTTTCCTTTTTTTAAATGTCCATACATTCATCATCCCACCAAGGAGGTTTATATAAATTTCTATTTTTATTTTTCCTATCTATGACTGGGGTACTTTGAGAAATGCTCCATTTCATAGCTAGTATGATATGATATGATGAGATTTCCATATTTTCTATAAGTTGATGATATTTGAGCCAATCTGTTTTTTTATAATTGTATATATTTATGTCTATAAAGTCATCAAGAGGTTGATCATTTGAGTTGAAGTTCTTATTTTTTATTTCCGCTATAATTGGAAAGTGGTCTGAACCGTAAGTATCATTCAAAGTTTTACAATAAACAAAATCGCTAAGTAAATTAGGGGATGATAAGATGAGATCAATTACACTTTTAGATTGTAGTGATATTATATAAGGTTGGAGATCATTATTCACCACAACATATCCATCATCCACCAATGAGTTTAGTTCTATTCCTCCTCTATTGTTAATAGAGTTACCCCAATTTTTATGGTGACATTAAAGTCACCGCATATAATATATTCTGGGTTATCTGTGCAATTTTTCAAAAAATTTACGTCCACTGTCCATTATCTGGGGGAAAATATATAGAATAAATGTTTATATTTTTAATTTTGATGCCTACTAAATTCACTCTATGTGGGATAGGAAAATTAATATTTATTATACTGCAGATATTATTTTTTTTTACCGAGAATCCCTGACCCTCCCTTTCCATCGTTCCTCTCATGTGAAAAGAAATTGTATCCCTTAATTAAAGTATATGCATTTGGTTTCATCCATGTTTCTGTAATGCATACTATATCTGGTTTCGTATCTTCTATGAGATTATATAAATTCGTTTTATTTGAGTTTAAGCTTCTTATGTTCCAGTTTAAAACTTTTACCGGAGCCATAAGATTGATTCTTCGTCTGAAAATGTTATATTATTCTGATTATTATTTTTATGATGAATAAATTCCCTTATTGATTCAAGAAATAGCTCAGGAAACTTCGAGGAAAGTTTGCTTATATCTTCCCTCATTTTTTGTTTAATATATTTATCTGGTGGGGGGTTGCCTAAAGAATACTTATTAAGGATGTTCACAGAAGGTGATACCCTTGACCTTCAGGATAAATAAGAGATTCTTTGTGTTGATCATCATATCCTCTTTTAACAGGCCTTAGTTCTTTCCTATTTTGAGGAGGCTTTTCTATGGTGTATTTGACCATTTTATTGTATCCTTGAGGGGTTTTTGACCGTGTAGGGGTCCTTGCATTATGTATCTGATGTACAAGATTATAGAATTCCGGAAGTTCCGGGTAATTAGCTATATTAAAACTGTAATTGTTATGAGTTTCTTTTGACGAAGAAATACTTATAGACGGAATATATTTAGAGGCTTCAAAAAAGGAGATATTTCTTTCGCCCATCAATTGCTTAATTGACTTTTGTTTGAGAAATTCAGGACATACTCTTTTTGTAAATGAAACATTAGGCTCATTAGTAAGATGATCTTTTTCGCAAAAAAGGCAAGATGTAATAGGAGAAGTACATAGATCTTTATCGTGATCCCCAGCACATTTCGGACATCTGGTTTTCCCTTTACATAAATTTTTTGTATGGCCATATCTGAGGCAGTTATGGCACTGAATTACAGGTGAATAGTAATTTTGAGTTGTAAAAGAGCATGAATACCTTAGCCGGAGGGATTTTGCCACGAACAGTGACTGAAATTACTGGGATATCTCTATACTGAACATCCTCAGCTTCTGAATTGAAAATTTATCTTTTTAATCTTCTAACATGGAGAATTTTTTTGTTATCAATAGTTTTAAAATTTTCTAATATTTCTTCTTCCGAAAGAGAGGTGTCAAAGTCCTCAATAATCACTTTGGAAGTAATGAAATTATTTGGGATCGACGCCCTGAAATTATTACTTGATAGGAAATGACTGTCCTCAAGTAATTTGTTACCATAATTTATTTTCTTAAATGAGATCATAAGTCTATTCTTCCCTCTTCTTTTAATATTACTAGGACTATATTGTGGGTTTTTATGAAAGACTTTTCCAACCGCTAAATTGGAAATATATTCTATGTTTTTGTCAATTGATACACAACAATATATACATTGTATGGACCAAAATCATTAACTTCGTATCTATTCTCTGTAATTACTTTATTTGCCAGAGGCAAATTAATCTGTTTATCACCAACATCCATCATAAGTGTTTGTGAAGAATTTAAATTGGAAGATTTATCTATTCCCGAATCCTAGACATGTGGTATATGTGAGTTATATTTTTTCCGTTAGACCCAGCTTTTTGTAGAACCAGGTCGGAAAGAATGTTAACTTTTTGTGAGATTTTGACATTCATATCATTTTCTTTATTTAGAAAAAAACATTCCTCAACTACATCTTTAAATTCTGAAGCAAATAATCGGGGATTGCAGTATTGCTTAGAGCAAGACACGCTGTATCCCCACCACAACATCCTCCTAGTCTACACCGGTTAAAGGCCGGATGGGAACGGATTTTCCGCTAGGAGGAATGTCGTGAATGCGCCGAAAGGAAGCAATATAGCACAATAATATATATCAATAATATAGCTCCATTATATATCCATGGTTCAATGAACACAACTTCCAAATCTCGATAAATAAATCAGCAGCTGTTATGTTCAGAAAACACAGAGATTATGCAACATACCCTAACATTTACATAAACTCATCTATCATAGAATGGAAAGAAAGTATCACCTACTTAGGGCTGATACTTAACAAAACCTTGAATTGGTCACAGCATATTGAATTGGTTAAAAAAAAAACACAAAAAGGGATGAATATTATGAGATCACTTTGTGGTACATGGTGGGGGGCGGACCCAACCACACTCCTGAATATTTATAGAGGCATGATAAGACCTCATCTAGACTATGGATGCCAACTTTTTTCACCAACAAACAAAGTAAATTATGGAAAATTAGATAAGATACAATTCCAAGCACTAAGAATAATTACGGGCTGCATGAAATCAACCCCAACCCCAGTACTACTCGCTGAATGTGGGGAAGTGTCACTGGAATACCGGAGAAAATGGCTGTCAACTAAATTTGTAATGAAAATAATTCCTGACAAAAATAATCCGATAAATATAATAATAAATAAACTCAATGACGAAGTTAACCTTAATAGATTTTGGAGGAACAAAAAAATACCATATATTATAGAAGCCCTGAATAACTGTTTAGAATACATTGAAAATATCTACACATATGACATAAATCCGGGTTTTGAAATTGAAATAATAAATCAAATAAGAAAAATTAAAGTGATCAATTTAGAAGCGAATAGAGAGTGTATAACAGGTAATCAGGACTTCTTAAATATAATTAAAAGCAAATACCCCAATCATACTTTCATATATACTGATGGATCATTGGACACATCAAGTCACAGTGCTGGGTTTGGTGTCACTTGCCCAGAAGAATACATACAATTTGCTAGTAGACTACATAATTACACACAAATATGTACAGCTGAAATTGTAGCTATACACAAAGCGATAACATTATGTCTGGAGAAAAATATTTCAAATGTGGTAGTGTGTTCAGATTCAAAAGTGCTATACAAAATTATCCTCTAATAAAATATTTGACTCAAACCACATAGTGGGCTTAACAAAACAGATGATCTTGGAAGCTGAAGATAATGATTTCAATATTATCTTGGCCTGGTTTCCCAGGGCATAAGGGAATTACAGGAAATGAAACTGCAGATACCCTAGCTAATATAGGCAGAAATTTGAAAATACCTTATAAAATGCAATTAAACAAAGATGACATATTACCAGTAATTAAAAAACAAATTTTCAACAAATTTACACAAGAATGGAAAGTAGATATTACAAATAGAAAAACGTTTTATGGAAAAATCCAAGATAACTATCCCAAGACACCATGGTTTGCAAAATTCTCATACATAGATCGTAGACACATAACAACAATTATTAGAATACGCACAGGGACATAATTCGTCACCCTTCCACTTATGTCGAATAGGTGTGAGGGATGACCCATTATGTACCTGTGGTGAACTGGGCAGTGTGAAACATATACTATTTGAATGTCCACTAAACTTCAACCCGCATATAGATGTGTATAACGAACTGGTAGGAAGTAGTCATAATGTAGGACCGATATCAATTACCTCTGCTCTTAGAAACTTGAATGAAAAATCAATAATCATAATAAACAAATTTCTATCTCTTAATAAGATTCAACTGTGAATATCTCGACTAAAGTTGAATGAGAGACATGTATTGCTTGGAAGAAACACAAAACTAATCCTTTTCTTTAAAATACCCTGGGTTCTCTTACTATTATCCGAGGCATCATTTCGGGTGTGTAATGCTCCTCCGATGCCCGGGAGCGAGAAAAGTCTCTTATCCTTTGTTGTGTTTGTCTTATATTAACTTAACCTCAACATGTAATCGATTTAATGAAGAAGAAGAATGGGACAAGTGACAGTCAAAGACAATTTATGTATTGGACCAAAGTTGTGGAATAAGAAGGACCGAGAGTCCGACTACCTTGTTCCACGGAAGAAGGATTCCGATTTGTAAAATAGTCGGGTCGAATCTGAGTGGATGGTTATTAAACCGAGCTCAAAAAAAGAACTAGAAGAAGAAGAAGAAGATAGCTCCATCATCATAGAAAAGAGCAAACGAATTCTAAAAAGTTTTTTTTATGGATTCTAGCCTTTTTTACTGATTCAGTTCGGGAAATTGAGGTCAAAAAAATTAAACAAATACTAATGAAATGTATGGAATATAGATCCACTTTTCATAGAGTATTGTCAAAGATTATTGTTCTACGAACAAGATCCCTCACAGAACAGTTGGCACGAAAATGAGATGAAATCCTTGAAATTTAGTACAATGTTTACATGTCTGTCAAAAATCAGATGACTGCCCGATTTTTCTTGAAGATGTGGTGATTTTTCCAAAGTGATTTCTTCGTAAATGGCCTTTTTGGGCTCTTGGAAACTTCCACGAAGGAAGAAGAAAAGGTAGGAAAGTGGACTGATGTCTCTAGTGGATGAATTGACTTGAAAATTTCCCCGATGACATTGTTTCATTAAACTTTCCGATACAAACTATTACCAAGCCATTCACTGCCCATCTCTGCCGGACTATTACCTCTCTAACAACTAACAACCTAAACAAAATCAGATAATTTATTGTAGATATAATAAAATATGTTGATGAAGTTGAGAAATCGATGAATCATGGTCTGCGACAGTCTAGGCTGCTTCCAGCTATCTTAGAATGACTTATCCGGAAAAGGTGAGCCCTACTAACAAAGGCGAGTAGAGAAAACAATCTAAATCAGTTCTTCTTTTATTTTTCAGTAATACCCGCATGAGATCATCGGAGGAGGGGGATCGAAACCAAGAAGTTGGTCGGAAGAACAAGGCCCACTGTCAAGATCGATAAGGCTAATGACTATTATTAGTATACTTATCACTTTTTGATAAACACATGAATTTCACAAGTAAGCGTGGACTTTTCATTCTATGAAGATATCTTGACTTTGGCTAGTGAATTCCGAACCATCACAGAGGATTCCATGGCTCTTTAGAAAAAAATATCCACTATATTTAGAATTTTCCATCTCAAAATAAAATATACTTATAGTCAGAAGATTGTCATCTCATGGGCAAATGAAAGGTAGTTCAGAGAAGATACAAATTAATTCATACATATACGAGTCATTTGACTACGAACATAATTGGAGTTCTTGCAAGAAGCTAGTCGTGTATTCTGCCAAAATAGTGAACATCTCTTGATTTGCCCAAAAGCTGAGACACTATCAGTTTTCACAATTTGGTTTCTTTCACTCTGATAGGACTCGAACCAATTGAAGCTTCGTCCTCTGAAGCTGTAGAGATGAAGCTTACGTAACAGTCAAAAGCTTTAGATGTATCACACAACATCGCTCACTTCCTTCAGGTTAGAATATAGATTTTTCAGAAAGCGAATTTATTTATTGAAATTATTCATTCGAATGAGAATATTTTATATTGTGAAGTATGCCAACCGAAATTTCAAAAGTGAAGAAACTAGTAATAGAAGGACCAAGAAATTGAAAAAGTTACAGGATACTGAAGCACAAATAATGCAAATGTAAGTTTGATATATTAGAAACATATTTTTTCAATGATGTATTCCTACCAAAATGAGTCATTACATCATTCAATATTCAAAGTTTATAGCACAAATATAAATATGAAGTAAAACATGTTTCAATTTTTCAGAAACTCCAAATTTAGGATTATTGATGGTATTGTCAGGATATGTCTGGGGATATTAAAACCCATTGTGAGTACTTTTAAAAAAAATAGCATATGATTTTGTTCCACCCCATGTTTTCTGTTCCATGAATTGCTCACAAGAATGTATTTCTGCACAGTACTTACATTAAATCTCTTAAGGAAACAGAATAGTTTTGACATTGGCCCACAAGAGAGAAGTATCAATGTACAAATTGATTTCCCCGATATTTCAAAGGATGCCACAGATAAGAGGGGAAATTGAGGTATGCTGATATTTGAAGGTAACATAGATGATGTCACAAAGGCGAGGAAAGAAAACAACCTAAATCAGCTTTTCTTTTAATTTTCAGTAACACCCGCATGAGATAATCAGAGGAGGGGTATCTAAACCAAGCAGTTGGTCGGAGGAACAAGGCCCACTCTCAAGATCGATAAGGCTAATGACTATTATTAGTATAATTATCACTTTTTAATAAACACATGAAAGTAAGCGTGGACTTTTCATTCTATGAAGATATCTTGATTTTAGCTAGTAAATTTCGAACCATCATGGCTCTTTAGAAAACATTATCCACTATATTCAGAATTTTCCATCTCCAAATCAAATATACTTATAGTCAGAAGATTGTCATCTCATGGGCAATTTTTTTCAACAAAATTAAATATAAAAGTAATGATAAAAATATTTGACTTGCTAGTTACAAGATAAATTACAATCACAAGTTGAAAAAAATTATTACAATGGGCAAAGGTAGTTCAGAGAAGATACAAATTAATTTATACATATACGAGTCATTTTACTACGAAGATAATTTGAATTCTTGCGATAAGATAGTCGTGTTGTCTGCCAAAATAGTGAACATGTCTTAATTATCCCAAAAGCTGAGAGACTATCACTGTTCACAATTTGGGTTCTTCCACTCAGGACTCGAACCAATTGAAGCTTCGTCCTCGGAAGCTGTAGAGATGAAGCTTACATAACAGTCAAAAGCTTTAGATATATCACAAAACACTGTATCACTCACTTCCTTCAGACTAGAATATAGATTTTTCAGAAAGTGAATTTATTTATTGAAATTATTCATTGAATTTTAAATCTTTAGCAAGCTAGACATACTAGAATTAAACCGTTTTAACCCGTAACTGGTACTACCCTTCTTTTGCACCATTCATACTAATACCGGGTCACATAGACCCATATTTCAAAAATAGAATTAGGAGTTCAGAAACCAAATTTTGATTTATTCAGGTGAAATAAAATAATAAATACAACATTGATGACAATTTTATGTGAAATAAAATTCATTTTATACAGTCTGGACACACGGTACAGCAGCATTTGAGACATATTGGTTTTTCACATGCTCTACAAACATAGCTAGTTTTTCGGTCTTTCTTCGGGGGGCAGAGGCCACATCTCTTCCTTTTTTTGTTTACCTGAGTTTCTTCGGCTCTCTGGCTATACGTGAATTGGATTCCAAAAATATCCGCTGCTCTGTCGCGAATTTTGCGCGGAATGAAATTATTGTTGATTCTTGTGTGGACGTGTTGATAGCAAAGGGCTAATCCAAGTTCCTTCAGATAATTATATCGAGATATTTCTTTTCCATGTCTTGCAAATTGGTATAAGACACGACTGTTCACTCCTGATATGTTCAAAATACAATAAAAATACTGTAGTGGGCCATCTTCTGGATCGACGAGATGTACTATAGTTGGCACACTTTTCGTCTAATGCATCAACACCGGCTTTGGTACTATTATAAAATAGTATTATATCTGTTTTTTTTTTGTGGTATTATCGACTCGATTATCATGGTGCATAGAGGATAGCAAAATGACACTTTTATTTTGTTTTGGGACGTAGCTGACAAGAGTAAGGTCGGATGTGAAACCAAAAATGGAGAAACCTACTTCTCTAGCTTTGGATGGTAAAAATGCAGAAGGTATTTCTCTTTTATTTTTTTTCATAGTTCCTACAAATGTCAGGCCTTTTTCTTTCAACATCCGAGCTGCCTGAATTGATGTATACCAATTGTCTGCAGTGAGATTACATTTCGAATGATAGAACGGTTCCGTAATTCGCATAACAACTTGTGTAGGGTGCGAAAGTGATTTTTCCTTGAATTGTTTGCTACTCTTTGGTTGTTTATTAATTTCTTTACCGGTATACACTTCGGCATTGCACATATAATGTGTTTTGGAATCAGCCAAAATCTGAATTCTTATGCCGTACCTAGCCGGTTTGTTCGGGATGTACATCCTAAAAGAACATCGTCCTCTAAATGGAACCAACATTTTATCCAAAGTCAGGAATATTCCGGGAGTAATAGTTAATTTTCGAGTTTTCAACGAATATTTCGAATATAGTGGATATTGGAGCAAATTTGTCTGTTTCGCGTCGCTCAGCTCGCGTTTCGAAGTCATCAAACCTAATGGCAGCCAAAAGGAATAGAAATCTTGCTAACGTCATGGTACACCGAAAAATATCTCTACCTGTTCCATCTGCTGCCCAAACAGATTTCAGATCTTCATGGCCAGATTTGAAAATTCCTTGCAAATATAATAGGCCAATAAATGCTTCCACTTCAACTTTATTGGTGGGTTGTATAAAACGGGGATGAAATTTATATCTTGAGTTATGTTTAGTTTTGAATGAGCTGTAATTCACTTTCATTACATCAATTTTCTTTGTTTGTTTATAACAATCTTTGCCGAAATATCGTCAGAAATAATCAATCTCCATGCTTGTAATGGAGATTCAGACGGGGGATTTTCTCGTGCGGGACCTTTTAGCCCTGGTAGAATGGTATGAATATTCTCTGCCCGCTCTCGTCCTCTAACTGGAGCTTGTTGTGCCCATTTCATACAAGGTTTTGCTGTTTTCTTATTCAATCTTCCATAAAAAATCTCCTACCCATAGTTTCTTCTATATCATCATCTATACCAAAGTTTTGTTCATTACTATTCTCGTTTTCACTTCCGCTATACTCTGTATTGGCTCTACAGTTTTCATCTTTTTCGGGCACCCACTCATCATCTTCACAATCTGTATCATGAACACTAAACAATTCATGATCAGATTCTCCTTGTTCGCTTTTATCCCCATCAAGAAGAATAATATTCGTTGCACCCATTTCATCATCCGCTGACATACATTGGGAACCTGAAGGACCTGCTTCATCTTCTATCGTAATTTCTTCATCAGCCCAAAAATCTTCGCTGGTCAATATATCAGCAAGTTCATTGTCATGTAAAGGTTTTCTTGTATCCATATTCACTGTAAAAAAAAGGGATATTGAAATTATCTAAAATTATGAAATAATCAGTACGAGGTTTTAAACCATTGAGTATACTTGAGTTATGATGAAACTACAAAATATTTCCTAACTACTATCACCGGGTCTCCGAGACCCTAAATAGCACGTAATTCGTTGAAAATGCAAAACAATCGACGTGATCTACTCAACAGTCGGAACAGTACTGCAGTAGAAGAGAAGTCACGGATCATCAATTATCTGCGCTTTTTGACTCGAAAGAGAGGGGTGTGCAAATAAATCGCTGGGTCGTACAGACCCGGTAGTAGCAGTTACGGGTTGAAAGTTAGGCTCCGTTTTGTCCCTGGAAAACTTAGGGCAAAGTTTTGCCGCTGTCATAGTGACAAAAACACAGTCCTTTATGAGATTTTTTGTGTATGCATTAACATGTTTAGTATATAAATCACTACACTCAACAATAAGCTGTTTTCATCATATTTTCGTCAATCCTAGCGAAGTATCCATGGAATAGATAGCTTGTCATGAAGAACTTAGCAAGAACACAAAAAATGTAATAATGTATTTATCTGAAACCGAAGTTTGAATAGTTAAGCTGGATTTATAGTTAGACGGACTGTAAACGTAGACGCACTGTATACGTAACAAACGGACTGTAAAATATTATTGAATTTATAAATCGACGGAACGGAATTTTTGCGCATGGGTAGAAGTGATAGTGATATTCAACATAACCTACACATTACACGAATCATAAACAGCCTGTGTTGGTTTGGATTTGTATTATATTCTAAATATTTATCTATGCTTCGTTTTCTGTGTCACAATGGATTATGAAATACATGAAGGTATGCTTCTTGGTGCCGTGGGACTGTTGTTGTGTGCAGTAGCATTGGAAAAGTGTCGACAAACTCGAAGAACAATAATTATGCGACTAAGACGTTACAAAACAAGACCCATAAACCGTAATAGAAAAGTAGAGAATGCCTAAAATAATTTTTTAAAGATGAAGACTGCTGATCCAGATCAATTTTTCAAGTATACGTGAATGACTGTTCCAGTATTTAATGAATAATTACGTCTTGTAAAAAACATAACACCTAATTCTTCATTTTGATTGGCCGGACGCAAGAAACGTAGTGTAAAATATGGAAGTTGGCCAACTCTTCCGTTCCAGTGCGTTTCACTTACGTTACGTCATGCGTTTACGTCCATTTATAAACAAGAGTACATAAAATCTATAGTTGATCTTTTTGCAGTGCGTCTACGTTTACAGTCCGTCTAACTATAAATCCAGCTTTACAATCTAATGTAGACCTTTTTGGTTCGATCGTCAATTGCAGATTCAGTGATCCAGCCCTTTTTGAGAATTTCATAATTCAATATAAATAAATTGACCTAACCTAACCAACAAAAATGGAGTCCATATTATATATCCATCGTCAATAGGTGAAACTCTTCGACGCATTCTCAAGACTGAAACAATCATTTATAAATCATGAAATGTTGAAATTTCATGCCTATATAAATGAGAACATATTCTCTTGATATTTCATCCCATTCGAAAACCTTGATATTTCCTACATTTTTAATACGAAGGTCCGAAGCGTTTCCTCGTGTACGATCCCCGTCACTTGATGTCACATGACAGGTTTTCCTGACTCCTAATTGGCTAAACCCAATCTAAACCAAACTCTGATTTTATGAATGAAATCAAAAGTGACAGCATTTGGAGGATTTTGATACGATTGTTAGTGATTTCTCTTGTTACTACTCTACTCTTTGGCAAAGAGTGGAGTAACAAGAGAAATCACTTACCCTATTCATGAATGAAATAGTAAAATCATATCAAAATCCTCCAAATGCTGTCACTTTTGATTTCATTCATAAAATCAGAGATTGATATAGATGTGGTTTAGCCAATTAGGAGTCAGGAAAACCTGTCATGTGACATCAAGTGTCGGGGATCGTACACGAGGAAACGCTTTGGACCTTCGGGTAGTTTTCGTATTAAAAAATGTAGGAAATATCAAGATTTCGAATGGGATGAAATATTAAGAGAATATGTTCTCATTTATATAGGCATGAAATTTCATGATTTATAAATGATTGTTTTAGTCTTGAGAATGCGTCGAAGAGTTTCACTTATTGACGATGGATATATAATATGGACTCCATTTTTGTTGATTAGGTTAGGTCAATTTATTTATATTGAATTATGAAATTCTCAAAAAGGATCGGATTACTGAATCTGCAATTGACGATCGAACCAAAAAGGTCTACATTAGATTGTAAAACTATTCAAACTTCGGTTTCAGATGAATACATTATTACATTTTTTATGGTTCTTGCTAAGTTCTTCATGACAAGCTATCTAATCCATGGATACTTCGCTAGGATTGACGAAAATGTGATGAAAACAGGTTATTGTTGAGTGTAGTGATTTATATACTAGACAAGTTAATGCATACACAAAAAATCCCATAAAGGACTGTGTTTTTGTCACTATGAAAGCGCCAAAACTTTGGACCTAAGTTTTCCAGGGACAAAACGGAACCTAACTTTTGAAACGGTATAATTCTAGTATGTCTAGCAGAGTTGCTAAAGATCTAAAATTCAATAAATAAATTCGCTTCCTGAAAAATCTATATTCTAGTCTGAAGGAAGTGAGCGATGCAGTGTTTTGTGATATATCTAAAGCTTTTGATTGTTACGTAAGCTTCATCTCTACAGCTTCAGAGGACGAAGCTTCCATTGGTTCGAGTCCTATCTGAGTGAAAGAACCCAAATTGTGAACACTGAAAGTCTCTCAGCTTTTGGGCAAATTAAGACATGTTCACTATTTTGGCAGACAACACGACTATTTTCTCGCAAGAATTCAAATTATCTTCGTAGTAAAATGACTCGTATATGTATAAATTAATTTGTATCTTCTCTGAACTACCTTTGCCCATTGTAATCATTTTTTTCAACTTGTGATTGTAATTTATCTTGTAACTAGCAAGTCAAATATTTTTATCATTACTTTTATATTTAATTTTGTTAAGAAAAATTGCCCATGAGATATGAGATGACAATCTTCTGACTATAAGTATATTTGATTTTGAGATGGAAAATTCTCAATATAGTGGATAATTTTTTCTAAAGAGCCATCGAACACTCTTTGTTCGGAATTTACTAGCTAAAATCAAGATATCTTCATAGAATGAAAAGTCCACGCTTACTTGTGAAATTCATGTGTTTATCAAAAAGTGATAATTATACTAATAATAGTCATTAGCCTCATCGATCTTGAGAGTAGGCCTTGTTCCTCCGACCAACTGCTTGGTTTAGATACCCCTCCTTCTCCGATTATCTCATGCGGGTGTTACTGAAAATTAAAAGAAAAGCTGATTTAGGTTGTCTTCTCTCCTCGCCTTTATGACATCATCTATGTTACCTTAAAAAATCAGCATACCTCAATTTCCCCTCTTATCTGTGGCATCCTTTGAAATATCGGGGAAATCAATTTGTACATTGATACTTCTGTCTCGCGAACCAATGTCAAAACTATTCTGTTTCCTTAAGAGATTTAATGTAAGTACTGTGCAGGAATACATTCTTGTGAGCAATACATGAAACAGAAAACATGGGGTGGAACAAAATCATATGCTATTTAAAAAAAAAGTACTGACAATGGGATTTATCCCTAGACATATCCTGACAATACCATCAGTAATCCTAAATTTGGAGTTTCTGAAAAATTGAAGCATGTTTTACTTCATATTTATATTTGTGCTATGAACTTTGAATATTGAATGATGTAATGACTCATTTTGGTAGGAATACATCATTGAAAAAATATGTTTCTGATATATCAAACTTACATTTGAATTATTTGTGCTTCAGTATTATCTGTAACTTTTTCAATTTCTTGGTCCTTCTATTACTAGTTTCTTCACTTTTGAAGTTTCGGTTGGCATACTTCACAATATAAAATATTCCAATTCGAATGAATGATTTCAATAAATAAATTCGCTTTCTGAAAAATCTATATTCTAGTCTGAAGGAAGTGAGCGATGTTGTGTGATATATCTAAAGCTTTTGACTGTTACGTAAGCTTCATCTCTACAGCTTCAGAGGACGAAGCTTCAATTGGTAAGAGTCCTATCTGAGTGAAAGAAACCAAATTGTGAAAACTGATAGTGTCTCAGCTTTTGGGTATCTTCTTGCGAGAACTCCAATTATCTTCGTAGTAAAATGACTCGTATATGTATGAATTAATTTGTATCTTCTCTGAACTACCTCCCATTTGCCCATGAGATGACAATCTTCTGACTATAAGTATATTTTATTTGGAGATGGAAAATTCTAAATATAGTGGACATTTTTTTCTAAAGAGCCATGGAATCCTCTGTGATGGTTCGGAATTCACTAGCCAAAGTCAAGATATCTTCATAGAATGAAAAGTCCACGCTTACTTGTGAAATTCATGTGTTTATTAAAAAGTGATAAGTATACTAATAATAGTCATTAGCCTTATCGATCTTGACAGTGAGCCTTGTTCTTCCGACCAACTTCTTGGTTTAGATCCCCCTCTTCCGATTATCTCATGCGGGTATTACTGAAAAATAAAAGGAGAACTGATACAGATTGTTTTCTCTATTCGCCTTTGTTAGTAGGGCTCACCTTTTCCGGATAAGTCATTCTAAGATAGCTGGAAGCAGCCTAGACTGTCGCAGACCATGATTCATCGATTTCTCAACTTCATCAACATATTTTATGATATCTCTGATATTGTTTAGGTTGTTAGTTGTTAGAGAGGTAATAGTCCGGCAGAGATGGGCAGTGAATGGCTTGGTAATAGTTTGTATCGGAAAGTTTAATGAAACAATGTTATCGGGGAAATTTTCCAAAGCCCTCAATTTTCAAGTCAATTCATCGACTAGAGACATCAGTCCACTGTCCTACCTTCTCTTCTTCCTTCGTGGAAGTTTCCAAGATCCCAAAAAGGCCGTTTACGAAGAAATCACTTTGGAAAAATCACCAGATCTTCAAGAAAAATCGGGCAGTCATCTGATTTTTGACAGACATGTAAACATTGTAGTAAATTTCAAGGATTTCATCTCATTTTCGCGATAACTGTTCTGTGAGGGATCTTGTTCGTAGAACAATAATCTTTATCTTTGGTATTGTCGGTAGGTCAAAACTATCGATACATCGATAGTTACAAACGATGTTTAGCAAACACTAGGCAACACTGCTTCATATCTCGGTTCCATTCTGAATATGTCAAATGTCAAAATGTTTGCCTCTGCTAATTTTTGCGCATTCTTTTGCACTATGTATAAATAATAAACAATATTATCGGGAACATGTAATAATGTCACCCACGAATGCCAAATCGAGAGCAACAACTATGTGAATCATTGATGTAACTATTCTTTTCTTGAATAGGCCTGAGTGATGACGAAAAAGTTCGAGTTTGATTGGCATATCCCTGTGCCGGAGCCCCTCTTGACTGGATGCGTTTTCGATAGATGGACCGAAGAAAGAGACAATGTTGAACTGGAACAGCGAGCGCTATTCAAAGTTGATGAATATGGTTTTTTCATTTACTGGAAGAGTGAAGGAAAGGTAATTATTTTACTCGATTTTTTGTTTAAAGTAGTGATTTTAGAGCTGCACACAGTAGCCAGTTCACATTCAATGGAACCGAAAAACTTTCTAAGTTAAAAGTTATAATTAAATTGAATCTTCATTACCAGGTTTACATATTCTACCTTTACCTCAACAGAGTAAAAGGTAAAATGGCTGTATCTGGGCTCCACCTCTGATCTCTATGATTTTTGGGCTGAACACGAATTGGTAATCAAAACTTGGAGCTCTTGCATATTTTTGGAGTGATGGCACTTCAAAGAACAGTAAGGGACATTTTTACTCTTTCTTTCGCAAAATCAGAGATCCGAGGTGGAGCACCGATACAGCATTTTTTTGATTAATATATTCATCTACTTCTTCTATTTTTGTTTCTTGGTTTTCGGACTCCTTTCAGGGTCAATTTCACCAGATTAGGTAATTATCTTATGGTATATAGGGATTATGTTTGGGAAGGTTAGTAAATATTAGTAAGAAATTTGTCTGTTATCTTTTAGTGTAGTCGAAATGATATGGTATTGTTGGGTACTAGAATGTCTCAAATAAAAGTGTGATTAATCAGACCAGTAAGACATGAATTACTTTTCTTTATCATTCTTTTAATTCCAATTTTCCTTATCGTCAGATCCCCCAGAATCATTTGATATGATATAGGAGGTTGCAAGCGTATTTTGATTAATTTTGAATAAAGAGTACCCATATTATGCTTATTATTTTCACATTCGAAAAAAATACGATTAATATTTCCTATTTTCCCACATTCACATAATTTATTATCTTTAACTTTAATTTTGAAGAGATGTTCTGGGGAGCAGCAGTGCCCACTCCTAAGTCTGATGATGGATGTGAATGACCTAGGAATGAATTGACATTCAAAGAACGAATGTTTTTTTTTAATTTCATCTTGAATTTCTTTATATTTAAACCCCTGTGCCAGAAGTTTTTGAAGTGCATTTTAGCTTTTTCTTTGACCGGTAGAATCAGGTCCACATTTTGAATTTTATTTGGGGTAGATTAGCCGGTAGTCAGCCATTTAAGCACATCTCATTTTGAAATCAAGATAAAAAATCAAACTAAAGTTTTTTATGTTATACAAAAAATTCAGTTTTCATGAATTCGTTATTACTCAAATTTATATTAAACATTCTCTGAAAAAACTGGAAACTGAAGGGTGGGATGATATAATACAGTACAGTATTTGAATTGGACATCATTTATTTGAACATTTGCAATAAAATAAAACTTATAAGAAAACATTAACGAAACAATAAAATTCTAGATAACTCCTTAAAATTCAGAAAAATTCAGCAATATTTACAACTGAAATCACTATTTTCAATATCGCAGTAATTGGTACCTTGGAATACGGTACATTTCAAATGATACCACTTCGGGCAATTATCACAACCTATGTTTTTTTCATCGTTAATTTCAGTGTCACTATCTTGTTCTAAGTTGCAGTTTGCACATACTTCTTTCTTCTTCTTTTGTTTCAGATCGGTCACTTTTCTGGCATTCACTATGGTCCACTGTTTTTTATTGACTAATTTTTTTTTTGCTGGTCGGGTTGAACTGTTTTCTTTTGTTCGTTTCCTTTTCAGAACTTGCAGCTTTCTTTCAGCATTTCTCTTGATTCTTTCTTCTCTTCTTTCTTTCTTCTCTTCTTTCTTTCTTCTCTTTTTCGAGTTGATCTTTTCGATCAGTTTTTTCTTGGAGATGCTTACGAAATTCTTCCGACAAAATTGCTGCGGGTAATTTCACTTTGATCGATTTGGGTGTCCGTGTCTTCGTTGATGACATGGTGCTGGGATAAAACAGATGAGTTTTTATTGAATAAGATAATTTATTTATAATTGGACATGTATTTGGAGTCGTTGATAGATTTGTGACATCTTTCAAAATATGTTCTGTTTCGGGAACAATATTTATATTCTCTTTTAACTCTTCTCCAGTTCTGATAGTTTCACTATCATTTGTTTCAGCTGCGCTATCATCTTCTTATACGAATGTTTCAATTGCATTTAGGTCCTCTCCATTATGAAAAGTATGACTCGATTCCATTTTATTGATTTTGTCTCAATGATGGATTTACGCAACTCAATTTCGGAATTTTCTATCATTTCATCACAATCTCCTGAATTGTGAGTCATTGCTGGTACAAGAATTTTATATATAGAGGATATGTTGCCTGAAGTTTCAGTTGTTCTGTTGACTTCTACAATACTGTCACTATAATCGGACTGTTCACACTGAATCTCACTTATCACTTCTTCTTGCTCATCTTCAGTCTGTTCAGTTTCTTTATCATTCATAATTTCATTTAGCTCTTCCTCAATATTATAATCAATATGCTTTATTTCAGTCAACTCTACTCTTTGGATATCAGTCTTTTTCATTGCATTTTCATCTATTTCAATAATAGTTTCCAGATTCTGAACCAGTGGCATTATAACTAATTCTTTGTCAGACTTGGCAGGTAAAACTACGATATCTTCTAATACTATTATTTTTGAAGCAACTTCATTATTATTCGGCGCGTTCGCATTCGGAAAATCGTCATGCATAAATTCTTCAAAGTCAAAGACCATGAAATCATGTGGTGGGGTTTCCAAGGGCAAGGCAATTGAATTATTTGATTCGGTGGGAGTTTTCCTCGTAGATTTTAAAAAATATTCCTCCTTAATTTTTTTCAATTGTACGATAACATTCGAAATATTTTCTACACCCTTTTCGAAAAGTTTATCTCTCATGGAATATAGGACAACTTCTGTTATATTGAATTGGTCTTCTGTGACTACAAATTCCTGATATGCTGTATTATTCAAATTTTCCAAGTGTTTCTGGACACACTTCGAATAGTCTACTGCTCCCAGTACAAACAGGAAGAGTCCACACTTTCTGAAGCCGTTTTTGATAGTCTGTGGAAGAGACTTGTCATCAAGAACTTCTCTCAACAACGGACAAAATGTGGATTTAGTCAGCACACAATTAACATTTTGTGGCTTCGCTTGCCAAGGCCATACTGTTTTTTCCAATTTGTCATCATCGGGCTGCATGATGTGTGTGGTATTTGGAGGAAGCACATATAGAATTATTTGGTTATCACTACAAAACTCACTGAGTTCCAATGATAAATGTGATTTATGGCCATCAACCAGAAGCAGAATCGGTTTCTTTACTTGGTTCTCAATAACCCATTTGTTGAGCCCATTGGCAATGTATTCAAAGAAAGTATATACAACCACTCTCTGATCGTCCTATGAACCATTCTGATAGAACACTATATACTATAGCTTTGTTAGGCCTGACGAATGGAAATACAACCCTTGTGGTTAGAGTTTTTCCGTCTGCCAAGAAAACCAGTAATACGGTGATAGTCTCTTTTTCACTTCCTCTTTTGATTTCGTAGACATTTTTGTACCCTTTCGGAGCCAAAACTTTCCCCGATTTTGGGCACATCGCAAAGCTCGTTTCGTCACCATTGAAAATGCGTGAGGGATCTGTTAAAATATCAGATGCTTCAGCCCTCTGGAGGTAAAGTTTCAATTTGCGAAACAATTTTCTTATAGACTCTTCACTGATAATGGCCCTTGCTTTCGAAAGTCCTTCCGCTTCTCGCAAGGCTGAATTTTTTTGTCTTTTCAGGAAAGATTGGTACCACTTTTCCCCAGGTTTATTATGTTTAAATGGGTTTTTTTTCTCCTGTAGTGACCATTTTTTTAACTGCATTGAGGAGATCCTGTTTTTTCTGCGGAAAACCACATTTTGCTAATTCCATTAGCCATTCAACCAGTTCCTCTTCCTCTTTTCCAGTTAGGACCATTTACCTTGGTCCTTCTTTAACCCTCCCATGCAGCCTATCCTGTATGGTACCACGGGGTACACCATATTTCCTACTGGCCTCTCTTATTCCCAAATTATTTTCACGAATAGCATGTAGAGCCTTTTCGAGAGATTCTTCTGGATATTTGTGCACCTCATGACTTTTGTATCTGCCCAGAAAAACATTGAGAATAATACAGTATCGAATGGCTGAGAACTGGAATATTGCAACCGCGAGTCAGCCATCAACTAACCTACAGAAGTTTTATGGGGCTGATTATTGGTTGAATATTGAATAATCAATGATTTTGGTACATAAAAATGCAAAGGGAAGGCGCCTCTATTCTCATTATGCATTGGGTTCATATTTCAATGTTTTATCACCCTTAACATAGTCAGCCACGTGGCTGTCTATAGGAATTCTGCCAATATTATGAACCAATTCTCGGCCACCAACAAATTTCGATAAAAAAGCCCATTATAACCTCAAAAGCTTTGAAAACGGGTTCGATATATATTTAGACAATGCCTTAAAAAATAAACTTCCTTATAATAGTTATTGTTTCAGCTTTGGAGCCTAATAATGAAGGGCCCAATCACTGAGAAAATTTCAAGGTTTCTTACCTAATTGTCAGTCAACACAGCACACTATATTTCATACCCACACCATTACTATGTTTTTAAGGTTAAATTTGTATTATTTACGCGGTCACCGCCAAAAGGGTGGCTGAGTTCAGGAAGCTAAGAATAAACTATTTTATGTTAGTCATTTACCTATTATTTGAATAAGAATGCATGGAAGGCTGACCACTGGAAGTGGCTGGGATAAGGCGCAGTTGAATCAACCTTGTCATTCCCTTCAATGTTACTGTGCCCAGGAATCCATCCCAGAATGATATTGAAATTATTTTTTAGCATCTCATACCGAAGGTTTTTTATTTTTAAGAACATATTTGATTTATATCCCGATTGGTTAGACTTTAGACCCATTACTGCACTTTTAGAATCCGTTAATATTAGATCATTATCCGGGTCATTGTATATTATTATCAAAGCAAAATATATTGCTGTGAGTTCCGGTGTTAGAATAGAGGATTCCGGATGTATCCTACCACCTTTCGTGATATTATTATGAGGGATGAAAATTCCGAAAGATGCCCTATCTACTGCTTTCGAACCATCTGTGAAAATTAATTTATAATTTGGCCACTTATTTTCTATTATATCTAATGAAATGAGATTATTATCCTTTCTTGGAGTGTCAAACTTATTTATTCCAATATTTTCTTTAATTTCTAAATGTGCAAATTGAATATCCCACGGATACTTAAAGATATAATTATCTTCTATAGTTTCAATTTGATTGAAGGGGGGAATCATAGCATCCTGAATTGCTGAGTAAAGGCCTGATGATCTTGCTTTATTTGATTTGGCTTCCACTGCTAATTGCTCAAAACTTTTAATTTTGTTTACTGTTGGTTTACCTTTTATAGCAAATTGTTTTAGTATGAACATCAGTGATATACTATAGTGTTAAATCTCAATGGGTAGTTGATTTGATTCCACTAAGATGACATTGGTGGGGGTGGATTTCATTAGTCCCAAACATGTTCTTAGAGATTTAAATTTAATATTTGAGATGATTTTGATATTGTTTTTGCTAGCATTTCCATAGATCATCAAGCAGTTTATTTTGATTTGTGATCATTGTAAATTTTTTTAATGTTAGGTCCCCCTTTACCTTTGTTAAATTTTTAAATATTTTTTTTTTTTTTTGTGAAATTTCTTTATTTGAGATTTTTATATTTAAATTTTCTTGGATATGTTCGTTAGAAAATATTATGCATTTAGATTTTTCTGAAGCTATTGTTAATCCATGAAAATCTATCCATTCTTGAAGAGAGAAGATAGCTCTTTCATGTTGAAAAGGGAAACATTCTCAATTGAATATTGATAGAAAGATTTTTCTGTGAATTGAAAAATCCACGATTAAAATGAAGTTATTTTTTGTGAATGTCTAACAGAAAACAACTACTTCCCCGGCTAAAGCCACGCTGGACATTGAACTACATCTGATAGATATTCCACATCTGATTTTATGAACATCCTGTTTATATTTTGAACAAATCATAGCTCTTTCAATTTGATGTTTTGCAATTTTTGAATTTTTGTGAGATTTATATATGGTAATATCATCAGCGTATTGAATGTATTGCGCATGAGGGGTTATGGCTTCCCTAAGCCATATTGTATATAGATTAAAAAGCACAGGGCTGATCCTTGTAATAGACCCTTGTAACGTTTCCTCGGTCCCCATAATTTTAGGTTCCTATCTCCTACGAATATTTCTTTTTCTGTAATAAGTTCAAATATAATTTTCACTATATATTTTTGTACACCCAAATCAATTAAAACTTTGATCAGAATTTCTAAAATCACGTTATAATATGCAGCCTGAATATCTAAGAAAAAAGCTACGGATTTCTCTTTTTTTATATTGGCAGATTTGACATCTAGGTAAAAATTGAAAAGAGCTTCAGAGGTACCTTTTCCTTTTTTGAAACCAAACTGATACGAAGGAAGAATATTGTGATGTTCTATCCACCATTCTAATCTATATTTGATTGATAGTTCACATTTTTTTTTATACAAGATGAGAGAGCAATCGGTCTGTAGCTGTTGAGATCATTGGGAGATTTACCCGACTTTAGTATAGGCACTACTATGATTTTATTCCTTTCTGAAGGTATATTAATTTTGTTATCCATAATTTCATTATAATACATCACAAGCCAACTGAAAATTTTGGAATTTTTAATCACTTTATAAGAGATATTATCTATTCCTGGGCTTGTGTCCTTCCTTTGTATATATTTTCTTTGTATATATTTCTTACTTCTGCTTCTGTAAAAACAAATTCATGTTCGTTCTCGTTTTCTGCATTTTCCAGATTAACAGGATCTATTTGAATGTCCATAGGGTAAAGCTATTTAGCATATTTTAGTATGTGAATTGTTTATCATTATCTTGCATCTCTATGTTATTTTTCCTATAGAAAGGGTATA
Organism: Gonioctena quinquepunctata; assembly: GCA_018342105.1. NCBI lineage: Eukaryota > Metazoa > Arthropoda > Insecta > Coleoptera > Chrysomelidae > Gonioctena > Gonioctena quinquepunctata. The sequence continues at coordinate 437,035 of JAFIRS010000827.1, forward strand.
GAAAGGGGAAGATAATTTTTTAATATTATTCCATACCATAGAGATAGCCGAGTCCCTTGACAGTTCCTCTGTAAAGGCTTGAAATTATTATTTTTTCTTTTAAAAAATCCTTCTAGATTTCGCTTTTTTTTTGAGCTCAATGAAGTTAAGTTGATTTGAATTTAATTTGTACTCTCTGAATTTTAATTTTCTTTTTTTAATAACTTCCAAACATCTAATGATTGTTTACCCTCTTTATTGTGGGAGTACTTTGTTTAATGCCTTGTTCTTAAATTAATTATTTATATGACGTAATTTCCAGTGAATCTACTATAAGTTCGACTTTTGTCTAATCTGTTTTTTTGTAGTTATAAATTAAATTAATGTAATCCGTATTCTCGAAGTTATTAGCTTTATGCTCTCCCAACCTACCGTCATCTAAAGTGTTGTCTCTGAGTTCTAACATTACCGGGAAGTGATCTGATGCGAAAGTATCTTCTAGCGTTCTGCAGCCAGCAATTTTGTTATATAGTTTAACAGATGTGATGAATAGGTCAATAATACTCTTTGATTGAAGAGCTAGGACTGTTTGCTGATTATCATTATGCTATCCTCCTCTAAAATGTTGTTCAAGATGATTCCTCCTCCATTCTTTGTTGAATTTTCCCATGATTTGTGTTGACAGTTGAAGTCACCACATATAACGAATTTCTCACTATTAGTTAAGTTTTTCCAAAAATGTATTTCTACTATGATGTCTGGAGGGATATATACTGAAAATAGATCAATGTCCTCTATTTTGATACCTACTATATTGACTCTATTTGGAATATGAAAATTTAATTTTAATACTTTGAAATTTAAGTTCCATTTTCATCAGGATACATGATCCCCCCTTTTTTAAAAATTCCTAAGATTAATTTCTGCATTGGGTTTTAACCATATTTCTATTAAACAAATTATGAATGGATTATAATTTTCTATAATATTGAATAAATTATCTTTGTTGGCGTGATAACTTCTAATGTTCCAGTTAATTATTGTCTCTTGTTGGTTCTTCGTCAGAGAAAGTAATATCATTTTGTTTGGGAATAGATACCTTTAATAGTTCAAGAAAAATTTCAGGGTATTTTTTAAATAGACTATTTATGCCCTCTCTCATTATTTCTCTAGTAAATTTCTCCGGCAGAGGCATACCTAGATTGAAATTGGAAACAGAAGTTCTAGGGAAGGATCCCTAATATGACCATCTTGGAATATTAGACAATCTCTATGTTTTTCATCATATCCCCTTTTGGGAGTGCGCTAGTCATTTCTAGTCATTGTGGGTGTACCTATTACACTTCTTTCTTGAGTCTTTTTTACTATTTTATTGAAATTCTGTAAGGTTTTACCTTTTGTAATTGGCCTTTCCCTTTGCAGAAAAGGGGGACACCTATTTTTTTTGTTTTCAGGCAGTTGGGGATAATTGTTAATGTTAAATTGATATTGAGAATTTTCTTCTCCTTTGTCACCTTTATTTTTAGGTGATATCGTATTTGACAATTCAAAAAAAGATATATTTCTTTCCCCTATGATTTCTTTGATTCTTGTTTGTCCCATAAATTGCGGACATACTCTTGCTATAGAATTAGTGTTTGGCTCATTGGTGAGATGTTCACCTTTACAAAAAAGGCATGATAATCGAGTTACTTGGCAGCTTTCTTTGGAGTGGTTTTCAGCAGAGATAGGACATCTGATGCTACCTTTACATTGGGCTTTAGTATGACCGTATCTCAGGCAATTGCGGTACTGTATGACAGGGGAATAATAATTTTGTGTCTCAAAGGCACATGAATATATGAACACTTTATCCGGCGCAAATTTGCCTCTAAAGGTAACTAATATTACTGGAATGTCAATATATTGGATCAATTCCCTCTTCTCCTGAAGGGGTCTTTTTTTTAAATCTCCTTACATGTATTACCTTATTGTATCCTACCATTCTTATATTATACTTTGGTTCTTCTTCCGAGAAGATAGTATCAATATCCTTAATTATGATTTTTGAAGTAATAGTATTGAAAGAAAGAAAATCTTTATTGTACTAAAAAACCAAAAAGTTTTGTTGACAAAGTATGTAATATAATACGATATACTATAACTAATATTAAAACTATAAAATCATGTAAAAAATCATACACATGTACAAGAAACAAAACATTTAAGTAGAACATATACTGGTAAAAGTTATATTATAAAAAAGAAGATATTAAACAAACAATTTAAAAAACGAATTATAAAAACTGACATATTTATTTAAATGTATCTTCATAAAATTCTTGCAAGGTGTAATAGGCTTTATTCAATAGTAGCTCTCTAACTGCTCTTCTGAAATTAATATGTGTTACCAATGAACGAATATGTGATGGTAGGTGATTAAACATTTTTTTGGCATTGTAAATAATAGATTTTTTTATAATGTACTTCTGGGAATTGGTAGGGAACCGTAAGTTATCATTCCTTGTGTTCTATACCGACATCGAATGAATGTTAGTCCCATATTTTTTGTGGATCATACATACACTCTCTAGAATGAAGATGCAAGTCAATGTCAATATTTTCTGTGCCATAAGTAAGGGTTGACATGGTTCTCTGTGTTTAGCTTTACTAAGGTATCTCACAGCCCTTTTTTGTAAAATGAACACAGAGTTCAGTAGAAATTGAGAAGTATTCCCCCAAAAACAAACTCCATACCTCAATAGTGAGTCAATCAGAGCAAAATAGACTGGTCTTGCTGCAGATGTATTCAATTGTGATGAGATTACTCTTACTGCAAAACAACCAGAAGATAATTTTTTGCATAAATTTAGGATGTGAGTGGTAAACGAGAGACTGTCATCCACATAAAGTCCTAAAAACTTAGTCGATGATTCAGCACTTATTCTTGAATTTCCCAAAGATATATCATTAAGAGTGCATCTGAATGTCAAACAAAATACATGTTTTTGAAATATTAAATGATAATTTATTCGCATCACACCAGTTTTTGACTACCAATATGTCCTCGGCGACATAGTTACTCAGTTCCTCATTGTTGTTACTATGCCACACTAAGTATTGTGGTGTCATCTGCGAACATAGTAAAATTACGAACACAATAGAAGCGATAAATTTTCGTCCTGTTAATACCCGGGCTGAATAAGATTTTAGAAATAGCAGTGTATAGACAAGTTGAAGAATTTTTAGATCTCAATAAAATCATGTTGAATCAATCAGCTTGCAGGAAAAAACACATCATTGCAACTATTTCCAAATGAGAAAAAATATGGATCAGGGAAAGTATATTGTGGCTGTTTTTGTTGATTTCAAAAGGGCTTTCGAAACTATCGAGTTGGAGTTGGAGTTGGAAATATTGGGTTTTGATGGTGAAGTGCTGGGATGGTTTAAGAGTTATTTGGGTAATAGAAGGCAGCGGACCAAAGTGGGTGATTCAGTCTCTGAGGAAATAACAATTCAATCGGGAGTACCGCAGGGCAGTGTGTTGGGGCCGCTCTTATTCATTTTGTATTTGAATGACATAGGCTTGAGTAATACAGAGTGTGAATTCATAAACCTATTTGCAGATGACACACTAATTTCTGAAAGTGATATCGATCTAAATACAGCTATTACAAAAATGAATAATACATTGAAAATATTGGAAACATTTTTGAAAATGAACAAACTGAAATTGAATGCTCAAAAAACGAATGCAATGATAATAGCGAATAAATATAAATATGATAAAATAAACATTAATGACATCGAAATAAAAATAGAAAATACTAAACTACAAATTATAACTGAATTCAAATACCTTGGATTCATTGTAGATAATAATCTAAATTTTCATAAGCATGCCCAATACATCAAAAATAAAATATCAAAAAAAAATTTTTTCTTTTCAAGAATATCTAGTCAACTCTCCATAAACTCTCGAATTACTTGCTATAATTGCATCATTCAACCACATTTTGATTATTGCAGCTCATTATTATACTTACTCAATTTGAATGAAAAATCTCAATTACAAAAAATGCAAAATAGATGGATGAGGATAATTCTGGGATGTAATAAATTAACACCTCTTTAATGCTGGATGCACTGAAATGGTTACCAGTTACTAGCAGATTGTATTATATGACTATGACCTTCATCTTCAAGATAACCCAGGGAGGTCAACCTGAGTATTTTAACGAATTTGTTATTTTGAATCAGAACATCCACAATTATGCCACTAGAAATAGGGTCAATTTCCATATAAATAGAACAAATCTGAAAATGGCCATGAATTCTCTGTTCTTTAAAGGTTTAGAATCTTATAATAGACTTCCACAAATGAAAAAAAAATGCAAGGTCAGTTTAAACAAAAACTAATTGAACACATCAGAAATCAGCCCAATGTTGTTTAGGAGGAAAACAATATTAGTTCTATATTCATGTGAATTCTTCTTAATTTTAAATACTTTATTGATGTAATTCTTTTATAGATACTTACATATTAATATTAATAGTAATGTTAATTTTATAGTCATATAAGGATTGTAAAAATTTTAAGTGAATGTACTTTGAATAAGTTAAATGTTTTTACTAGTATATATTAGGGATTCCTATTTAAATAAACTACTTACCTCTGATTTTGATGCTTGCTAAGTCGTTAATATATAATAAAAATAAGAGTGGTCCGAGCACTGATCCTTGTGGGACCCCACACTTCACTAATTGAGATTTGGACTTTTTTTTGTTAAGCGAGACTATTTGGTTAGGCTCTGATAGGTATGATTGGAACCATCTTAGTGTTACATCTCTGAAGCCATACATTTCTAGTTTTTGCAGCAAAATCTTATGATCAACGCAGTCGAATGCTTTTGTACGGTCGCTCAAGACTGCTGCAACTGCATCACCATTGTACAGAATAGTTGCTTTAAAATTATTGTTTACAAGAAATTTTTCATCTTCTACTAGATTGTTGGCTTCTTCCAATTTTTTAAATGACAAAAAAGTTATTGGTTTCTACCTCTTTTTTCAATTATATTTGGATTGTATTTATTATTACTGTGAAATAGTTTCCCCACCCTTACATTTGATAGAGATCCAATGTTTTTATCTGTTGATTCGATATATATATATACTATACGGGCCGATCTCATTGGCCTCATATTTGAATTCTGAATTATTAACGATTTTCTTTTCCTCATCTGCCGCGGATACCTGCTTTTTTCCTTTGAGAGATATCACAGTTGTATATCCCGATTCGTCTATGTTAAAGATCTTGTTGGCATTGAATCCAAGCTTGTCTACTAATTTTTCAAATATATCATGGAACTTCATAACGTTTTCTTTATCGAAACTCTTCACCCTTGCCATGGAATCAGATTCTGGTTGTTGCACAGATAAATTCAAATTCAAAATGTCTTATTAGAAAAATTGTGCACCAACAAAATTATCACAATAGAATAATAAGCATCACTTATGTCAAATATGTTGCCAAGAAATGATTTAAAAATATCTAATACTAGAATAGATTATTCCAAATTATGACAAGTTAAGATAAGCCAGGATTACATCGCATTAAGGAGTAAAACCACTTTTTTCCTGCCATTTTTCTGTCTCTGTTAAAGGAATGATGTAGGTCAAGCCCCTCAGCGATTTCAAAAGCTAGTTTCCTGACGTCGCTAATGGTCAGCTGAAATTCCAAATATGCTCTTTGATGGTCTGTTCTAAATCTTTGTTAAGGCTAGATAATGACTTGAATGAGGGTTTAAGTATACCATATCGCCTGCAACATTTGTTTAAGCGTACTTCTTTGGCTCTAAAGAGCTCTCTCCATAACCTCTGTAGAACATGTACCGTATTTAGATAACTTCTGCATCTGCAAAGTGAGAATAAATATGAGTGTCCCACAATGTGTTGCTGTTTCCAACGACATAAAATCCGCCACACACATTTTTAACAAACTCTCAAGCGAACTTGTACCAATAAGATCTACAGTTAGGTTTGGTAAAAGAAACAAAGTGGGCTTCAGAACTCTCAAAGTGACCCTCCCTAGCAACCACGACGTTCGCACTGTTCTTAATGGCCGGCCGTCACTCAAAGGATGCAATATCTTTATCGCTAACGACCTAATGCCCAAGCAATGAGAACATGAAACGAAAATCAAATATGAACTTAAATCAAGAACTTCAAATGGCAAAAATGTGAGTGATGCAGAAGTTTTTTCACGAAACTCCTCAAATTGTCCCAAAAAACTGCCCACATCCAGTACCCCCGACGCTAACGTCACCGTCTACTACAAGATTGTAAGAGGACTCAGAACCAAAACTACATCAACTGATGGTCAATACCCAAGGCTGCAACTATGATGTTCTGATTTCTACTGAAACCTGGCTGACTAATGGAATACTCTATCCGGAACTCAACTTATCCGATTTTACTATATACAGAAATGTCAGGTCACACCTGTCTAGCTGTGCTACTAGAGGTGGAGGCGTCCTCATCGCTGTAAAAAAACGTTACAACAGTAGGCTAGTACCCTCCAGCATGGACATCGAACAACTTTTCATCTCCATTACTATAGGCAAGGAACTGATAATGATTGGATCTGTATACTTCCCACCGAAAACTGCCCCTGAAAAATATACTTCATTAAGTGATAATGACAACAGCCTAGTGAACCACCTACAACCAAACTGGACCATATGATCAACATATACGAAATCCTATACATAGCCATTGATCTGTACGTCCCCCTTAAAAAGTACTCCTCCAGAAAATTCTCAATATGGTACTTTTCTGAACTGAAATCCTGCATTATTGACAAAAAAAGGCACACTTGAGGACCAAATCATCAAATTGTGCTGATGATTAGCAAAAATTCTCCAGCTTGCGTGCCCTGGCACATTGACTTGCAAAAAGGGACCACCAAAACTACATCGAATTAATCGAGCATTCTGTCACCATGACACCAAGGCCTTCTGGCGCTTCACGAATGGAAAAAGAAAGACGAGCGGCATCCCACCCGAATTATCATAGAATAGAATAGAAAATGTATTAACCACGTTATTTATTTATTTATTTATTTATTTACGGATTCACCATTAGAAACAATAAAATTACAATTTTAACAGTGAACTACTATTCTAAGAAGTTACATATTATACATATTATAAGACAACAATAATATTAGTCTAACCTTATGTCACTAAAAAATTTTTCAATTCACTCAATGAGTTTACAAGTTTATTAGTCTAACCTTATGTCACTAATAGATTTTTTCAATTCTCTCAATGAGTTTACAAGGGGATCGACATTATACTTATTAAACCATCTCATGCATCTAGACATCGGTGTGTTGTAACCATAGTTTGTTCTATGATTTTTTATGCAAAAAAGTGGAGGATTTCTTGTATCGTAAGATTTTACATTGAAGTTAATAATTTCTAAAAGATAAGGACAGTCGACTTCTCCTGATAGTAGTTTGTAAATGAATGTCATATCATGTTGAAAGCCCGTGTGGTAAGTTCAGTTAAGTTGAGATTATTTAATGTATTTTGACGATTAAAGTTGGGATATGTCATCATTTTGAAAGATATATGCTTTAGAAATCGAATTTCAACATTTTAAATTTTTTCAATGTCACATCTGTAATATGGGAACCATGCAACTGAGGCGTATTCCAGTGCTGATCTAACTAAAGAACAATATAAAGTCTTAAGGGTATTACATGACAACTCTTTACCATTTCTCATTATAAATCCTAACATTTTGCTTCCCTTTGCAGAAACATTATTGAAGTGTCTTTTGAAGTTCAGTTGCTGATCTAAAGTAATCCCAAGGTCTCTTATTTCGTTTACCCTGTCGAAGTACTTTTCCATCAATATTATAGTCATAATAAAGGATATTTTTTGATTTGGAAAAAGTGATAACGTGACATTTCTCTATGTTCAGGTACAAATTGTTTGTTGAGGACCAATCATATATAATATCTAATTCGTTCTGAAGAATCAGACTGTTTAAGACATCACTAACTGATAAATACAATTTCAAATCATCTGCAAACAGTAAGAACCTTGCATGCTGTAAACGATCTCCAATGTCATTTACAAATAGATTGAATAATAATGGTCCACAATGTAATCCTTGTGGTACACCGGAAGCTACAGGAATTGTTTCTGAAATGTAATTATTAATTCTAACACACTGAAAACGTTGTGTTAGGAAGCCTCTTATCCAATCTAGTATACCAGTACCAAAACCTAGAGCTTTCAGTTTTTCCAACAACAACAAATGATTAATCCTAGCAAATGCCTTCGAGAAATCGGAATAGATAGAATCTATTTGGTTACCTTTCTCCAAGGCATGTAACAAATGTTGTTCATATGTTATAAGATTTGTCATAGTAGATCGTCCTGAACAGAACCCATGTTGTTGTGGAATTATTATATTCTTGCAGGCCCAGGTCAACCGACAAGTTACTAGTTTATCCATCAACTTAGGTATAACAGACTGAATGCAAATTCCTCTATAATTTGTAACATTTTCCCTATTACCTGTTTTGTATATAGGTGTAATATAGCAATTTTTTCAGTAATCCGGAAAATGCCCATTACCGAGAGATAAGCTAAAAAGAAACTGTATTGGTGCAGTTAAAGTGTAGATATAGTTTTTCAATAATGCAGTCGGTATACCATCAGGCCCATGAGAATACTTGAGCTTCAAGTCATGAATACCATCAAAAACATCAACTAATCCAATACTAATTTTGTTATACACTATTTGTAGCAAAAATGGTAGATAGTAAATATGTTGGAAAAAAATTTAAAAAAAATTGCTTAGTAGCAGACGGAACATTCACAAACAGAAAGCAGTATAATATGATTCTTAATGCTCGTAGTTAAGAGTTTAATTGGTGAGAAGATACATATCAATCAATATACTTTATTGTCATGAAGAACGTACATTCTTGTGGACAAAGCACTAACTTATGTTATTAAAAATGTAATGAGCTACAACTAAGTCAATTACATATAGGAGATAAATAAACAAATACAATAGTAAAACATGTAAAATATGTCAAATGAAATAATAGGGTTTTTTGTAATATATGCTAATTGATGTTATAATCCAAGGCAGTACAAATATAGTAAATTAAAAGGAATTAGCATAAAATTCTTCCAAGGTATAGGCATAAGTGAGGCATCGGTGTATCCAAGTACTCTTTGACTGAGTAAAAACAGTGCTTTAAAAGATAATTTTCAACGGTGGATTTGAATGTGTGTGAATTGAGAATTTTCCAGTTTGACAGGAGGGATATTGTAGAGTCTTATTTCCAATGAGTTCTTTACGGACTTAGTCAGACGAAGCCTAGATGTTCTTATAAGGTTGGCCGATCTAGTCAAGTGATTGTGTAGATCAGACTGTGTCATAAAGTTTTTGGTATTTCCTTGAATTTCTAATAAGGTGCTGAATATATATAGGCAAGACAGGGGCATAATGCAGTATTTTATGAACAGAGGAGAAGTCAGCTCATCAGGAGGAGAAATAGCACACTTGTTCGCCGAATATTTTTCTACTGTCTATTGCAACAAAGCTGGTGTTACACCTGTCCACACATTTTCAAATTCTACCTTAAATCTTTCAACATGTCCATTGTCAATATCAGATGTATACTTGAAGCTGAGTGCGTTGAGCCCACTCAAAAATCCTGGTCCCGACGGTATTCCTCCAAATATCTTAAAATACTGCTGCTTCAACTGGTCCAGACCCCTATTCTTCATTTTCAACCTCTCACTTGAAACAAGCACCTTCCCGGATTTCTGGAAGTTGAGTTTCTTAATTCCACTACACAAATCTGGAGACAGGCGCTTGGTTACTAATTACAGACCTATAAGCATTTTAAACTTCATACCCAAAATCTTCGAATCTTCTCTCAGTAAAGGTGCTTTAAATGTTTCAATAAACCACTTGGCATTGTGTGTTCAAGAAATTCACATTGTTCTAATCTCCACTGTGTACTTTTCTTCTCTTTTCTTTCTTTCTTTACTTCTGTAACAGGAATTTTACACTACACACTTGCTCTCACTTGAATGTTCCTATTGCAATTATTTTTAAGCTTAAGTTTTAAGTTTACTTTTTGATTTAGATTCTGTTTGTCCTAGATTTAATAGTTTACTATATTTAATCTTATACTTAGGCATCTTATCATTTTTAATAATACCTGTAATACTTAATGAGCATTCGCTCATAAATAAATAAATATATAATAAATAAATTTGTAACGGTGGTTCAATATAGGCAACTTCGGGGACTACAACTTAGGCAACTGTGTAATATTTGTTATCAATATATACAATTAATTATTGCTTGAGGAACTATAAACGCAATTTTAATAGTTTATTCGGATTATATTAAGTTAACCATAAACCAAAATTCAAGTGCTTACCTTTTAAAGGAAGATACGATTTTAAATTACGTAAAAAATAGAACTGCTTGGCGCGAAAATATATTTTCTGCAACGACACTTCTTACCCTCCCTCAGTCTCGAAACCAACTGAATCAGTTGTGCTACTAGAAGCGTTGAGTGAAATATTCGATGTTGCCAGTTCATTCCTGGTTTCGGATATAAAGTGGTGGTACAACTTAGGAGGTGGTACAATATTGGCAACTCTCCCTAATAGTTGGAGTCGCAAATAATCATAGGTAATATAAAATAAAAATCATATATTCTTTAACAAAACATAAAATTATACATAAACGATGAAGTAGCACATCATTAATATCCATTTGGTGGGCATTAATCATCACTGCAGAAATCACAATAAAAATCTTGGTATCTAATATCATTTTATGACTGTCATAATAACTTTGTACAATTTAGCTGAAACCACTTTGGGCATGTGTCTCCCCCTCTTCATCCGTATCACTGTTCAATTCATGATCACAAACACCACACTTTTGTTTCTTCCTAACCACTTCCACATCTTGAGTTACTTCAGTTTGTTCTTTGGTTTTTTGGTTCTTCATGTTTTCAGATAATTTTTCCGTCTTTCTACTTTCAGATTCTTCTCCTCTTCTTATTTTCTTTTTCCTTGTCAAACACCTTTACAGATATAGCGCTTGTTGATGGTCCTGATTTGGGTCTTCTAGATTTTTGAAGGGGTTTGGGCTACTTCAAATATTCTTTATAATAATCAATTGTTTGTTAGTAAAGCTAGATTTGTATGGATCCATCTCAATTTGACCCTCAACATGATGAGCATTCGTTGTAATTTCGGGAAAAGGGTTTGCTCAGTCAGGTTATTATTTTCATATGTTATTCTTTCAGAGTTTTCAATTGCAGAATTTTTTGTTTCCATACTATTATGTTGGCATTTTTCTTTATCTAGGTCTTTTGTATCGGCAATTTCCAATGGCATATTATTATCCTGATGAATTTTGTTATTGCACGTCATTTTTTGTTTTCCTAAATTTGTAAAATTTTCAAGTTAGTTTACATCAATATTAAATACATTTTCTGTGTCATTAGTATAAAGCAAATGTAATTCCGTTTCATTATGTGTTTCGGGCGCTTACTATATCAATTTGCAAAATCTCAACATTGGGTTTTTTTTTACTTCAAGATCTGCATGTATCACAGTTTCGGTTCTGTTGCCTCTACCAATGAAAGGAATCCATCACTATTGATTTATATTCAGAATGGATGGTATTCTCATCTCCAGCTACCTTTTCCGATAATTCCTTAACAAGATTTGGTTTGACACCAAGTGGTTTCTCCTCAAATACTTGGAGCTCTTTCAGTAGCCAGTCTATATCTCCAACTGCTTCAAGAAGATTTGACTTTAAAGTAATCAAAACTTTATAAGTACATACTCTGGAAGTCAGCAAAAGACAATTGTTCCACTTGTTGCGCCTCCTGTACATCCGGTTGAATATTTTTCTGTAGCGCATTTTGCACACATTTGGTATAATCTACTGCTTGTAGGTTGGGAGAAAATAATCCAGTGTTTAAATCGTTTTTAATGTGTTTGGAAATATTTGGATTAAATAAGGCCTGTTTGAAAAGTCAGCTTTTTAAAGGGTTTTCTCCAGATTTTTATTTTGACAAGTTCTCACAGCCACTTGCCAATATACTTTTAATGGTTTGAATACATCTACATAGCTGGCTGCATAAGATGGGTCGCATTGGGTGATAATGCATACAAAATTATACTGTTACCATCGCAGAACTGACTTAGATCAATGGATATATTCGACCAATGTCCATTGAAATAAGAAATGAGACAGACGAGTTTTTCAATAATCTGGCTTATATATAATCCATTTGTGAAGTTCTTTCGCAACATATTCAAAGAAAATATCTGATTGCATCCACCCAGGTCAGATTTTCCTAGAAACAAATCTGGTGGCATACTTTCAGCAATAGCTATATAGATATATCACACACGAAGGACACATCTTTTCTTTCACAAGAACAGTAGTATTATCTTTTTCATTTCTTTTTTTAACCTGTAATAAATTCTTATATTCCCTGGGACCTAGAACCCTTCCTGATTTAGCGCATAGGCTGAAGCCACTTTCATCGCCATTAAAAATTCTTGATGGGCTTGTGAAAATATCACTAGCGCCTATACCTCTCAAAAAGCTTCAAGCACTCTGAAACAAGATTTTATGTATTCTTCTGTTAATTTAGCCCGCCATTTAGCTATGGACTCGGGTATTCGAGCATAAAGGACAAATACTGTTTTTGGTCGGGTCTTCTATCTTTAAACGGAGTTTTAATTTTTTTCATCTATAACGATTTTTGCACAGTCGATTCTTTATTTTTGATGGGAAATCCACATTTCGCTAACTGGATTTGATTATCTAATTAATTAATTTCTCTTAGAATATAGATTTCTTTCCCTGTTGTAAAGTACAAAATAATTACAAATATATGTTTGTACACTAACAAGGAAATAAGGAACAGAAGTAGAGCAGAGGGTTGATGGTTTGAACAATTTTGAGTAGGTACTATCAATATATTTTTTTCAAGCACTTCTCATAATGTTTGATTGTTTTATATTATGGGTAGCTCTATTGGTTATACATTTTCACTGTTAGAAGAACTCTCAACTCTACGTAGTTTATAAAAAATCACCTGCTGCAAATCACTGATTGTGTTCAAATCCTCCCAAATGGTTGGGTAGGTTTAAAAAAAAACGGAGTAGTTTTGAACAAAAACGGGGTAGTTTTGAACATGTAATGAAATTAAGATTACAAGATGAAATTAAAATAAAACACAAACATTTCCAATCACATAATCTGTATTTCCATCAACATGCATCTCAATAATTATGTCTACCTGACATCATGTCGGGACGAGTCAGCTTGGCAGCTCGTAGGGTCCCACCACTTATTTCTGGCTGTGGTAACTTCAGTACGACGTCCTAAAAATCAACAAAGGCTATATCATCTCTTTCCGGATTTGAGAATGATTTATCCCCTATCTTTCAAAGAAACTTCACTTTCAAATCTTTTTGTAACATTTTCTCTACCTGGGCTACATGACATTTTTTTGGTGTTGAACTTCACCAGTATGAAATAATTCACAGCTAAAGGCGTAGAATCGATTCAATCGGAGGATCTGGGGATTCCAGAACTACATCTTCGATATCTTCTTCGAAGTTGATATCAGAACTGCTGTCGTGGATGGACATGTCTTCCTATTCTTCACTATCGCTCTATACTATTTCCCTTTTTACTACACTTTTTTTTTGCATTTTCGTTCAACTCTTTTTCCAGCATTGTCATTACCTGGGTCTCTAAGTTACTACCTTTCTCAGATCCTTTTATTTTTTTGGCTTTCAAGAACAACACTCTTCTTAATCGAGTTTTTGGGGAGTAGTTTCATGACTTGCTCAACTATTTTTCCAACTATATCGTTTTCAATATCGTTTTTAACAGGAGTAAACCTTGGAGGAACCCTGTTTTCTTCCTCCTGTTGTCTTCCTAGGCTCGGTGACTTCAGGATAGGGTCTGATCATATCTGGAGTTATATTATGTGATGTTACCACATGGGATGATTGAGGCTTCACATCGAGTGGTGGAGTTCTTTTTGAAATGTCGTTTGATGGTCCTGGTGTTGTATTATACTCATTATACTCAATTTATTCATGTTAATCACAATTTCATTGTCTTACACCCGTCAGGTCAGCAATAAATAAACTAAATTTAAATTTAGAGCAGTTAAAATAAATTACATGCATAAAAACACTATTAAAATATAATACAATGCACTCAAGTAAAAGCTAATAAAATTACCTAAAACTACGATAGTGAATGTACAATTTTATCTACAGTACTACATAAAACGATAGGAGAGAAATTCGTTTATTAAATAGAAAGCATTCTCTAATAGTATTTTTTTAATTTTTTGCACATACTGGTTAAGAGGTAGAACCCTTATATATTTTGGTAGTACATTAAACATTTTGATCGCCCAGTACCCGGGCCCATCCTGACACTTCTTTAGCCTCCAATATGCTGGCATCAGGTTCTGTTTGTGTCTTGTGTCATGAGAGTGAGTGTCTTGATGATACCTATAGGTTTTGCTTTATATATTTAAGGTTTTCTAAGATATAATGTGAGGGAAATGTTAATATATTGTGAGATATATATGCCTGTCGACAATCATCCCTGAAACCAAGTTGAGACAATATCCTCAGCGCTTTACGTTGTAACCCAAACACCCGTTCCATCCCTGTCGAGTGACCCCAGGCAATGAGACCATAAGAAAGGTGAGAATGGAAAGTAGAGTGATAGGCAGTCCTTAGTACCCCACTGTTTATATGCGTGTTCCATTGGAGTCCCGGATCGAGATGAACACCCAAAAATGTAACCCCACTTGCATTATCATTCAGGTCACCCACATCTCTCAATGAGAATACTGTTCTCTTTGTTTTATCTCTATTTAATTGCAATCTGTTTGCACAGAACCTTCCTCAATCTTCTCTCGTGCAACCATAGAGCCCTCCAAAGCTTCATCTAATGTGTCAGCCGCAAATGCAACAGTGGTGTCATCTGCAAAAAGTGTGAATCTTGTCGCACACTGAATATCTGGCAAATCGTTGACATATATTAAAAATAATATTGGGCCCAACCCCGACCTTTGGGGGACTCTAATATTAATCAAACTCTCTGCAGAGGAAACCCCCGAGACCTTTACATCGTGAGTTCTGTCGGTAAGGTATGATCTTATAAGTTTGATGCTTTCAGATGAAAAGTTATATTTACTTAGTTTTTGGACAAAGATTCTTTTGAGGTTGTTTATGACATCACGGGTTATGTTAAAAGTGACATCAGTAAAGGATAATTTATTTAGAGGAACTTCTGAGTTCATCATATCTATTGGGTTAACATTTAAATTTGGGATGTTCTTTACAAGGTTTTGGACAATCTGGGAGAAGTAATGATTGAAATTGTTTGAGGTAATATTATGTGATGATGAGGTATTTTTGTTTAGTCCTCTATAGCAATTGATAATATCCCACATAGAGCGGGTGGGATTACTTGAATTACGTATAATACTATCATTTGCCCAAATTTTTGCATTTCGTATTTCAGCCTTATATGCCTTTCTAAATTCTTTACATGCACTTTTAATAGCAGGTTGCCCGTATTTGCTATGGAGATCCTCTAGGAAACAGGAGTTGATCCCTCATATTTTTAAGATCTTGATTAAACGAATTGGATTTTTTCTGTTGATGGGATTTTACTTTGTATTCTTTTTCTGGAAAACACTCTAGATACGCTTTTTCCAGAATCCTCAAAAATTTTGAAAATTTCTCATCCACATTCACATCACCATTCACAAACTCCCAATTTACCCCAGAAATTTTACTGTGAAACAGGTTCTTACATCTCTGTGTAATTGGTCTGCAGGTTTTTTTGCTTTCCACTTCATCCTTTTTGTTAATTGAAAGAGAAACTACTTGACCCTTATGGTCAGAAAAGCCCATTTCGCGCTTAGCAGCCTGATGCTAACTTGTTATTCAGGTACTTGATGTGTTTGTCAAATTTCAGATTTTTATCCAGATGGAGACCTCAGAATTTGGATGTGATACAATTTTCTATTGTATTTACTCCTAGAGGGATATCAGGAATAATGCTGAATGCTATGCTATGTATTTTTAGTGTTGAGTGTTAAGAGATTGGAGTCACACCAACTCTTCACTTTATTTATATCTTCACACATCCTTATATGCAGTCTGTCTTTGTCATGCCACATTAATGTGGTATCGTCTGCAAAAAGAGTGAATTTACCTGTATTTGGAAGATGAGTTAGGTCATCAATATATATAGGAGAAACAAGAGAGGGCCCAGCACAGAAATATATCAAACGTCATTCATCTGCTTTCTGGGCGGTTTGGAAAACCCAGGTGCACTATTCATTAATGTTTCCACGATTCGGGCTCTCGGGAACACAAATATTGGCGTAACAGGATTTCCATTAGCACATATTATGGCACACATTGTTACGAGTTTAGCATGTTCGCCTACTTCTTTTTTCCCTTTGCCTGTGGTGTTTGTACTACGGCCATAATCCCTGTTTTACCTAAATTGAACAGTAGTTCTTCTGAGAACATGTATTTTTCCATGAATTTCTTGTAGTTTTCTTGAAACAGGTTCAAATTGAAACTTGTTGCTTGTGACAAACTCGTATTTTCTGGTTTACGTAGGATTGGTGTTAACTGATGCTTTTCAAAATGGGAGAATCATTATTATATATGTTCCATTAATGTACCTTTTCTTTCCACTCCTCCTTTAATGCTATGAAGATGGCAACATCAAGTGGTGTCATTTAAACCAGACACTACACACATGCACATTCTATCTTTAACCCTATCGGATGCCAATGCAGAATATTGCCAAAAACATTTTTTCTTCACAGTTACGTTTATTGGTATTTTTAAAGATTTATAGAGCAAAAAAAATTATATCAGCATTTTTTTTCTCAAAATATGTAATGTCCATCACAATTGGCAAAGTTACTTAAGCAATGTAACATTTATTCAGGAAGTAAGTGAACATCTTCGATATACTTAGGAAACATAGCTATTTATTATGAAATTTAAAAAAACAATTCCGCCCTTTGACTAGACATAAATGTATATTACACTTTTTACAAAATGTATGGATCTTTTTTCTACAACCCTCGAGTTTACAGCGGCCTGCTTCCTTTTTCTCGTCGTATTCTGCAAAATGGCCATATCCATCAATCCTTGATTCACTCAGCGCCCACTGAGCAAGGTAATATATATAATATGTTACAGTAATAATTCAACATAATGTGTAAGGTTGAAATGTAATCTTACTGTGAGGTCACTGTAAGTACTGAAACTGCCCGACACTAAAGTTACATATAATAATGTTACATAATGTAAACATGCAGAAATATTCTTGTAAGTATGAAATGTAATGATAAAATTGTAGTATCAACTTACTTTAATGTTACAACTATATGACTGTATTATATGTGAATCATTACATTAGTTTTAGGAATAACATTGCTCAAATATTTTCTGATAAATGTCTGATAAGTTTCATTAGTATATTTTGAATATTACATGAGTAGGTAAGTGTTATATTGCTTCAAGCTCATTTTCACAATAAGTGTGAACTGTTGAAACCAGCCCTTTAGAAAGAATTGAAAAATAAACTAATTTTAAATTGTAGCACTCACTTATCTGCATACCACTGCATTAAAACTCATCTATGTTCAAGTATAATTTTGCAATTTTTAAATCTAATTACTGGCCAACAGTCTATTTAGATGGTGGTCAGCACCTACAAATTATAAAGTACTAACACCCTGAGTCGGAAATAAATATCAGTAGGAATTCAAATCTCGAGAACAAACTTTCGTTAAAATAGGCCCTCCTTCAACTTCTCCATAAGCTCTATTGCACGGACCGAAATAAATTCATCTTGCGGACACACACCGGTAACAAATTTATTTCGGTCCATGCAATAGAGCTTACAGAGAAGTTGCAGCAGGGTCTAGTTGAATGGCGCGGAGGTTGCAACACTGAACGATTGCATCACTAACAAATTTCAAGTTTTTTCTGAAAGCTTTGGTTAAAAGAAAACACATATGTCAATGAGTTTTTATGTAAAAATAAAATTCACTTGCGTTAACAAAAAATCTCGAAATATTCCAAAATATGTATATGAAATATGAAAATATATCTAAAACAAATTGTGCTTGAGTAAATGGAACACATTTAATTTTTCTCTCTTGAATACCTCAGTTTAGCTAACTGAAACCATGACATGGTAGTCTTTTCAAAGGTGTCTTCTGAAATATGGGAGTAGTTAGCCCTAACTGCAGCTAAAACATATATATTTCTGTATTAAAAAATATTTAATCCAATTATACAGTGACTAGCTTAGTAAGCACCACATGACAATAAAAAATTTAGAAAAATAACATTTTGATTCTGGTATATTTATGAAAAACGTGTATTTTTTAAAATAATACTTCTGAAGTATGATACTTACTCTTGTACTCATTTTTTGTTTATTGATTTGAGATTCAACAGATGCAGATCATTTTATAAATATTATTATTATTATAAAATTATCTAAGAAAAGAATAATTAAAAAGTTTCACATATGGTAGGTACTTTCAACGGGTCACTGTATAATACACTTGATGTAAACACTTGATGTAATAACAGCGATGGCAAATATAAGGATAAATTGGATATACTTCTCAACAGCCCCTGTAAAGGTCCACTCACCACATATATCAGGAGGAGGTGATATTGAATCATCTCGATATTTTCGGTTTGGTTTTTTTCGCCTCTTTTGTGTAACTCCTATTCAGGAATTGGAATCTCCATCACTTTCCAAATCTGTTTTTGCTAGTTTTCCTTTGTTATATAAAGCTTCTTTGTAAGTTGCTAAAATGTGATAAAATGAATAGTACAGGAATATTATGAGGATTTCAAATGGAGGCTTCACTTCTAATATTGCTTATGTACTTTTTGTTCAAGAAAATAATATGAAGGAATAAAAATATTATTTTTGCTTCATCTAGGAAATGATCCTCAAGTAATTAAGTCTTGTCTTCAGGAAAATCAAAAAATAAATCAACTGATCACAAAAAATATAAGGATGTTGGGGAGGGTTCATTAACACTTTTGTGAAATACTTGTACAAATCAATTTTTGTTTATGATAGATTCTTATTGAATATTCGTTACTTAGATTTAATAGTTGTAAAGTTGATGTTTTCAGAAAAAAACTGTGTACGAACATATCATTCTGGCTTTAGAGAATTTGAATACAAGTTTCAGCTTTTTAAATACAGAGGTGCTTAGATGACTTACCATAATGTCCTAAAATTGTAACATCTTTTAATAATGTCCAGTCTTTTTCTGGATCTATAGCATCCCTTATCAACTTCCTCTCTTTGTCCTTTTTTGATGGCCACCAGCATGCATTTTCTTTTACCCACTTTTCGGGTGCTGCAGATATAAATAATGTATTGTTGTAGCAGAACTCCACCACTACATAGGTTACCTAATAAAATAAAGCATAATAAGTATTTCTATCACTATGAAATTATAAGTTATACTTCAATGACAATGAATGATTCAAATGTTGAAAGTGTGGTTAGAAGCATGTTCAACGAAAATCCAAGATGACGCTAACTATGATAACACCAAAACCATATATTATCTACCAAAATCAAACAAATAATTTTAACTATATGAACCGCCAACTTACTTGTCCCGCTCCAGACATATTTCTTTGATTTATTTTTCCCTTGAAGCACTAAACTGTTGTTTTTATTCGGCTAACGTCAAATCACAAATAACAACAATCATTTATGAGGAAACCGCACCCGCAAAATGTCAAGAATTCGCGCGAAATTTAAATTGGGCTTGCCAACATATCTTGCTCCAAACTTCTTGATCGTTTCCGTAGAAATTGAAATGTTTCTGCAAGTATTTTATAAAAACGTACCTGTAGATTTCGTTTAGAAGTCAACTGTAAACGTTGGTATGTAATATTGCAAAATAAACTTTGAAACAAGCTTATTTTATGTTCCATGTGAAACATTGCAGAAACATTGAATGTCTCACTTTACTTCTAGGTAACTTTGCAAATTTTGTAAGATTACATTCAACTTGGTTTTGACGTAAATATTATAAAGTTATAAGACGAATGTTAATGTAGGCATAATGTAAGCGAATAATGTAGGTTTCATTTGTTAACTCTGAGTAATATTTCAGTAAGCTTATGTAATGTATCATGTTCAGTGGGCGGTTTGGTTTCAATATTGGCACGATTTTGTTTGACTTCTCCCAACGAAGGTCTTCTACGTTTCGGAGGTTCTTTATGCAAAATTAGATGTTTGGCGATTCTCTGACAGAATCCTAAAAGATCTAGCACATTTCGTTTGGGATACCAGACACACTCCATGATAAAGGCCATTGCATTTCACACTTTTAGCATATTCTACTATAATTAGTTTTACTGTAAATAGGCGCATTTTAAGTCTTCAGGCGCTTTAACTTTTCACCTGACCCTTCCGACGTCCTTTTATATCGTATTTTGACTGTTCGTGTGATATTTTAAACTAACAATTTAAGGTTGATGGAAGATTGAAATACTCAATCAATAGAGATCAGTAAATAAATATTTGAAAATTCAGGCTGTTATCAACAAAGCTAATTCATTACCTTTTTCATTGTGTTTCTACAAATAGAATTGAATTACCTTCTTGTAAACTTCTTGCGTAACTTTCACCATTTGTTGTTTGGAACATTATTGATACAACTGGTAGATGTCAGAACTGGACCGTCCCCATTTTCCGAAAGTGAAAATTACCATTTTCTGGTGATGCATTCACCTAATAGTTGTATAAAAACTGGAAAAAAACTATCAACAAACACAAATTGCCCAACTTACATATTCTTATCTTTATTATTATGTTATTAGTTTTTCATTACAGTAGATCCTTCGTAACAATTATAATTTTTTTTTGTAGGAGGGCGATGTCATTGAACTCTGCCAAGTGAGTGATGTCAGAGCAGGAGGTATTCCTAAAGATTTGAAATTACTGGGTACATTGAACACTAAGCATGGACAAGACCTTGAGGAGAAATCTTTGACAATTTGTAGTGGAACAGATTATATCAACATCAATTATCAACATATTGTGTGCCCTAATGCTGAAACAGCTAAGGTAATGATTATTTGAATTCAGTCGAGTTCATAAATCTAATTTGATTCGTGAAAATGTTTCTTTTTTTTTTACCTAAAAACAAAAACAAATTCATCAGAGATGGGTTTTCATATCATTTACCACAATTAAAACTTTATGCATTTATTTGAGAGATTTTGCAATTGTGTCAACACAAATGAAGTCTTTATATCGATTTTTTTTCTACAAATACCATCCATCACTTTGGTGTTGACAAACATTCAGAGTATCATGAAAAACCTGTTTACCATATTGGATCACAAACTATTTCAACAAACTATATATAAACAAAAAGTTCTTTATATTAATTCCTATTCCATAATCTTTATATTTTTATGCACATATAATAATATTGTTTAGATTCTTTCAAATTTTCTTCTCCCCAACTAGTAAAAAATAATAAGGTTACAAAAATAATTTTGGATGGATTTTTGGTTTTCAGTATCTAGGATCTCTGCTGAGAGAGTAATAATTTGATGATTCGAATAAGTGAGATTCAGCCTTTCAGTACTCCAATAATTTTCCAAAATTAACCACGTTTGATAAGAATTATATTTGTAATACATTTCAATTCTATAGGATGGCATCTATGTGACATTGTCATTGGTATCAGTATTTCTGAATAATCTCTATTCTAGATGGCGCCAATTAGAATTACCAGCGGTTTTTCATTTTCATATTTTCGAACTTAAAGCAAATATTATATTTTGCAAACAACATAAAAATATTTTGAAAAAAGAATATATTTATATCGAAATATCTATTTGAAGAAGTTATAAAAAGGGAATTCCCTTTGAAATCCCAGACAGGAGCAAGTAACTTCTCCTCAAGGATCTAATTTATTAGATAGATGATTCAAACAGGAGATAGATGATTCAAACCAGAATGGCTGTACATGAGGAAGGCAGAGACGAAGGGTCTTTTTCTGGAAACAGTCTTGAAAACATTTTGGAAGCCAAACTATTTGTTATATGTGAGTTTTCTCTAAGAATTTCTTGATGATTCCCAAAATATCAAAATGTACAGTGAAATTGGAAGTACTAAAAAGTTGCTATGTAGAAATGTGTTCATTATATACTGTATATTGAACCACCAAATTTCGTTTTGATGGTTCTAAAAAAGGGACAGTGACATGCTAATAAACCACAGGGCTCTGAACTCTACAAGTCCAGGTTAAAAGTGGATGAGCAATTGTACTCTTAACAATGAAACAACGTCCTGGAATTCATAAGGTCAAGGATATTAGAGCAGAAAATGCTGCATTGTTGTGAAGTTGAGGATTGCGAATGGGAATCAAAGGAGTCTAGTATGTGACACTAGTAATTCCAAACAATTCCGTCATTCAATTCTGTTTCCAGAGATGAATATGATTGGAGAAAAAAGCTACACAGATGTTGTTTTTTGTTGACCTTCTAATAAACATGATTTTCAGTTTGTAAGATAGTTCTATTGCTCAGTAAATGTCAGATTGTTCCCTGTTGCACAACAGGGTCCAATTGAACAACTCAACTATTAAAAGAATAATATTCAAAAAACAATGATAGAATCTAGAAAAAAAGATAACAAATGACAGTTAAATAATCTTTATCAAATGACAACCGATAGATGAAAGGCTTTCACATAGGACATTAAACACATATAAGTATGTCACATACAATTATATTTATTTCTCGCACATAGGACATTAAAGGATGTCACATATATACAGATATTATACTTTCACCTTTCACAATCTTCCCCAAAACAACACATTGAAAAATTGTCAAAATGTGTTGCTTAATTTGTTTTCCATACACAATGTTGATTTGATATTTTTATTCTGATTTAAAAAATGGGAACTACAAAGCACTGAATTACTAGAATAATATAGATTGGGATACTTTACTACAGGATACTCAAAGGAATATAAATTCAACAGTTCACACTTTTCATCACGTACTAGCTATGGGTATCCATAACTATATCCATTTAAACGATTGAAGACACCTCATTTCCCAAGATGGCAGACGAATGAGATTAAATAATAATATTGAAAAAGAAGGAAGCCCATAAATGATAAAAAATCACGAATGATTGGACAAACTACTTAGAGTTGTCCATGTTAAGAGCCCAATGTAAAATATTGAGCTGAAAGTGCTATGAGGAAGACTCGAAAAAGACTGAGAAATGTATTCCTAATATAAATATTCTGGAATTTTATAAATAATAAACGTAATGATCATGGACTTGCATAACTACCTTGATAATAATAATAGCAATGATCCAGAAAGGATTGCTCAACTTTAAAACTGTTTACAAATATTAACTCTCTAGAGGATTGTCATAAAATACAAGAATATTGGAATGCACTTTCGAAATGGTGTTCACAAAATTATCTTCACTTCAATATAAATAAATGTAAAATTCATTTTGCAAAATACACAATTAAATAGAATATCCCTATACCATTAATAGAAATGCCCTAGAATCAGTGTCATCGATGAGGGATCTGGGGGTTATACTGGATAGTGGAATTAACTTTCATATGCATTAAGACAACGTAATCAATAAATCATTTATGATTTTTCACATCTACACACAATCAACAGTTTATAATACACTCTAGTACGCCCCATTTTGGAATATGTATCTATTGTCTGGTCAACCACTCATGAATCTCTCACAATATTGAATTCGTCCAAAACAAACTCCTTCGATATGCTGCCTACAAACAGAAAAGTACGCTTAGGGACCATTCCCTAACTGAATTAAAAGTTATGCTTGTTATAGATGAACTCAGAACTTGCCGCATGCATGCAGATCAAATATTTCTTAATAATATTCTACATTTTTCTGTAACTTGCTCAAACTTACTTTCCAAATTTGGACTCTTCCTGCCTTCCAGAAATACTCTTTTGAATAATAGATTTACCTTTGCCGAAAGCTTTCATAGGGGTAAATATGGTCAACACTCACCTACTACTTGGATCATACATGATGCAAATAAAACTGATATAAATTTCTTCAACACCATTTCTCTACATCATTTTAAATGGTTACCGAGGAAGCAATCAAGATCACGGATTTCTCTATCATTTTGTTTGCGTGTTATTTTCAGTGCTTGGTGCTTCTACAATTGTATCCTTAGTTAATTGTAAATTTCATTCATTTCATTCTTAGGTGTAGTTGTTATAGTGATTAGATTACATTTTTAATATCTAAAAACATACTTGAAGGGGGTTACCTGTGAATAAATAAATTAAAAATAAAAATATATTTCTCTCATACAGGACACTATACTTGTGATGACCTCAAAATGCGCCTTTCACAATTACAAGGTAGAAAAGAAAGAACAGTTGAACCCTTCACATTTGGATAACAGTCCATCGAACCATTTTGACTCCATATTGATTTCCATCTTGTTAAAAAACCCAGTTTACCCTGATTTACTTTTGTTGACAAATCTGATGTATGGCATTTAAATGTGATGTCTATCATATTAGATGTCATAGTTGAGTGATACAGGTTGCCAACAAGGAGACATTGTATATGCCACCTATATGATTAGAATTGTTAATTGACCAACTTTCTCGAGTTAAACGATAAAAGTCTATATGAACCAAAATAGTTTGGAACTAGTATAGTTTTCATGTATTTTTTATCAGTTGGACATATTGTGACCATTTTTCAGGTGACCAGGTTTTTATGAGAAACATATTTTCAATTAATATATTTATGAATAAATTTTTTACTTGAAATTAGTTGAGAAGTTACACTTTAGTACTTATGTTGAATTTTTGATCAGTATGGTCAATAGTTCCACATATTTTCATCGACATTCATTTTGAAGGTATGGTTGGATGGCCTAAGAAAAATTACCCATAATGTGAAAGCAAATAATTTTTGTCCCATGACATGTTTGAAAAAGCAGTAAGTCATTGGAATTATTGCATGCATGTTTTTCGTAAAAAAAACCTTTTTTAATTATGCAATTGTTAAAGAGTTAAGCATGGAACTGTGCTCTTTTGTTAGGTTAGAAATGACTACTACCACATAATTATCTTTCTGTAGTTTCTTGGTTTTGAATGTGCAGCGCCAGAGAAAATCGGTGTCCGGAGATCCCGTGCAGGGTTACTCATGTGAAACATGGTGAAATACTTACATGCGAAATAATTTTAGTGACGGTTTACAAAAAGTTCTACATCAGGGTAAATTTGCTTTGTCGCAAATATCAAAATATTCACAATTTCACTTATACAAAAATAAATATCAATAAAATGCAGAAAATTAAATTCATGGCAGAAGAAAAATTTTCAGGGCACTTGCTTCTTCATACAATATTCCCATTATGAAGGAAACTATTTGTATTTCAAGTCGGCAAAAATATTTGAAGTATTCCAGAATTTCCATTTATGATAACAGGAAGAGCAGATAGTTTATTTTTCAGTGAAATATGTTCAGTCCTAATGAAAAATTGATACAGGCTATAAAGTAAAATATTGGGCATAATATACTAATGAGAATGAGAGGCATAAAAACATTGTAACATTTTCCTACCGCACACTAGTGGTGTATTTTATGGATAGTAGATTAGTCTATAGGGCAGTCCTTTGAAGACTTATCGAAACACACAGTGCTGCCATTCAAATAGTCTTGTCCAATTTGAAACTTCAATAACTGTATCAGCTTGGCACTGTCAATAGAATTAATCAACAAATGCTTAAATATTATCATGTTTTTTTATTAGAACTAGTGAAACAATTGTCCTAATCTACACAATCTTGAAAAAAAAACAAAATATTTTATTTATTAACTGGGCAAAGTCTTGTATTTATGACGACAGTCGTTAAATATGCACAAAAAAAAACAATGCATCAGATTTATGTCTGTTATAAATGTACAAAATATATTTGTACGTTTCTGGATGACAAAAAAGAATTCATAAAAATATGTGAATGTTTATAAAAAATCGCCTACATGAATGTTGAAAACTAATGAAGGTACAATACTTACCAATGGAATTGTTCCTGGTGTGTTCACAGGAACAAGAGATTGTTGACAGTTGTCACCCAGTCTTGCTCGGCCCATAAGTAAAAATCAATTTAAAAGGAATTAATCCATTTTCTACTCTCTCTCTAAGTTCTTCTACGTTATTTACTGGGAATGTTTGCGGATTTTCATTGTATATGAGGTTGAATAGATTCTCATAATTTTTCATAAATTTTTTATATTTTTGATATTTGAGCTTTTTGTCGATTTATTTAAATTGCTGTAGCATATACCCCACATAAATAGCTGCGGATTTCGAGATTTTTTTCATTTACTACAAATTATTTAATAAATATGGGAAAGAGCTTGATGAGTTTTTTCGGCAGATCTTAATGAGCTGTAAATTTTCCATTGAAATGAAAGTTAAAAATTGTTTACACTTTTGTTTTAGGTATTACAAATATTTTATTACTCTGATAATTTAATTTAGTATTTCGTGATATTATAGCAATTGTTTAGCTCAAATAAGGTCCAATGCTGCTAAAATGTATCACTCATTGCGTTATAAAATCAAATCTTTCACTATTTTTTGAAATAATTTTAGTGAGAAAACTCAATTTCGTATGAAGTACAATTTTCAATTGTTTATTAGATTATTTTGTAATAAGGCAATACAAATATTACCATTGAGGTTCTCCCCCTATTTCTCCTCAAGAGAATCTCATCTTTTACTATTATTAGAAACAAAGAAATCCTTTAATGGATCAAAAATAATATCTGATTGTAGTGTTAGGCCATGCAATTACAGAGAAACTTTCTTCCCTACAAAACCGCATAATATTCTCAAACAATATCGTGATAACCAGAAAAAGTTCAATAGGGTTCACCATGTTTGACTGAAAGAGCTGATAAGCATACTCTCGTTAAACCATACGTTGTTATTGGAAGACAATTAAAATGCACTTGAAAATAATTATCAAGAAGTAACCCTTGTACACCGGATTCATAAATAACTCATCTAGGAAAAATTAATGATGGTAAGCAAGATTATTGATTGCCACTTGTTTACATCACAGCACGAGATGAAGGATAATTAAAGCGAATTCCATGTAATTGTACCACAGATAAACACCATTAAGTCGACATTTTATGACCGACAATCATAAATAAATGGCATTCATTGAAAATTAACCCATTAAGACCATAGATAATAACCCGCGATTTATTCGTGAGTGCATGAGAAAAACAAAACTATTATTTTTACGACAATATTTCATTTTGACAAGAAAAACAATTAAAATGCGAACAAAATAAAATTTTATCTCATTTTATAGACCACACCCCCAAATACCGCGATCTGAAGATCTTATAAAAGCGTGAGTTTGATATCAAAATAACAATCGGGGTTCAACAGTGAACCAAAGAACATGTCACTCTCAAAAGTGAGGTTAAAAAGTCAGTCGAATCACAGTATCGTACAATAATAATGAGAGTTTCCAATCAACATAGTGAACGTCAGAAAACATTAAACTCAGCCAATTCAAATCAAGTATTGAAGCTCCAAGTAAAAAACACGAGTGAACAGTAGAGTTTTCCACAAATTATCTATTTTTGTCAACGCTTCCAGAACAGAGATAATACAACGGGAGTCCGCAATTCATTGGTCCACGATCTCTTAGAAAAACCCTAGCCATATTCGCGCTATCTTACTATACCGGGCGAATAAAATAGAATAACCAATTGACGCGGATCTAATCGACATAATAATAAATTCAAGACTAATGGTCGTTAAAACCCTACTCCAGTGAATAAGTGTGAAACAGGGGAAGATATGTAAGTTTTTCTATATTTATGTTTATGGCAAGCCCAACCTTTCTCTTATGTGCATGTGTATGGAAAAGTATCCCATAGTTTCAAGATTACAAAGATCTCAAAAGAGAATTATTTCTAGCCGTTTGTGGCAATTGATTGCAAGATTGTTCTTTTAGTAAAATTATTTCGATTTTGTAGCCAACTGAAAAATTATCTGCCAATAAGCTACACTCGTTTTCGTTGTATGAATATTGTTGCATATCATTCGTCCATAGAACGATTGAGATAATTGTGTCAATTTTTATAAAATATATATGTACATTCTTAACATTTTATGAGTGCATTTTTATTATTTCATGGTTAATCATTGTTTTTTTGAAATCCTTCTGAACGGTAGTATTTCCTGGATAAACAAGCCCACGTTCCGGTATTGAAAGAAAGGAAATTGGTATATGTTGACCGCTCCACATATCATATCCGGTTCGACTATATTCAGATAGTCGATGCTTTTGATACTGTTATTTTCCAATCTAACGGATAATGTCTGGTATTACAGGTGTGGCGTGTTAATTCACAATACCCCGTAGTCTGGGCAAAACAGTAGGAGGTATCGAATCTGTAACAAGTATGAAGAAAAGAGAAGCATTTTATAGATAGAATAAGGAAATGAGTCTCTTTGATTTCAGTGGTAGTAGTCATTTTTATCTTTTTGGGATTTTCTCGAAAAATACTAAATGAGATATGCATTTTGTTTTGCATGGCTTCTTTCATAACAGGCATGGCAACAAGGCTTGAGGAAGATCACTCATAACAATAAAAATAGTAACGTCTGCCCAAGAACAGCTTTAATGAAACAGTGAGTGTTTTTGTAGTTTTTTTATATATGTTTCAATTGCTTAGAATATGATAATGTTAATTTAATTAATGATAATGTTATTATTAGGTGTGAAAGGAGGTGTACATGTGTGTTTGTTATAACTGTTGAACCAGATAAATATCAAAAACAAATATGTAGAATATAAATATAAATGAAATAAGTTCCAATGAAAGACATCTAAAAATACATACATCAATGAAAACAAAATGTCATTAAGAAAATACTTGTTTATATATTTTTTTTATTTCTATAAGAGTTTTTTCTATTTTTCTATAAGATTTCCATTTTTTCATATGAAATGAGGAAAGACAAAAGTTTCCACAAATAGTCACTTTCTGGGCAGCTCTATGATTTTTATCAATATTTTTATCTCTCTTCATTATCCAACTCCATGTGTTGCTATGTGTGTGTATTTTTTATGCAATTGTTATTAATACTTCTACCACGTTTATCAAAGTATAACATAATTTTTCTAGCCTTTACAGATTCCTAATCCCATACAGATTGTCCTGAAAATTTGTGATTGTGAATTTTTAATAGCTATGAAAGAGAGAGAGAAATATACTTTATTGCCTAAGATATATATAACCTTCTTATTGACAAAGCATGTTACAAAAAAAAATATGAAAAGGTTCAAGGGTGATTTTCCAAATATACATAATGATAAAAAAAATATAACTAATAAAAAACCTTTTTAAAGACAAGCTTTTATTTAAGCCGTGTACTAAAACGTATAATAGTTATTTGTATGCCAAGGCCGCAAAATACCTTTTTAGCGTACCGAAAGAAAAGTTATCGCCGAGGCAGGATAATCTTGAGGTCGCTGAAAAGTTTTGCGGTCATGGCATACACACAATTTTTCTTGGAATCCTCAAAATTATTAGACTAGATAATTGCAAATAAATATATTATTGCTTTAAAATCGACAGCAGTTCAATTTAGTTAACAAAGTCACAGAGTTGCTATGGAAATGATATGGTTGAATATATACAAACTATTTTGGCAGTTCTTGACAAAACGCAAATATGTCTGATACTGATAGTGATATTTTAGTATAAAAAGTATTGTAAACTTGGCGCTTTCCGTTTTAATACCTGAAAATTCTAAACGGCAGTACATAAAATGTTACAGCGAGTTTAAAGATTGGTGTGACAAACATAATGTAAAATAATCCTTGTCATTGTCGTATTTTAGAAATATCAAATTTGGAAGTGACGTTTGGTTTGACGGCCGTTACTATGAGTAACGGCCGCAAAATTGAGTTTCGCGGACTGTGTTGAGTACGCGAAATACTCATTTCGCGTGCGATTGCACAAAAAACAAGTTTCAGTCATCGCTGAATTGTTGAATTATTTGGTTTCAAAAATTTTGTCGCGCAAAGTGTTCATGAAAGTAGGTATCAATTATTTTGATTGGGCAGTGATTGGTTGGTGAGTAAGAACTTGTCAAAGTATTTAATTTTTACAAAGTATTCATAAAAGTAGGAACCAATTAATTTCATTGGACAATGATTGGTTGGTAAGTAGCAACTTGTCGAAGAATTAATTTTATTACAATTTGCGCAAGAAGCTTTTTAAAACCAAATAATCCAACAAAAAAAACATTGCCAGCATAGACTTAAACTTATTTTATAGGTTTTAGTATACGGCTTAAATAAAAGCTTGTATTAAAAAAGGATTTTTTTTGTATAAGCTCCCCAAAACGGCAACTTTAGGAATTGAAAAAAATCCGTAAAATAACCAGACAATTAGAATTTTATAATAGAATAGATATGTGTTATTTTGAAAAGTTCAAAACTTTTGTAAATTTTAAAATGTAATTATCTTCAAAATTGAGGCTCAGGAAAAAAGAGTATGAAACCTTCATTATGCAGCCAATTGAGTGAGGTTATATCAAAATTTTATCATGGCACCAACAAAAAATCCAGAAATGTTTCTCTTGGTAGGGTATCTTAGATATTACACTGTAAATTTTTAACAATTGAGAATTGTGACATTAATGATATAAGCTCGTAAACCTCAGAGTTCTGGGCATACATTGCGTTTTATTGGCCCTGTTCTTATTTAGGAAAATTGTTTTTGTCATTCTGTTGACAGATCTGAATGATTTCAAAGGTTAATCGCTAAAGTTGCACAATATTTTTTGACTGAGCAGCAATAGCGAGTTGGATGTTTGAGAAAAAATGTCAAATTCACGAAGTAGAAAGTCAGAATCTGGAATTCAGGTTGATAGTGGACAATAAAACAAGCCATGACCATCAATAATATATACAACATACCTTACTTTACAAAATTTCGAAAACTGTTTCCATATGCTATCTTCTGCTTTCTTGGTATTGCCTGGTACTGATTATTTTCTGATATTTTTTCCAAAATGAGACATTCTGAAGTACTACGGAATTTAATGGATTCACGTCGACTAAACCATTAACGTTAAATCAATTAGTTGTTTATCAAAAATGCAATTTTGATTCCAGTGATTATCATCATTCATCATTTTCTACAAAATTATTTATAAGTTAAGTTTTTTTACCGAATGTAACGAGGACGGGAGCAAAGAGAAGTAGTAAAACTGAAATCCTTGAAAGTCGCCAATCACAACCACAACCACAAAGTGGGTTCATATGAAATCGAGTGTCAGAGACTGCGCATATCTAAAACAGGATAGAGATATTAACAACATATTACGAATTATTTTAGGATAGAATGAGAAATATTTTAGATTATATCGCGATATTAAGGCTGCAAATGGAGATGGAGAGTTCTACAATTACTTTTTTAGAATTGCATTATTCATTAGAGGTTATCTCTGGTTTCACATATCTGGTATCGGAAAACTCCATTTGTTTGTGATTTGCTCATATCAAATGATAATAATAATCTGAAATAAAAAAAAACATGAATTGTCAATGAATGCAACGTTATCACAAGCTTTGGCCAAGAATTAATTTTACCTGATGGTTGTGTACATATATAAGTCCCCAAATTCGAATTAAAGTTATTGATGTTATTGTGAGTAGGATACATAGCTTCAAATCGTCATATGAATAAGTCCTATTTTTAGTAATTTCAATGGACTTAATGGTTTAAGCGTAGGGCTGATGGACACATGCTTTCTTTTATGGTCGTTCAAAAGTAAAAATTTATCTTTCTTTCAAAATATTTTCACAATGTGTACTTTATTCTTCAAAATATTGTGTTATTTTGATGTGTATTTCATGTGTATTTTCATAGAGGTTTTTTGGAAGAGCAACCATACATGTATAAAAGTGAAAATCAATATCCAAACCATTTTTTTCAACAAATTCATTATTATAACTAAATAATTCGTAAGTATACAGCATGTCCAAATACAATACTTTTTATACAAATGTAGTGAAAACACTCTTCAAATTGGATACAATATTCCAATGTGTTCTAGAAGGACAAATCAGTAAATTTGCCGGGATATATTAATTAATATTTGTTTTTAGGCATCCACTATCCAAACGGAATGTTACTGACAAACTTCAGTTTTTCATGATTCTAAAATTCAGTCGTTTCAATATTTGTCCTACTAGAACAAAAAGCTGATGTTTTTTTACATTCAGGGGAGAGAAAACTTAGGAAATAGAGAACAAATATATTGATACCTCTCCAAAAAGCATCTGGTACCTATTGGTAATTTTATATTGACAACACATGTAAACAAAATGCTTGTTTTCAACTATCTTGAATTCCTCTTGCCATCAAAACTGATGCATTTCTTGCTGGAATAAATGTCTTTCCTATTCCTGGAAAAAAAGCAAAAAATAACCAATGATATGTTACAGACTTCTCTGTCGTATTCCAAAAAATATTGAAATACGTAAACCACTTTCGAAGGCAAAATACTATTTTTAATTAAGTAGCTACCTACTCATCCAAATCATGGAATCCAATTCATAATTTTTTTAATCATATTGGATCCCGCTTTCAATGAAATTTTTCCCACTGACAATACATATTTTGTCTAGTCCATTGTTCCCTTGCAATTTCTATTTGAGGCTTCGAAAAACAAAGTCATTCAATCCAGTTTTTTCTGAATATGTTCAGTCATCCTTCTCGAAATAAACTCTAAGGATTTTTTTTTTACATTTACCTGTATGATTTTGGTCCAGTGTAATTTATAAATACATACATGCTTTGGCGTATCTCCTGCCCTTCGGGTTTCTATCCTTCAAGTCCCTGACAGACTTG
This sequence comes from Gonioctena quinquepunctata, assembly GCA_018342105.1. Lineage (NCBI taxonomy): Eukaryota > Metazoa > Arthropoda > Insecta > Coleoptera > Chrysomelidae > Gonioctena > Gonioctena quinquepunctata. The sequence continues at coordinate 470,161 of JAFIRS010000827.1, forward strand.
GTAGTATTTTCCTAAAACGCTTTTTTGAAACAATCTTTGGAAATATCTTCGTCCATCATTTTTATTTCCTTGAATGATTGTTCTAATTTCTCTATTACCCTCATTCTAATTGATTTGGACTGGAAATTATAGAATTATTCTGGCCTTTTTTTTGTGTTAATTTCGTTAAATCTCTCAACTAGCTTTTTCTTGGTGTTTATGAAGAAATATCCTTCGATGTTTGAGTCTGGCAATTTTGTTTTTGTGTTAATTTCATTAAATCCCTCAACTTGCTTTTTCTTGGTTTATGAAGAAATACCCTTTGATGTTTGAGAGTGGCAATCTGATACTTCTGAAAAATCCGATTGTGTTTCTTGATGTACCTTATTCGTAATCTCTGTCTGTGTGCCATGTGCCAATTTTTGACTTCTGAAACAAATGTAATGTAGGGACTTCGTCCGATTCGAATAATGAAATGATTTTTTAAATGTATAATACAAATCCTGTTATTTGAATATAATGTTATTGCTTCCTTCTTCATGGTATCTTCAGCGTTACAGGTAGTTTCCCATCAAAGAACTCGTTCTATATCTTTCGGATTGGAAATTCTACATAATCTTACCTTCCCAGAACTACCCAAGTTGAAATGAAAACTATTTTTAATAGAATACTTTGCGCCCTTTCCATCCTCTCGATTCATTTTGACATTCAGATACCCATGCTATAAATAAAGAATAAATACAATTCTACTTTACTCTCTAAAAATTCCAACTGAGCTACGGATTTAAATTGAAAAAATCAACTTCAAAATTATAAAAAGCATGCACAAAACACGAAAAAATCAAAAAAAATCTAAAAAAGTTTAAAAGAAAAATGCACAAATCAAGCATTTATCTAATATTTACAAATGAACATTTCTAAAATTAATATTTATTCATTTTCGCGCCATCTTTTGTGGGGAAAATTTGACAAGTGTTAATTTTCAAAATATTTGTGACTTTTGAAATGATCTCCGGAAATAATTAGAGCACTTCTAATATTAACAAGATATCCATATGAAATTGTAGGGGAGAACATTTTCCTCACTTATAATATCACAAGTTCTCAAATTACTTCCGGAAATTTTTTAGAAGACACGAATATTTTGAAAACTACCCCAAGTGGACGAGGAATAATTTTTCTAAAATATTTGTGGCCAAGTAAATATTCAGAGGAATAACTTGAGCATGCGTGATATTCGGTAAAAAATTATAAATGATATTGAAGAACAAATCTGAATTTTTTAACGATATTCACTGGAAACAGATTTGATATTTCTGTTCATACTATTATTTGAATTGACATTAATTGTTTAGTGGGCGTGAATCTATAGTGTTTTAAAATAGCCAGATCTGTCAACACAAACAATCAAAAATAAGAATAGAGCCAATGAAACACAGCTTTTGCACAGAAACAGAGCTCGGAGGTTGGTGAGCTTATGTCATTAAAGTCCTGATTCTCAACTGTTGAACATTTCCTGTGTAATTTCGTCTAGGGTGAAAAATTTTCCGAATTTTTTTCGTTGCAAAGGTGACAGTTCAAAATTACTGAATTTTATGTTGGTGTTGGAGAAAAAACATGAATTGCCCATTTCTATAACGAACTAGCTGTGCTTCTCCACCAAAATGAATGTTGGTTATAATTTATTAATACTTTCGTACATATTTTCATCAGTTCCTGATTCCACTAGGAGAATTAGTTTAGTTGTAAGAACTGAGTATAATAACAATAGTAAAGGATTCTTTTTTAATATACAGTATCGGAAAACATTTATCTGGGGTATGGACAGAAATCTACACGAGCAACAAGGAACGCAATGATATGATAATACCACATAAACAAGAGAGACGCACTGCTGTGCGCCCCTCCTGTTACCCCACCCGACACATTAACTGACCACGTGGCAATGCTACACAGTGCACAGCGAATCGACTCTGACTCTCTTATCTCTGTGTCGTGATGTCGATATCCCTTCCTCGAGAGAGTCGAGGAGAAATTGTAATGCTCTCTCAACATATAGCAAGCTATTCTTTACGCTCTCATGAAACCACCATACCCAAGATAAATACTTTCTGATACTGTATATGATCAAATTGGATTCACTTGGGTATATTTTTTTGAGGAACTAATCAATGCACAAAGACAAATATAACTTTATCTCAAAGAATGTTTTGCGAACCTAGTTATCAGAAAATGTATTGAACTTTAATTACATTCAGTTAATTCATTTTCCATAACTGAATTATATAAGAAAGAATATATCTAGAACTGATTAGTGTCTGCTTTGGAAAATAGATGTGTGAAAAGTGGTTGACTGCATATGTGGAAGTGAAAATTTTGAGATTTTTCCAGTAGCACATGATATTGGCAATATTGATCCAGTATCACGAAAAATATTGGCATGACGTAATTAAAATATTGGGATAAAAATAAATCGCGGACATTTGGTTGTATCGATTCCATATAACGTAGATGTTTTGTTGAAATATTGAAAGTCAGTGTGTTGCAATGCTGTGAAATAATTATGATACCATACATACAGCTTTGGATTAGGCATTGACTACTAAAATGGGAACATTGAGTGATGAAATCAACCCCCCTCTACAGAGTACCCACCATTGGTACTCAGTACGGGAATTTTATGTTGCCATAGCCCTTATTCCATTGGTGATTCATGTCCAACCGTTTTCTTTACGAAGTGTAGGGGTCATTTTTGTTAAAACCAGGACATTTTTAAAATAATTGAATTTTGTCATTTGTATTGAACTATATGATAGAATAACAGATATTTTAATAATGATGATGAGTTTCTCTACTATTTATACAATTGTTGAATTAAAATTGTTAAATTGAAATTAACAAATGTAGATTAACTTTAATGAGAGGAGAAAGGTTCTAATGCAGCATTACATTGTTTCTGTGTTATTGAATCAGCATAACTTTTAATACAATAAATATGCCAGTTACTAGTTTTCATGCTTGTATCAATCATTTCAACATTGTATCAATGTGTTATTTACATCCTAATTTAAATATTCATCATAGATTTCGAGGCCAAAAAATAAAAATAATAATTTCAAAACAATACTCTGAACTGCAACCAACATTTTCATGCAAAATATATTTTGAGAAGATTGAAGCAGTAAAGCTTTGATACTCAAGCAGTAATACTCCAATCTTTTGATATACGTGTATCAATAAAAATGTATTTATCATGTGTTATCCTCGATCCTATAAACATCCAATTTACTTAAAAATAATAATAATAATGAAAAGTAAATTATGATACAGAGAATCTTCCACTGAAATTCTTAAATCTGTTGAAATAAGTTGAAATGTATATGTTCAATGTATGCAACAATTTCAATTCGGTATAAAAGCATAAATCACGAATAAACTTTTTTTTTTCATGAAACAACTGTGTGCATATGTAGTATGTTCTCGAATACAAATGATGGTTCGATTTTTATTATGCGATTCTGGGACTTGTTCTTTTTGATTTGTTTAATTGTATCTCTATAATTTTTCCAGAAAAAAATGGGCTTAGTTATTCAACATATTTCAACTATTCAATATAATTATTAAATTTATCATTAAAAAGGGGATAGAAACTAAACAGAAGTATCAAATATCTAAATCAAACAACCATAAATTTAAAAAACTTTTATTTTACTTATATTTACTATATTAAATGAAATGAGAATGCAAAAACAATTGAGGTCCATATTTAAATTTTTAAAGATAAATATATTAAAAGTGCTATATAAAGAACATGCATTCTGCTAAATGATACTTTTTTCCAGTATGTTATACAACAATTTTCCTTCTGCCAATATAATGTGCTACTTTGGGTTGTGTGGATCTATGCTTTATATTTTTTTTCATAGTTGCATAACTGGATGTTTTCATTAATAAAAATATCTCAATAGGGTATTTTTTCTTTACTTAGCTCTGTAAATGTTAAATGATTATAAAAATAACAAAAAATATTTTCAGTTGGATGAGACTTGGATTCCTTGTAGATCAAAAAGGTCAAATACCAGTAAAAGTGATTGCAAGAACTTTTGCCTCAGGAAAAACGGAAAAACTAGTTTACCAAATTCTACAGGAATTAGAACTACCATCAGGCAAAGGGGATAGTATTGAACCAGAAGCTTTTATCTTTGACAAGTTCTATGCCCTTTATCATAAAATTTGCCCAAGGAACGATATTGAAGAGCTATTTCAAAGCATGTGAGTTTTAAGATATTTTTCTTAATAGCAGATGTGTCATCATATTTTCCTCAATCACTGGATAATCCTTTTTTGATAGATGGTAAACTAATATTGACTTTTAGTTCAGCACATCTGGTAGTTTCATAAGAGTGTATTGCCATTTATCCCGAAAGCCCTACAAGAGAATACATAAATTATTGACATTTTTAGAACTCAGGGACAAGCAGATTATTTGAATCTCGAACAGTTTATTAATTTTTTGAATGAAAAACAAAGGGACCCCAGGTTGAATGAAATTCTTTATCCAATGTATGATGAAAAACGTGCCAAAGAGATTATTGAAACTTATGAACAGGATGAAGAATCCAAAGCAGCAAACAGATTAACCAAAGATGGACTCACGAGGTATGTTTTGTATAACTGGGGATTTTGTGAAACTCTATGAATTAGATATCATAGAAATGTTTTTGAACTTTTCTAGATATTTGATGTCCGATGAAAATGCTCCAGTATTTTTGGACCGCCTGGACATTTACATGGAGATGGACCATCCACTCTGCGCCTATTATATCAATTCTAGTCACAATACATATTTATCTGGGCGACAGTTTGGAGGAAGGTCATCAGTTGAAATGTACCGCCAAGTATTATTAGCAGGTTGTCGATGTGTTGAGTTGGATTGTTGGGATGGTAAGTTTTTACTGTTATTGACACATCACAATAAAACTATATCAGGTTATAATGTAGAGTTTGACGAGTTCAGATGGCACCTGGACTATATTTAATTGGATTGATTGAAGTGTATCTGCTTCACAACAAACATTTGCAAAGTTACCTCATATCGAGAGGCTTTGCACAATTATTCGTCAGATGTAATCCAACATTCGCAGAGGCATTAGCCAGGAAAGTACTTGTTTTTTTATGGATATTTGACCTACTTCAACTAACCCCTTATAGTTTGCGGTTAGTTTACAGTGAGATTTCCTGATTTAATCAGGACATCTCTTGGCACTTGGCACATGTATATAAACAGGCTGTAAACTAACTTGCACTACCGCTAACAGTTCAATAACAGTCCAACAAAAATAAATATATTTTTCCTTTTAAATGTTTACGATAAGTCCTTATTAAGCCAGAAAATGAATTCAATATTTTTTTAACAATTTTTATTCATCTAAAATATATTATTCAATTAATTTAATAATGTTTTTAAATATCAATAATGAAATGAATGCGAATAAATTGTGAGTAATCATACACTAAATAAATATGAATGTGCCGACTATGACTTAAAATAACCTTCGGCAAGCGAAGGACTCTGCCAAATCACTCTACCTTTATTAGAACGGGGAAAATGTGGGTAAATCATCCAAAAAAAATTACGTTCACGGAGAAAAGTATATTATTTACAGAAATCTGCAAGATTAGGATTCCAGGTCAATTAACATTCTCTTTATTTAGGTCTTTAAGATTTTTTCACATTTTATGCTCTTTATGGTTGGGCAAGTTATTAAAGAATTTTACACATGTGTAGGTTCTGAGGAGGACATTTTCCTGGTAAAGTCAATCGATGTATAGAGTATTTCACATTCATTGTTCTTGTGTTATATACTGATTGGTTAATGCAGTCAAATCTTTCTTTATTCTTGAAAAAAATTATTAAACATTCGTATATGTACAAAGCAAATACTGTCATTAATCCCTCAGATCTGAACAGCATTCTACAACTTTGATTATGGTTCAGTTTTTTCATGATTCAAAGTATTCTTTTTTGGCAAACAAAAACATTTGCGTTGTCACTTCCCCAACACATGATTCCATATCTCATTGAATATTCAAAATTAGTAAAGTAGAGTGTCTTAACTGTTTTTTCATTCATGTATTTACACAGTTCTTATCCAAAAATAATTTTGTTATTTTTTTTTTCAATATCTTTATATGTTGTGACAATCTAGAAATTAATTGTTGTGGACACCCAGGAATCTGGTATGTTCCAAGAGAATTATAGTGTCATCTTGAGTTTATGAATTTTGACAAAAATTTCATAATCTCCGATACCAATTTTGAATCAAATCGGACCATAATTACAATCTCTTGGAGCCGTCATTTTGTTTTTTCTTTAACAAATATTCCATAATGCATTGTCACCGGAGTTATGAACACCTGCCAAATTTCAAATTAATCGGACGACTAGAAGTCGGTCAAAATTCACTTGCAAGATTTGACCCTAACTTACTAAGAAGTGAAACTAAATAAAAGCTTGTAAAAAAGTCCATAGTGTCTCGAAGTGGAGTGGAATGAAATGTTCCATGAAAACTTTTAGTCATACCCCACAATGTTTATTACTCCTCTTAAATAGGGATGGTACATGTTTCGGACCTATGAAGATCCATCATCAGCCAAAAACGCAGACTAGTATTCTAAAAAGGGAAGGGGTTTCATCATTGTATGGATTCTTATAAATAAAAAAATATATAAGAATCCATACATGTAATCCCTTCTGGAATACTAGTCTTCGTTTTTGGCTGATGATGGACCTTTATAGGTCCGAAACATGTACCATCCCTATTTAAGACAGTAACATTTACTGTTCCTTCTATTATAGCTTGGAACAATGGAAGTTATTTTCAGTACTTCAGGAAAGACAATAGAAGCAATGCTAGATCAAATGAGTATGTTAATGCTTATGAAATTTGAAGGAAACATTCTTGAGAATTGAATTTGATATGGTCCAAGATAAGGGAATCTTTTAATGACGATAATATTTTGTTTTCTAAAATGGGTTTCAAAAATGCTGTTATTTAATTTAGGATCTACTAATATTTTTTTAATTTTGTGTTTGATAAGTTACTAAGTTGCTTTATACTCTTCTAGGTAAAGGTGAAGATGAGGAACCTATAATTACTCACGGAAGAGCAATGTGCACCGATATATTATTTAAAGATGTAATTTATGCTATAAGAGACACAGCTTTTGTAACATCTGACTACCCCATAATATTATCATTTGAGAATCATTGTTGTAAATCACAACAATATAAACTAGCCAGGTACTGTGATGAAATTTTGGGTGAGTAAATGAATACTGATCAATTAGAAAATTTCATATGAAATTATTTAATAATAAAGTGCAGTTGATCCTTCTGAAAGAAAATTTCGATATCTTTTTGGTCTGTTTGCTCCAATAACTAATAGGAAGTACCAGTAAATGTTTTCCAAAGTAAATATTTTTTTCAAGGTGACCTGTTGCTGAAGGAACCTTTGGAAGAATACCCTTTGGAGCCAGGTGCCCCCCTCCCACCACCTAGTGCTCTGAAAAGAAAAATTATGATAAAAAATAAAAGGTATATTTGCTTGTATAATAATAAAGTTATTATTATATAAATCATAATTTTCAGACTAAAACCAGAAGTTGAGAAACATGAGTTGGAACTATTTAGACAAGGTCAATTTGTTATTGAGGATGAAGAAAAAGAAGATGCTAATGCTAGTGCAGATAGGCCCATTCCACCTGATATTTCTTTGGAGGTGAGTAAAATTTTGATATATCTAGTTTCAAGTATCATACAATTGTTTGTTGTGGAATCACAAAAAAATCTTATTTGGAATACAATGAATGCCTGTTTCAAGTGACTCATATCTATCCTAAAATTCATATCACTAGGGTGTCACAAATGTATTAATTTCTATCATACCAAACCCAGTACTACTGATGAAATAACTACAACTCTTTTGGTTGTAAACCTTTTTTTCAGAAGATATCAGAGTTTATAGAAATTCATATTTCATTGTAATGGTATATTTTTCCTCGTCGTCAATCGTAATTAATTCACACTATTTGAGAAATAATTAATCTCTGACTTCAAAGACATGTTCAAAGTTGAAAAACTATTTATTTATTAAAAAAAATTCATACATCATGACAACATATTTCTTTAACATAAGCATTCAAATACATGTACAGAGTATTCATATTGAGAATAACCCAACATACATCACACCTTCACCAATAAGATTTGTTTTAATTTTTTTTATAAATTCAATCTATCAGGTGCTCTAATCTGTCTGCGGGGTCTTTCTCTAAAATCATTATCTACATTCTCCCCACTTGGCATTCTACCTTCAGGAGAAGGGTTATTATTAATATTTAGGATCATTTTCTTCACGAGAAACTGAGTGTTCTTTGATTGATTCCGACTCATTATCATAAGATATATTTTTTGGAATATTTTCATACTGTGTATCATTGTAAAATCTTCCCACTTTTATTATTTGATTGGCATGTTTTCGCCACTCTAAATTTCGATCATCCAATGGCGAACAGATATAATTTTCTCTTCCCATCTTCCTTAATATAATAGCTTTTGTCAAAGTTGATTTATTCGAATTTCTATAATTTTTAACATAAATTATTTCCGCTCCTTCAAGGCATACATTTCTATTTCCGTTATAAAATTTGATTTGATTTTGTGTAGCTTTTTCCCTACCTGAAAGAGTCAAAAAATCGAGGCGAGTTTTAACGTTATATTTGAACATTAATTCCGATGGTCTTTTACCGGTTACACAGTGCGGGGGTGTTGCGATACGAAAATAAATATTTACTTATCATAGTAGATAAAATATCGTTTTTATTTTTTATATCCGCCAATAATCTATTGATCGAATTTTTAAATGATTTTACTCCATTCTCTGCTGCTCCATTTGTTGCATGGTGATATGGTGGTGATTTTATATGTGAAATACCATTATTCCTACAAAAATTTTCAAATTCTGCTGAAACAAGAGATGGGCCGTTATCTGAAATTATTGTGTTTGGTAAACCAAATCTTGCAAAACAATCCCTTAATTTTTCAATTGTACTACTTCAATCAATCTTCGATAGTTCATAAATTTCTGGCCATTTTGAAAACGAATAAATTATTATTAAGAAAGTTTTTCCTTTAAAATGTCCTAAAAAATCAGTATGAATTCTATCAAATACATTTTTACTCTCGCTGAATTTGATCAAAGGTACTTTGTTAGGTGTTTTTGAATTGATCATACAAGAATTGCAATTTCTAACATATTGTTCAATTTCACTGTCTAAATTAGGCCACCAAAAATATTGTTGTGCTAAAGTTTTCATTTTTATCTTACCATTATGTGCTCCATGTATCTCATCCAATAGTTGTTTTCTGAATTTACTCGGTATTAAAACCCTGTACCCCCACATCAACAAACCCTGATCTATACTAATTTCAGAAGCCCTACGTGAATAAGGCATCAGTTGTTCATCTGTGACATTATTTGGCCAGCCATCCCTACTATATAGATACACTTTACTTGAAATTAAATCAACTCTGGTTTCCTTTCGTATGTGATCAGAGTCTATAGGAATTTATTCTTCAATTAAAAAGTTGAAATAATCCAATTCCGTTTCATTCATATTGATATTTCCTAACGGAAATCTTGATAACCCGTCTGCAACACTATTTTCTGTACCATTTAGGTATTCAAATATATAATCGAACCCACTCAGAAAAAGAGCCCATCTTTGCAATTTTCCTGTTGCCATTTGGGGTATACCTTTCGTTTCCCAAAAAAGGACTAACAGAGGGCGATGGTCTGAACAAAGCGTAAATTTGTGTCCCATCAAATATTGATAAAATTTGCGAACCCCCCAATAAATTGCCAGGGGCCCTTTATGTATAACTGAATAATTCATTTCCGATTTGTTTAACACACGTGAAGCGAAACTTATGGGTCTTTCAATCCCCCCAGGAAAAACATGTAATAATACCGAACCAATACCTACCTTTGAGGCATCACACACTAATTTGATTGATAAATTGGGGTCGAAATGAATCAATATTTGTTCCGAACATATAACTGATTTTGCTTTTGAAAATGATTTCATACATTCCTTTGACCATTCAAATGTAGTGTTTCCCCTTAATAATGTATATAATGGCTCTAATATTTCAGATAAATTTGGAACAAATTTTTCATAATATGTTACCATTCCTATAAATGATTTTACTTCTGTAACATTAGTAGGTCTTGGCACTTCTATTATTGCCTTGATTTTTTCAGGGTCTTCATGTAAACCATTTTTATCTATAAAATGCCCTAAATATTTTATTTTGTCCACAAAAAAATCACATCTTTTTAAATTTAATGAGAAACCATCTTTATGAAGTCTTTCAAAAACATTTTCTAAATTTTCAATATGTTCCTGTTTATTTCTTCCTGTCACAACAATATCATCAAGAAAATTAATAACACCTTTGGCTCCCAATAAAACCTTTTCAACAATTTTCTGAAAATTAGAACAAGCAGGCTTTGTGCTGAAAGGTAATCGATTCAATTGATAGATTCCCCTATGTGTACTCCAACATAACATTTTTTTGACTCTGTTGAAGTTGATTATATGCATTAGAAAAATCTAATTTTGTTAATTTCTCTCCTTCCTGTAATGCAGCAAATAGTTCTTCTATTCGAGGAAGAGGATGTTTAACATCTTGAATATATTTATTAATTGTAATTTTGTAATCTGCACATAACCTCAGCTTGCCATTTTGAACTATTAGTACCAATGGAGTTCCCCACTCCGATTTTTTTATGAATGTAATGACCCTCTTTTTTTCTAATTCATCTAACTCGTCATTCATTTGGTGTTTGAAAAAAAATGGAACTGGTCTAGGTTTACAAAAAACTGGTTTCACATTACTGTTTAATTTAAGTTAAACTTTTTCATATTTATACAAACCTAATTCGTCTTTAAATAACTCATTATATTTTTTTAATAAAACATCCATACTATTATTTGCCTCCAGTAAATTCATTTGTTCAATTCCTTGTATGTCGAAATTGAAAACTTTCATCAAGTCCCTACCAAGTAAACATGTACTCCCCCTTTTTACTACTAATAATCTGCAATTTGGTACACAAATATTATTATATTTCATGGTAACGTAAATTTCCCCTTCAGGAATGATAATGTTACCATCGTACGATTTTAACCGAATAGAAGTTTCATTCAAAGAACAATCACCAAATTTATCTACGAAAATGCTTTCAGAAATAACGGAAATACCTGCTCCTGAATCCAATTCCATCGGAAACGAGCATTTCAACCCTATGCGGTTTTACAAAACTAGCAGAGTTGACAAAATACATTCCCACGAAATCAAATGTTTGTTCTTTCATTTCTTCCGAAGTATATTCTTCAACTTCGAGAAAATGATTGTTAAAATGACATACCTTTGCAATATGACCAATTTTTTTGCAAATTTTGCAAGTATATGTTTTAAATTTACATTTAGAAAAATTATGATAACCTTCACCACAACTCTTACACTTGGGTATACTACTTCCTTCTCCAGCAACGTTGGAACTTTTTTGAACTCTTGTTTTGTTTTCTAGAGATGCCTCCTGCTGCCTCTTCCCCTGTGTGTCCTTGGAATAACTGCGTGCTACGTTTAACTTATGTAATGTTGAACCAAAAGTTGACGAAGCCAAAGAGGCCTCCTTCTTCAACGTCATTTCTAATACCGAGTCCAAACTTGACAAATGCTCTTCTTCACAAACTTTATCTAGAATAGCTCCTCTCCTCAAACCAGAAACAAACCTATCTTTGAGAACCTCTTGTAGTAAATTTCCAAATTTACAATCTATTGATTTGTTTTTCATTCTGACATACCATTGTCTGACAGATTCATTTTCCAGTTGTCTAAGATCATAAAATTGTATCCTTTCCTTGAAAACAGATACCCGTCTGGAAAACAGTCTTTAAAATCGTGCACAATTCGATATATGTTTTAGTTTTTGGTAAATCTGGATCACAAATATCTCGTAGAATTCTGTAGGCCTGTTCACCTATCAATGTCAAAAGAACGGCTACTTTCTTATCTTCTTCTACATAATTTGCCAAGAAATACTGCTCCATTCTCTCTTCATAGGTACACCAATCATCGCTCATTGTATACTCGGTCAGAGAACCAATAGACCCTCTAAGTATACTGTGCCCATCTGCTTTCGGCATGATTTACTATTGCTTTCATATTCCAATCAATTCTTTCAACTTTTCCAATCGCTCCAGTTAACCGCTCGTCGGCAATTGTAATGTATTCAGACTATTTGAGAAATAATTGATCTCTGACTTCAAAGAAATGTTCAAAGTTGAAGAACTGTTTATTTATTAAACAAAATTAATACCTCATGACAACATCTTTGACATAAAAACATTCCAATAAATGTACACAGTATTCATATTGAGAATAACCCAACATACATCACAATGTTTGTCACGAGAAACAAAACAGTTATACTACTATGAGCGGAATTGATTCATATAATTGAAGATGAATAATTATGTCTAATGAAATGTTTTCATGGTTAATTAACTCAAATCAATATTTGATTAGGGATGTTTGATGAATGTTCCTTTCAATAAAATAAACTCTTCGAGCTTCATGAAAAATTGATCTATTATATTTGGTGTTCTTTGCATTTCATGAAATAGATATAATCAGAAAATGCATCTTTTCAATCTTTTTTTTTAACAGAATAACTCATTTTTAATAGAAGTAATTGTACTAGTTCTTGTTGGGATGGATAAAATTATTATTTTTCTCGAATTAAAAGGAATATATCAGTTTAACAAGCAATAACAGGTCACTGTGGACTACGAAATCATCTTCACAAAATCGGACTTGTTGAAAGCGCACAAAATTGTTTCTGCCAGGACAAAGAATTAACAGCGAACCACATTTTGTACAATTCAATAACAAATTATAATTGACCTAATTACAATAATCTTAAAATTGAGAACTCTACTGATCTCATAACAGAATGTGACAATATCAAGTATTTAGGTGTTACCATCGATAAATATCTTAAATGGGATCTACATATCGTTGAATTAGTGAAAAAAGTCCGTAGACTCATATACAAAATGTATCATATCCGTAAAATCCTAAATAAAGAACAAGTGATTATTGTATATAGATCACTACTAGAATCCCTTATAAGATATGGCATATTAGTATGGGGTGGATCATATGAGAACACCCTTCATCCACTAAATGTATTCCAAAATTACATACTAAAAGTTATTTTCAATAGAGGTAAGCTCTTTTCAACCAGTTTATTATATAATGAAAACATTTTAAGAGTCAGATATCTTTATTTCATAACAATTTCAACATTGATTGAATGAGCGAGTACAAAAACAATATTCCTTGGTTTGACAATGAAGTTTTCATGAAAATTAAGAAACGGGATGAAGCATATAAAATATTTGTTAATACGGTGGGAGATGAAAATCTAAAAACAACCAGATGGGAAAATTTTAAAAAATTGAGAAATGATGTGGTTAACTCATTGAAAATAAAGAAAGCTCAGTATTATTATAACAAAATAGACATATACAAGAATAATTCTCATTTAATGTGGAAAACCTTAAAAACCCTTTGTTAATAGTAATGATCATACATTTCCAAACCTAATCCAATTTGAAGAGGAAGGGTAGTAAGTATTAAAAGGGTGGAGCATGACATAGCTGAAACTTTCAACCAATACTTTGTAAACAGCATCCAACATATAGTCCAGGGTATTGAGCATTCTGAACCATGGTTCAATTTGGATAACAATTATATTTGCCCTTTAGCACTTTTTAGACTGATTACTTTAAGCTTAATTTGAAGGATATAATTGGGCCATTAGATAATAAATGTAGTATCCATGAATACCTATACCTAAAGTTACAAACACTAAAAGGTTTGCCTATTATTAAAAATAAGTACTATCATACCTATACAAAAGCTGGTCATAATTCTCAATTTTATCAATACATCGCTTCAGAATGGTCAATTGCCAGTATTATTAAAAATAAGTACTATCATACCTATACCTAAAGTTACAAACACTATAAAAGCAAGTGAATTTAGACCTATAAATACCTTACCGCCAATAGAGAAGGTTCTAGAAATAGCAGTATACAATCAATTACTAGAGTTTATTGACGAAAATCAAATTATGTTTATCAATCAATCTGGTTTTAGAAAGAAACATTCTTGTGAAACATCGCTACAATTACCACTAACTAAATTTACTAATGAAACAGATAAAGGTAAATATGTTGTAGCTGTTTTTTTAGATTTAAAAAGGGCATTTGAAACGATTGATAGAAGTATACTGCTTCGGAAGCTGAGAAGGTATGGGATTGAGGGGAGGGTTTATGAATGGTTAAGTAATTATTTATCAAATAGGAAATAGAGAGTACGTGTCAATGATTATTTCTCATCATTTATAATGAATGATACAGGAGTACCACAAGGTAGTGTACTTGGCCCCCTCTTATTCATTTTATATCTGAATGATATTCAATTATTTACAGATTGTGAGTTCATAAACTTATTTGCAGATGATAAATTATTGGCATGTACTGGAGTAAATTTAGAAGAAACTGTCCTCAGAATGAATACAGTGTTAGCAATGGTCGAAAAATACCTGAAGATCAATAAAATGAAACTTAACGTTGGAAAAACTAAAGCAATGATAATTACTACTAAATTCAAATATAATCAAATAAATAGAAACAACATAAATATAAAAATGGAAAATGAACGTATAGAAATAGTAACATCAGTGAAGTATTTGGGGTTTCAACTTGATAATTGTTTAACTTTTGACGACCACTTTAAGTATATTGAAAGAAAGATTGCAAAAAAATTATATTTTTTCTCGAAAATCGCCTGTAACTTATCAACAGATACAAAAATTTTGGTATTTAAATCAATAATCCAACCCCATTTTGACTACTGTGCGTCTATTTTATTCTCTTTTAATTTGAACAAAGTGCAACAAATGCAAAAACTACAAAATCGGGGAATGAGAATAATTTTAAAGTGTAACAGGTATACACCAATTTCTACCATGTTATCTGCTCTACAATGGCTCTCAGTATCCCAAAGATTACTCTATTGTTCTATGGTGTTCATCTATAAAATATTAAATAAAATGACCCCACCTTACTTGTTATCATTAATAACTTTCAATAAAGACATTCATCACCATTCAACCAGACACAACAGTCACATTCATATAAATAGAACAAATGCAAGAAGTAGTATGTGCAGTTTATTCTTCAATTAAATCTACTCCATCATTGAATGTTTTTAAGAATGAACTTTTGAAACATATCCAGGAACGATATTGAATATTTCTTTTGTCCAGTTTAAACACTTTATGTATATAGATATTGATATTTGTATTATTAGTATAAATTTAGTTTATTGTACTATATGTAAGTTAGCTAACCTGTATATTAGGGAATCCTATTTCAAAAAAAAAAATTCTAATTCTATAATTCTAATTCTAAATTCTTCTACTACAAAAATAGTCAATATCTACAACAAATATCTCATTCTTTTAACACACGAGCAAAACATAATGAACAAATAGCAATTCCAATGTTAAAAAAAGACTCCTCTCAAAGATTTGTGAATTATTTTGCACCAAAAGTTTTTAATATACTGCCTCTAGAAATAAGAACATCTAGCATTGTGAAACTATTCAATAAAAATTGTGAAAAAAATATTTGTACAAAATACAATAAGTTTGAAGCTTTGTTATGAAAGCCATTTGTAAACTTAAAAGATACTCAACAAAGTTTAGGTTAATTATTTATGTTACCCATTATCATCTACACATTAGAATATATTATAATTATAAAACCAAACAAACACCAGATACTCGACCTATATCTTAAATTACAATAATCTAGTTAATCGATACTTGCACATACAAGTGTTATACACTTAGGTGCAAAAGAAAAAATTAAATGCCACTTATTATTTCCATAGTTTTTATACATATTTAATAACTGTATATTATGTGAGCAATAAATAATTTATTTTGTACAGATGCTATAGACTGGAATGAATGATTCCACTTTCTATACCACTGACAATAACACAATGGCATCATCTACTTCATTAGTAGAGTGGAATTAGAAGGTGAACTCTATATAGATAGATAGATAGATAGATATTTATTACCGTTTTTATCATTGTACTACAATGTGTCGTCTTTACATTTCAGGATTCTTATATTTATAGTATAAACACATAATGTATATAGACAAAAGGAAAAACACACTTAAAAATAAAAACGATGAGAAAAAAGAGAAAAAGGAGGAGAAATCATCATTACAGGTTGCAATACTCCTTTAAGTAAAAAAAACTGTTTTCTATGAGAAATTTCCTTAGATTAGTCTTGAAACTGTTTGGTGCAAGTGTCCTGAGAAAGGCAGGAAGCAAGTTATTGAGGTGAATACCAGCCCATTCTGGCGACTTTTTATAAAATACGTGATTGAAATCTGTTTGATATATCTGTTGTTGATTGCGTGTATGATACTGATGTATTTGTGAATGTTTTTTGTATTTTTTTATATTGTTTTGTATAAAAATTAGTATTTCGAAAAGATAAATACTTGTGGTGATCAAAATGTTATTTTTTTTAAATTTGTCTACGGGATTCACCAGGCCCTAGATTGTATATGACTCGGATTATACATTTTTCTAATCTGAAGACACGTATCCATTCAGTGGCTTGACCCCAGGATATGATATCATAAGTCAATGTTGTGTACACCATTGCGTAGTACACATTCATCAGTGAGTGTCTGTTTAGAGTTGATTTCAGAGAATAAATGGCGTAATACGATCTACTCAGTTTACGACAGACTGTTTCAATTTGATCTGTCCACTGAATTTTTGAATCTAGCACAGTTCCTAGAAAGCAGGTCTTTACACTGAGTTCAATTGTGTATTCATTGAGATTCACTTGTTTTATTGTTTCCATGCGGCTTTTGGAAAATTCCATAATTCAGCAGTAGGTGATTTCTTGGACACCACCATGTGAATTGTTCAATACTATTTCCCACTTTTGAAACTATCTCCTCTTGGGTCCATCCCGTGACCACCACCGTAGTGTCATCTGCATACATGAACAATCTTCCCTCCTTTATGTAGTTGGGAAGGTCATTCACGTACAGCAGGAACAGTAGCGGTCCCAGGACGCTCCATTGTGGAGTCCCCAATTCAATTTAATTTTTTTCTGACGAGGTATTATCAATTTTGACTATCATCTGACGTTTCTGTGTGAAAGATATGAGCCAGTCGTTGACGTTTCCTCTAATTCCAAGGGCATCCAGTTTTGTTATTAATATATCAAAATTAAGGGTATTGAAAGCCCTGGATAAGTAAAAAAATATTCCTGTTACTAACATATTTTTATCTATTTCGTCATAAATATGCTGGACAAGATCTAGTGTCGCAGTTTCAGTAGAGAAACCTTGGCGGAAACCTTACTGACATTTTGTCAACAATTGAAATTTCTCTAAGATATCATTTATTTTTTCAAATATTTTTTTATATGATATTCAGAATGGAAATTCCCCGGTAGTTTTCAACAATCTCTGGATCACCTTTTTTGTAGATGGGAATTGTTTTAGAGATTTTTTGGATTGACGGAAAATTAACACATTCAACATAATAGTTTAACAAATCAGCAATGTGACTTGCTAAAAAATCATTGCATTCTTTTATTAGAGACATCTGGACTCCATCTATGCTCACCGATTTTTTTTTTCATTTGGATAATGATACTTTTCATTTCACTCTTACTGAAACGCTAAAAAAAGAAGGATGCACCGCTGTGGGTAGAAACTGTGCAATCTGTTTCCATAATGATTTTTTTTTTCTCTCTTTGGTGAAATGTTTTGCAAATAAGTTGGTGATTTGATGCTTGTCATGAGTGGTGCTGTTTCCAACTACCAGACTTATATTCCTAGTTGAGATACATATTTTTTATTTATTGTCGGACCCATCAATGAGATTTTGCTAGAAATTCTTTTTTTCTTTGTCAATTTTTTTGTTAAGAATTTTCCTCATAGACTTTTATCTAATGTGGTAATTTTCATCGGAGGATAGTTTCCATAACCAATTTAGCTGTCTTAGTGCATCTAATTCATTGTGAAGTTGGTTACTGGGTGTGAAAAGTATTTTTTCTTTTTTTGAAGCTACAATGGATTGTCTTTTTTTCGGATGGGATAGTTCAAAACAGTAATAGAAATGATTCCAGAAATTGTTGAAAACCACATCTATATCATGGGAAACTATGAAATTTATGGGTTCTTTATTGAATAAATACCTATTGTGGTTTGAGATCCTTTTTTCTATAATAGATTCATTACTTACACACTCAGCTAGTCTTAAGTATTATTGTATCATGATTTTAAATAATTGTATTTTACTGGGGTTACCCGTTTACAATAAATAATTTTTCCGGGATGAGACCATCCTATAAACTGTGCCAGGTGATCAGAAAACCCTGGTTCCAAATTTTTTGTTGTCACGATGCTTGTTAAGTTTGATGCAATGTAGTAGCCCAGTAGCACTGGATTTGCCATTGATTCGAGACATTATGCGTTTTGGTTAAGTTAAACATTTATTTATTTTCATATTTGAGTTTACAATAATTGTGTATACAGTTGAAATGGATCATATAAATTTAAAAGAAAATAGAATATTATGCATAACCAGACAGTTATTAACTGGTATAAGATTATACATGGTTTTAGAATAATTTGTAATAGAATTAAATTTATTGGTAAATTATAACATATTAACGTAATAACAAATATTCAGACATTATTAATAGAATTAAATAATGAAAAAAAATTAATAATACATTTGAAATTAATGAACATAGGTTAATAATAAAAAAGAAATGGGGGTTGTAAAATGAATGGAATCAGTTATTTCTTTGTGATAGAATGTATGTTTTCACTTTAATTTTGAATTGAAATATATTGTTACATTTTTTTAGATCATCGGGTAGATTATTGAATTTTGAGATTGCCTCAAATGTAAATTTTTTCTGACCTATTGTAGAATTAATAGCTTCAAGATGGAACCAGTCATATTGTCTAGTGTGGTGATTATGAGTTTCGGAGTTTCTTGTTAATATGAAATTAGATTTCAGCCTTTTATTAATAATATCATAAGCAATTTTCAGAATGTTGATTGTATAGTGTTCCTCTGAAGAAAATGTATTTGTTTTATCAAACAGTTGATTTGTTGGTATATCATATGGAAGACAATACAGGACTTTTAATGATTTCTTATATAATACAGACATTTTGTTGAAATTATATTTTGAACAAGATCCCCAAATATTTATTAAATAGTTTATTCGACTGAGGATATGAGAATGAAGAATTAAATTTGGTACATATGTATTAAGTTTGGGACATCTTCTCAATGCACCAATAATGGGAGATATTTTTTGTTTGAGAATATCAATATGCTTGTCCCATTTCAGTTTCTCATCAATCCAAATACCAAGGTATTTGATTTGGGACGTTTGTTTCAAGCAATTATTTTTTATACGGATATCTAGATTAATAGTTTGTTTATTTCGTTGGTGGAAAATCATATACTGAGTTTTATTGGAATTTACAGAAAGAAGGTTAGAATATAGCCATTTTTCTATTTTCTTTAGGTCTTCGTTTATCGTATATTCTAGAATTGTGGGGTTTTTATTTGCTTATAAAAGAACTGTATCGTCTGCATATATGGTGTATTCACTAGTTAAATTTATTTTAGAAATATTTTGAATATGTAATAAATATAAAATTGGACCTAACACAGATCCTTGAGGAACACCTTTATTTATATATAATTTTTTTGATTCAAAATTGTTTACTTTAGTTCTAATGGTTCTATTCTCAAGGTAAGATTTCATTAGATCATTTGCCATTCCTCTAATTCCCATTAAATCGAGATATTTCAAAAGAATTATATGATCAATTGTATCAAAAGCTTTGTTAAGGTCAATAAAAATTGCTATTACATAATTTCCTTTGTCAAGTCTGTCTTGTACAAAATTAATTACTTGCAGTACTGCTGCTTGTGTTACACTGTTTTCTTGGAAACCAAATTGATTTAAATCAAATCCATATTTTTTATTTATGAAGTTTACTATTCTTTTTTTTATAATTTTTTCAATTATTTTGGAAAAAATGCTTATTAATGCTATGGGCCTGTAATTGATTGGATTCTGGGCATCTCCACCTTTTTATATTGCTCTTATTGATGCATGTTTTAATTCATGGGGAAAAATTCCTGTTATGAAAGATTTATTGATTAATTTACTCAAGGTTCTGCCAAAATATTTTTTAATTCTACAATATCTCGTTTAATAAAACCTTCTGGATCAGGGCATGTTTTTTTAGGGTATTAATTATATCTATAATTTCATATTCATCAGTGGGGAATAGTAACAATGTTGAATTATTTTTAGTTGGTGGTATAGTATCATTAGGTATATTATTATAAAAGGATTTCGATTCTTTTGCTGTATTCTCACCAATAGTTGAAAAGTGTGAATGCATTTTCTCTGCTATTTCTAATTCACTATTGATAATTTGGCCATTTACTAATAAAGATTCAATATCTGTTTTTTTGGTGAATTTTGATTTGTTTTTTATACAATAATTTATTGTGTCCCATAGTTTTTTTGGATTACCTTTTGATTCTTCAAATTTTTTATAGTAATATTCAGTTTTAGTTCTTTTAATCATGGCATTAACTTTATTTCTCTGAATTATATATTCAGTGAATAATTCTTCATTATCTAAATTTTGTTTATGTATTTCGAACTTTTTATTTCTAACTTTCATTTCACGAATTAATGAATCAGTAATCCAATCATTGTTTTCACGTATTCTCATATATATTTTGGTAGAAGATAGATCTTTAGCTTCTAAAATCATATTCATTAATTCCTGAAATTCTCCACATTGGGTACTTTTTAAATTATGTATCAGAAAGTATTTGTTTGAATTTGAGGTAAAAATTATTTATATGGATTTATTGATTTTTTTAGATTTTAATGGATCGTGATCTGTTATTGAATATCTTCTAATTTTTTAAATTTTTTGGTATAATAATTTGGTTCAATTTTGTTCATGATCTGAAAATCGTTACTGTTTATTATATATTTATAATTAGTAGAATCACTGTTATTCGTGAGGAGATTGATGTTGAAATCACCTATTATAATAAGTTTTTTATTAGAATTCATTATTTTATCTAAATAATCAAGGAATTCGGCAAGATTTGAATTTGGTGGTCTATAGAGGGAAATAATTTTCAATTTTGAATTAAAATTATGAATTTCAATTGTATTGTACTCTTTATTTATATTTTTATGTATTTCTTGATATTTCAAACCATTTTTTAAGTAAATAGCAACTCCACCCCCTTGCTTATTTTCACGGCAGTGGTGAATATTTGTAAAATTAGGGATATTAAAATAATCTGTTTCATTTGGTTTTATCCATGTCTCAGTTAAAATCAATATATGTTTGTAGATAATTTTTTAGAATAATTTGTATTTCATCAATTTTATTTGCCATACTTCGTATATTTAGATAAAGTATATTTAAATTTTGGATTTTTGTAACTTTAACAGAATTGAAATTTATTATTCATAACTGATCCTGTCTCTAGATAAAGCAATTTTTTTTTGTAAAATTGGGCATTCATTACTATTTGAAGTATGATTTTGGTTATTATTACACTTAAATTTTTCATTTATTTTTTTGCAATTAATGCAACAGGGAATATTTCGATTATTACACTGCTTACTAATATGATTTCCAGCACAAAATGAACAAGATGGGGAATTTCTGCAATCTCGATAAATGTGGTCATATTCATTACAATTAGAACAAGATATAATATTGATATCCTCTCTGATTTTGAATGTATGCCATCCAAGAATTATGTCTTTGTTCACTAATTTGTTGAATGTTTTGCCTTTAGTTTCAATATAAATGATAAATTTTTTGAAATATTTTGATTGTCTTGAATATTTTATATTGAGTATATCATCATCATTGATGTAATTGAATATACACAGCTCTTTTTTAAGTTCATCTGTACTTCTAAAAATTTTTGTTTCAATGAAAACCAGCCTAGGTGATCTTAGCTTTGATGTTGTGATTACATATTCTTCTCCTATTTCTTTTTTACTATTTCTAGTAGCCTTTCTATTTCTTCATCCGAATTTGACTTCAGTAGAATTCCTCCTTTTTGAATTTCTTGAAGTTTCGTTATTCTAGCCTTAGCAATAACTGGAATTATTTTTGTTTGAATATCTTCCTTAGTTTTTTGAAATGTTTGTTGATTTTTTGGTTTGATAATCAAGGCTGGAATATTATGTGGGGTAGTATTCTGTTTCTGATTATTATATTTGACAATATTAGCATATGATTTCATTTGGTTATCTTCAATTTTGTTGGCATTCGGCTATGATTCAGTTCTTCTTTCAATAAGTTGAACTCTTTTAATATTTCTTTTTTATCATTATGTTCTGTAATAATTTTGTTATATTCTTTGGACAATAAATATACTTGACTATTAAGAGTATCAATTATTTTTTCATTTTTTGAAATGATTTCATTGTTTGCTTTCAAAATTTCTTGTAAAAGTTCATTTTCTCTTCTTAGATGGATTATTTCATATTTTTCTCAGGTGTAGGTTGAGTGAGGACAAAATCATGGGGTAATATCAATTTATCAGTTGAATTTTCATTATCCTTATTATAATTTACTTGCGTGCAATGGAAATCACTGTTTGAAATTTGATCTTCCAGTATGACTTCCGTATTTTCATGTGACATATGGATACTACTTGTCAACTAATGTCATCATCATAATTTGGGTTCAACTGCAATAAATTCTCCAAATGGCAACTCTTCTTCAATGGCACAATTGGAAAATATCTTCAATATTAGAAATTCAAAGTTTTTCAAATTTATAATCCAGCACTTTTTCCAAATGAATCAAAATTCTATGGATGATTCAATTGCAACATGTATACCGGGCAATCTAGAAAATATGATTGATAATTTCATATGAATTGAGAATATCGAGAAGTGATTTGGTTTCAATGCAGTTTACCTTGAGGTTGTCGATATTGAGATCACCACAAAGTATAATACGTCTGTATTTTTTCATAATTTGCGAGAGTGTTGAATCTAATCTTTGTAAAAAATCTGTGATATCTGAAAGTGGGGGTCTGTAAGCACATAAAATGGCATAGTTGTCACCTCTAAAACTTAGCGCAGAACATTCAAAGGAGAGTTAGAAAGTGATATTTCAATTTCACGACAATGTGAAGATACTGAATTTTTGACATAGATAACTGAGCCATCATGTTGTGAGTTATTTCTACAAAAATTTATTACTTGTGTGTAACCTTGAATTTCAATGCATGTCAGTTTCAGTTCATTCATCCAGTGTTCAGTAAGGCACAGAAAATCTGGATTTAGTTTGTTACTGATGTGTTTTAATTGATTTATTTTGTTGCTGATGCATTGCACATTGATATGCTGTAAAACGTAGTCCAGCTTTGGTGCTAGGTGTTGTGATGGGATGAGTCCTCCTGAGTTTTCTGAAAATGTGTTCTCTTGTACTTGAAACGTTGGATGGCAGCTTCTTCGGGCCAAATATTTGAATCATATACTTCATTTACATGTGTTAGGGGGGAACGAGACTTTAAAAGAAACTTAGTTCATCGTCTTATTCCACTCTTCACAACTGAAAGGTATAATGGGAGCTGATTCTTGCAGAAATGTAACCATGTCTGTCACACTCATGTCCGGATGTATTTTGCAGACGTGAAGGTATCCTCGCTTTTGAATAGTTTTTATTTGATTCGTAATCATACTATTGTTTGTCCCTATTATAAGTTTTCTGTTTGGTTTGTTATTGGATTTTTGTTAGGTCTTTATTGCTGCTCCCACCTGTGAGTGGGTACTTTCTGTTTGTTGTTTATGCGGCTGTTTTTGATTTTCCATGCTGATGAGGGTCAGGCTTTTTTGTGGGTTCATAGAATGTTTGATTTACTGGAGGTGTTTTTTACCAGTATTTTCTTGGAATCACCTTTACTGTTAGTATTTCTGATCAGAGATGGCTTTACCGGTTCCTTTTTGTTATCAATTTCATTTAGTTTTTTTAAAGTTAATATTAGATCCTCCTGATCACAAAGTCTTTTTTCCATTTGCAGTTTAAGTTCACGCAAAGTACATAGTTGTTCTTGAAGAAAATCACACTTTGTTGTTGACTCAAGACATTTTATAGTATCATACGGTTTTGAGGTTAGAACTTCCCGGGTGTTGACATTTTTGGTTCAAATTGTTTTTTTCACAAAATCAATTAGAGTTTCACTAATGACTGTCACCGGCAGTTTTTTTTTGAGCTTATTTAACTCAGCAGTAATGAGAGCTATATCTCCGACCGCGGCCATCTTGGCTAGACTCGATATAATTATATATTATATATAGGATCAAATCACTGAGGTCGCTATGGAAGGGGGTGGTTATTGCTTCTTCTGAATGAAACCTAACCTAATACTTTCATCAAATTTTCGAGAGTAGCGTTAGCTGCCTCTCCCACTGCGACCTTTTCAGATCTATTGTTGTTCGATCCTAATTGGACTAGAGTTCTCCTCCTGATTACATTAATATATATAATAATAAGGAAATCTGATAAACTTTCAATCTATAACATTTCTGTTGTAATTGTCCCATGATATTTGATTACTTGTCCCTCATTCGTAACAGAATTTGTATAGGGAAACATGAGATTTGGATAAACCAAATAGAGGGAAAAACATCCAGTGAAGTATTTTTACTTTTAGTAGAATATTTGTGGGATGTTTTGGAATCTAATTCTTTGTGTGGCCCAAGGACACTAAATCGAAAATATTCATTCATACAATTGGCAATTAAAACATGATGAAAAAATATTTGAAAAAAAATTTCTTACTGTGGACAATCACCTAATATATTTTATCGATTTTATTGCTCATACATTTGGAAGTCATTTTCTATAAAAATGTTGAATCTCCCAAAATAATAATAAAAAATGTTATATCTAATCAAAATCTGTTGTTTTAAATTTTATGGCAAATCCATGTATTAATGTTGAAACACATATTTCCCTCATGATTGTTCTATAATCATTGATATAATTTTTTTATTGAATTCAATAATCAATGTATAATAATAATAATAATAATAAATGCTTTTATTGTAAGGTTACCTAGGTACTCTGTACATAGAACCTAACAAAAGGCAGGATTCAATATCTGCGCATGAACATCATTGCAGAGCTTGCTTTTCCATCCAACCATCATATACTTCTCTCCTTTACTGAAATTCCTAGAACTCCATATTTATTGATTCCTCTCAATTTGGAATTATTTCAAAAATATTTTACTTCTGAAATGTCTCAAAACTATTTATTCTTGGTTTGCTCTAAATTCCAATATTTAATTTACTTTGAGGTGCAGCTGCAACTTCTTTGCTCTGACCACTGAAAACACTCCACAATCATACACTGTATCCTAAAACTTGACGATTTTAAACCAATCACTATTGTTAACTATCGTTAGAAGTGGACTGTGAAAACTTATTTTGTGGAATGGAATTGTTATTGAAATTTTGAAAGTAATTGATTTTCTTTTCATACAATTTATTTCCTTGATTCACACATATTGTCATTCTTGTTTCAATGACAACTTCATTTCATTTTTATACAAGAAACAAAGAAATTGAACTCAAGTACCTGACAACTATATTATATGAACCACGATAACTTATATACTCTTCATTATTCAAAACTAATAATGATCATAATTACTCAACTAGATTTTTCAATGATATTGCAATAACAAGTCAAGACAAATATTGGACAAAAATCGATAAAAATATTGGAATTAGTTAGATAAATTTATTTATACTGCAATACAAACAGGTTATTACCCAATGACATGCACACAGTGTAAAACTTAAATGTAAACCTAGTACTAATTAGTAAGTGCAAATATGCAACAAATAGTAAAGTAAATAGTAAAATAATCTAACAATCAGAGTAGTACTAACTAATAAGTGCTGATATGCAGCGAGTAATAATAGATAAAAATCAATATATAAAATAAATAATAATAAAGTCATCTAACATCACAAAATATCACATTAGTATCTGGTGTTATATTTCACTTGCTGTGCTGTTGAAAAAGTCAAACCTAGCCTGCTTTTCATTTATGTCGTTAATTTCCATTAGGCAGCGGTTCAATGGAGATTCTGATCGAGTATTTGTCATAAAAACACGGTTTCGATTTCTGAGTCTGGTGTCTGGAATGTATATATTTATTGCAGACAGCAGTTCAGGTGTATCGACGACGTGGTTAAAAATATTGAAGATCGGCGATCTGCGAGGGTATTTATTTCAAAGAGTTCCAGCTGTGTTTTGTATGAATCAGAATCAGAATATCTTTATTAAACAAAAAAGAATACAATTTAATTTAAGGAAATTGAAATTGTCTCTTGGATGCAATAGTGTCAATAAAACTTAAAATTAATGAAAATGAAAAAGAGCAATAGGCAACAAAATCAACCAAATTTACTAGCTACTTAAATTTAAGTTTAAACAATTTTAAAGTAATTGCTGATAAAATGAATACAAGTACAAACACAAATTATATATATATATATATATATATATATATATATATATATATATATATATATATATATAAAATGTTTCGTTTTAAAAAATTTAAAAAAGTTAATTTCACATTTATACAGAGAGATTTAATTTGTTATGCTCCAAAAATTCCTTTATCGTGTATGGTTCAATCAATACCAAGTATTGGAATACACTTTTTGTGAACATTTTTTGTGTCCTTTGTTCTTTTAGATTGTTAGGCAAACTATTAAAGAATTTTAAACACGCATAGGTGGGGCTCTCTTCTGTAAGGCTAAGCCTGTGTATTGGGAAATTTAGATCTTGTTTTCTTGTATGGTGTTCATGTTTGGGCAAATATTGAGGGAAATAGTGAAAATGTTTATGCATGAATTTTAGGCACTCAAATACATAAATTCCTGGTAGTGTGAGTAGGTTGGATCTCCTAAAAAGCCCCCCTACAAGAATTCCTATAATTTTGGCCCAGGATTTGTCTCAGTATGCACTTTTGCAGAATAAAAGGATCTCCATGAGCTCCAGCTTTTCCCCAAAACAGTATACCATAGCGCAGTGCTGAGTAGAAGGTGGCATAGTAAACTGATAGCAGAGCTTTTTGGTCTAGGTACTGTTTTAGCACTCGGAAGCTGTAGCATGTACTGCTAGCCTGCCCGAAAGTTTGTTGATATGAATATCCCATTTCAGGTTGTGATCTATGGATAGGCCAAGAAATTTGACTGAGTATTGAAATTTGACGTTTTGTGATGAGATTTTTATAGTTGTTGGTTGTGAATTTGATGACTGTATAGTATGGAAGTTTAGAAAAACAGATTTATCTGTGTTTAAAAGAGAGGAATTTGCTCTTTGTTCAAGTTCTATGAAGTTTTTTGCTGTTACAAGGATATTGGTATCATCTGCGAAATTTACGTGAGCTGTATGATCATTTTTTGTGATATAAGGTAGATCGTTAATGTATAAAATGAATAAAATAGGTCCAATCACACTCCCCTGCGGAATGCCCCGGGTTATCTCCCCCCTGGCAGACTCCAATCTAATCCCATTTCTTTCTAGACTGACACATTGTGTTCGTTTTCCAAGATAGGATTGGATCCACCTCAGGGCACACCCCATGACTTCATAGAATTCAAGCTTACTCAGCAGTATATGATGACTGAGACTATCGAAGGCCTTTGATAAATCTAGAAAAGCTCCCAGTATTTTATTTTTGTTTTCAATGCTATTGTATATATCTTCAATAAATTCAAAGATTGCTGTGTCTATTGATTTTCCTTTTAGAAATCCGTGCTGTGCTGGATTTGAAAGTCCATGTATCTGGAAGAAGTTTAGAAGGCGGTTGCACATTGCAGACTCAAAAATTTTTGAAAAAGATGGTAATAAGCTTATGGGTCTGTAGTTTTGTATTTGTGTTGGATCATCTTTTTTGTAAACAGGTATCACTATGGTTTCTTTGAGTTTATCAGGAAAGATGCCATATTTTAATGTGTTATCTATTATGACACACAGAGGCAAGCATAATTCCAAGGCACAGAATTTTATAAGACTGTTTGAAATACCATCTACACCTGCACTTTTTTTGTTTTTCAAGCTTTTTATAATTTCCAATATCTCCTGTGTTGTAACAGAGTTTATAGACATTTCTGTAAAGTTTGGAAAGATATTTTGTTTTGGGTCTTTTTGCTGTGGAATTTTACTTATTTCCTCTGTTGCTGTATTTAAAAAATGAATATTTAAATCATTGCACACTGCCTCCAGGTCTCCCTCCAGCATACAGGATCTTTGTGTTTTTTTGCCACCTTTCACCTCATTTACGACTTGCCACATTGTCTTGGATTTATTATCAGAGTTCACAATTTTCTCCTGATAAAAACGTCTTCGGGATTTGCTTAGCAAGTCATTGTATTCTCTTTTTTTGCTCGATATGCTTCTCTATAGTTTGGATTTGTATTTCCTAGAACAAAAAGTATGTCAAGCTGTTCTTTGCATTTCATTATTTCAGGTGTTTTTTGCCATTTGCTTTTGTTTTTCTTTTTTGTGATTGTAAATGATTTTTCAGGAAAGCTTTCTTCAAATGCCCACTTATAGAGTGCATAAAGGCCATTGTGCATTTATATTTTCTGGTTGACATACTAAGATGTCAAGCCAGTGGTTTTGTTTTAAGAGAGATTTAAAAAGATTTTTATTTTCTTCGTTAAAGATACGTTTTTTTATTTTTATAGGAATATGTTTTTGAGTTTCCATAAAACTTAGTTTTTGAGAGAGATGATCAGATATGTGAAAATTTCTTACCTCTGATGTAAAGTTTGGTATATTTGTAAAAATGTTGTCAATACATGAGCGAGACTCTCCATCTATGCGTGTGTATTCTTTTACTGAGGCTATAATGTTAAAAGTATTTAGAAAATTTACAAATTTTTTCGAATATTTATCCTCAGTTAGGATGTTCATATTAAAGTCCCCTGCTATACATATCTGATAATCTTTTTTAATTAAGTTATTCAAGATGAAATGTAACTTATCTATAAGTACTTCCGGATCATCAGTGCGATAAATGCAGATTATTACATAGTTCTGTTCTTTTGTCCTACGTTCCACTGCGGAGCATTCAAAGACTTCCTTCTGATAGTTTGCTAATATCTTCCCGTTTTTGCTGATAATATCTTCTCTGACATAAATTGCTGATCCTCCATGTTTGTTTTCACCGACAGAACTTACTTTGGGTGATAGTTTGCAATATTGTAAGCTTGCAGTTGGACAAGGGTTTTCCAGTGTTCAGTGACACAGAATGCGATGCAGTCTTTGTGGTCTGCTGCAATTGCATTTAGGGCATTTATACTTGTTCCTATCGACTGCAGGTTTAAATGTATTAGGCTATAGGAGCTCTGTGGTGATGTCTTTTTTCCGCTTGTCTTTGGTAGTACTGGCGGCGCTGTAGGTTGTAAAAATGGTTGATGATTACACCTTTCATCCAAACATTTGGAGTCATTAGCTCGTCCACCAGTGTCTCTGGTACTTCTAACTTGAATGAGCTTTTTTGTTTATCCTTCTTGGTCTTCATTTTCTCGCATGTTATGTCTGCAAAATTTTTGTTGTTGAGGTAGTCTGTAATTTCTTCTGGTTTTGTGTCAGGATGGAAGTCAGAGAGGAAGAGATGAACCCTTTTTTGGGCAACATGGGCCTCGAAGTTGACCTTCTTTGATTTCTTCCACACCTCTGATAGGGTCTGGTCTAGTGCGTTTTTTTCGCTTAGGAATGATCCACTGTTCCTGGTTCTCCTTTTGATCATCAATATTTGTGGTTGGTGATTGGTCTGGTGCCTTCTTTTTTTGGAACTGTTCCATTGTTTTCGTGACATTTTCGCGTTTATTTTGTTTTTTGCAGTTCTTTTTAGGTAGTTTTTTTTCTGGGTGGGGGACGTTCAAAAACAGTACTTCGTTTTGTTTCTTCTGTGTGTTTTTGGTTCTGGTTGTCATCTATGCACTGTTCATTGTCAGGTTCGTGAAGTTTGCCGCCCCTTGCGTCGTCATCAGTGCAACTATTTTTCGAACACACCCACAAGTCGCTTTGTTCGGTTACCTGTTGTTGTTCTTGGGACTTGAGATTCTGTTTTTCTTGTTGGCCGCGGTTGGCACCAATTGTTTGTTGCTGACTTCTCTTTGTTTTTGATGCTTGGGATTTTTTTGACTGATTTCCCGAACTTTCCAAATGGTTAATTCGTTCAAGGAGCAGCCTGTTGTTTTCTTTTAGGATATTATTCTTATCTGTCATTTCTTCTAGTAATTTTGTGAGTAGCTCGGTTTCCCTCGCGGAAGGTTTATTTTCTTGAGGGTTGCCGTTTCCTGCCACTTTTTTTGACTGATTTCCCGAACTTTCCAAGTGGTTAATTCGTTCAAGGAGCAGCCTGTTGTTTTCTTTTAGGATATTGTTCTTATCTGTCATTTCTTCTAGTAATTTTGTGAGTAGCTCGGTTTCCCTCGCGAAAGGTTTATTTTCTTGAGGGTTGCCGTTTCCTGCCACTTTTTTTTCACAACATTCTATTGCAGTATTTTATTTTTGATCTTGCCGCACAGCTTCTATGTCTTACTTCAAAACAATTTATGCAAAACACACTTTTTGACTCTAGTTTTGGATGGCACTTAAGGAACACTTCTTTCGCGTTTGATTTTTGCTTGGTTTTTGAGGTTTTCTCGACATCACTTTCACTGACATCTTCACTGTCGGCCATCTTCAATCTATCATCTAAAAGATGTTCCACCGTCTGCAGTTGTAAATTATGACGAAACGAACTTCACTGACGATCCAGGTCGCGTAAAAGTAATCGTCCGTAAAACGTGTAAAAGAGCAGAAAAAATAATGGATTCCTCAAAAGCCGCAA
The DNA here is from genome assembly GCA_018342105.1 of Gonioctena quinquepunctata. Classification (NCBI taxonomy): domain Eukaryota; kingdom Metazoa; phylum Arthropoda; class Insecta; order Coleoptera; family Chrysomelidae; genus Gonioctena; species Gonioctena quinquepunctata. The sequence continues at coordinate 501,368 of JAFIRS010000827.1, forward strand.
CCTCAGTTATGTTCGCCTGTGCAGCCTCAGGATCCTTACTGCCTGTCTATATCAACTGCCCGTCTATATCAACTGCCCGTCTATATCAACTGCAATCATAAAGGCGGATGCTTTATATTTTCTATAATATATGCATCTTAGGAGTTTTTTCTGGATTTTTTCCACCATCTCTGAGTGGAGTACTGTTTGGGGATTCCAAATTGTTGATGCATACTCTAGTTTTGATCTGACAAATGAATTGAACAGAAGGATGCCCACATCCCATTTGAATTCTTTGGAATTTCTCAGTACAAAGCTCAGTTTTCGATTTGCATCTCTAGTTATATAATCTATGTGACCGTTGAACTTGAAATTATATATAGTGAATATTACTCCCAGGTCTTTAATTTTCTCTAGCTTGTCTAATTTGGTTTCATTTATAGTATATTCACTTTGGATGATACATTTTTTGCGTGTGAATGACTTGCTTTTGCATTTCCCTCGTTGAGCCTTAAATCGTTTGCTTTACAAAATGAAGAGATAGCATCTAGGTCTGTCTGAAGGTTCAAACAGTCGGTCACGTTGATGACCTTATATAGTTTCAAGTCATTTGCATATAATAGGAATTTTGATGATTTTATATAATTACCTATATCGTTAATGAATATGACGAATAATAGTGGCCCCAAAATTGAGCCTTGAGGTAGGTTATTCTCGATTTTTTCCCATTAAATGAGACAAATTGATCTCGGTCTGTTAGGTATGATTTCATTAGCCCTACCAAAGATTCATTAATGGAATAATTTTTCAGTTTAGAGATCAGTGTTCCGTGGTTAACTTTATCGAAAGCCTTCGCTAGGTCTGTGAATATCACATCTACTTGTTGCCCTTTGTCTATTGAGGGTGCTATATCTTTGCTGAATACCATAAGGTTTGTCGATGTTGAATTGCGCTTTACAAATCCATGTTGTTCTATACATATCACATTTTCAATATGCCCATAAACTCTATTATATTGGATGGTGACGGAAGTACTGTCACAGGTCTATAACTTATTATCATGCTGTGATTACCAGACTTGTGAATTGGGATAATACGACCTATTTTGAATCGCTTTGGAAATACACCGCTTTGAACCGTATTAAAAATTATAGCCAGAGGCCCTTTCAGAATATCCATATAGCATTTGAAAAAGTAGGGTGGAATGCCATCTACGCCTGCCGATGATTTTGGTTTTAATGACTTCATTGCACTGCATATTTCTTGTTCAGTGATAGTAGATATAATCAGTTCTTGAAGGTTTATATTATGATTGATTTCATTGCTTACTGGAGGGTTATTGTTGTAAAGTGATTGAAAGAACTCCGCGAAAGCATTTGATATATCTTGATCATCCGTAATAGTTTCATTATTGTGTTTAAAGTTATTTGCTATTTTATTATCTTTCTTTTTTTTGTTTATATAAGAAGAAGAAGAATTCCTTAGAATTTGAGCTAATATTACTCTCGATTGTTCGTAAGTATTCGTGTTCGCATTGGGTAATTAATGTTTTTACTTTTGTCCTCAATTCCCGGAATTTCGCCCTGTACTCATTTTGCCTCGGTGATGTACGTTTTGATTTTCTAAAGTATATTTGCTTGACTCTAATCGCTATTTTGAGTGCCGCATTATACCAGATAGGATATTCGTTTTTGACTTCACTTTCCTTCTTTGGAAGGCATGCAGCAAAGATAGCGTTTAGTGCTGTATAAAAACTATCTACAAGTTCATCTGTGTCCCTAGTCATATTGACTTGGTTGGTGGTAGAGTTTATAAAAATCCCCTTTTTTGAAATTGTAAGTATATTCTTCTGTGTTGTCTCTGTCTGTGTCACTTGCTACGGTTTTCTGTAGAGTGAAAGATATCTCTAATGGAGGATGATACTTGTCCATGAAATCAATGAGACCTAAATCAGCCTCTGTAACTTCGGCTCCAACCAAATCATTTGCAAAATATGTAGATTAAGATTTGAAATGCCTTTATAAATTACTTGTTGCATTAAATTTCTTTTTCTAATTTTTATCATATCCATTATGTTCCCAAAAACGTGTGTTTCCCATATATTTATTCATTACCAATACTGATAACACTCCATAAGATCCTATATAAACAAAGTGAAGTCAAGAAAATCAGTCTGTGCTTTTTCAGTTGAAAACCATTCTGCTGTCGGTCGTCAACGCGAGTTGGATTTTTAATATGAAAATTTAGAAAATTGCCCTGGCTAAACTCCCCGTGAGTTATTTTTTCCATCCACGCGCGTGTCTACCGCTTTGGAGTCAGGAGAGAGCGAAATACTAAGTTCTAGGTATTTTGAAAACAAACTAATACTTCCTAACACTTCCCTTATGAAAGCAAAGCTTCAGTAAATTTCAATACTAGAAAACAAAATTATTTGTATTCGAATTTATTTGAAATTGATACTAAGTAAAAATATCTTTATCAGATTTATTACCTATATCTGAATGCTATACAAAAGGATTTATCAAACAAAAATTTCTCCAACAGATTTATTATCTCATAGAATGAAAATATTCGTAGTTTGATTTTTAAAAGAAAAACTGATCACGAAAGATTTAACACAACTAGTTTCTCGTCGTATTTTCTGGCCGTGTGCACACAGACAGACAATTCGTGTATTTTCTGCGTCCACAGAAAACTACAGAAATCTCCCTAGCTGTTCGCTAATGGAATCAGCTTTATCTCCTCCTGAAATAAACCAATACACAATTCGAAGTTTCTCCGTCCTTTAGTAAACAATCGAATGTGATATTTTATACCCCTAATTTTGGAATCGCGTTTCCTATCTGAATTCTGAAATTTATATAAAAGCCTAATATCTCCAAGTCAGGACCCTGCATTGAAACTTCATTCGGTTTCGGACCTGTAGAACTTGTTACGGAGCCCTAAACTACGTAACACAGAATTAACGTTTTTCGAATCGCGCCTATTACCTGAGATTATCTATAGACCGCAATCTCAGGACTCGTGCACCCTTCCGTGAGTGATTACGATTTCTTAGAATCCAATGAGCCCTGTCTCCAGCTCGGCTGTCAGAGGGTTCGTTCAAGACTTCTAAGCGAAGGGTAGGAATGGTAGTGGGTAGGATCAGTAAAGGTGAAACTTCAACTTTATTTTCCGCTACCAGCTGAACTCGTTCCGATGCGAAGTGTTTCATAGAATTCCTTTCGAAGGCTTTTTGTGGCTCGCCTTCATACAAACTTTGAACTACTACGGTAAAAGAAAGACTGGCATCAATTTCCCCCTGAGCATGTACGAAGAAATTAATCCAAATTTGCAACGTTAAAAAAGATTCGATTAATAGACTGGCTTCTCTGCATCCACAGCGAAGACGACTGGACTACTAGACTCTTGAGTGAGACTGAACTGGTGTTCGATCCGCTCGCCCGCTTTTATAATACGGCTAGCTGAACAACGCGCTCTAATTGGCTAGAATTCGCCGTGAAGGCGTTTCCGCATCTGTTTTGTGAAAATCGAAGTTTTCAATAGCAAAACTCGATTATTTACTGAAATGAAATATATTTTTGAATGTAAAATATTTTTGTAATTCTAAATGAAAAATAATTTTTTTAAAAGTGTAATTTCTGAGCCAAAATGCGCCCTTTAGGAATTTAACAGTCTTTTCTTTTTGTTTGTGGTATATGAAAGCTTCTAAGAAGGACGAGCGTCCTGATAAGGACTAATTTTTTTGTTCTGGCCGTAGCTTTTATTTCCATCACACATATTACAACAGTTATTTTAGGCACTTGCTAGCCTCGATATCTACTGGATTTACATTTGGTATTGGCCCTAGCCTACTGTGTATAATAACTACCTTAAACTAGGTTTATCGTCTCGGATTTCAAATTTTTTTCTGGTAGGTGATAAAAATAACAAATTCCACTCGAGACATACCTCGAGTAGCAAATAAAAAAAACATTTATCCACGAATTTCTACTTGACTTTAAAACCACCATACAGTTTCATTTCTCATAACAAAACGCGAATCTCGATGAAGTTTAAAGCTAAATATATACATACTAGGTGTTCTTTGAACACTTTACCAAGGTGGTGAAACGTCAAATTTCCCACTAACAATAATTACTTACATTTTAACGGAATAAAAAGCATATTTATATATATACAGTGATACTCTAGAACTCAGAGTTCACCACTCTCCGTCCTCGACGTCGGGCGTCGGTCTCGAGGTTATTACACGCCTCCGGTAGGCTCTTTTCTACAAATGCCCCCTCTTGGTGCGGAAAAAACATCCTCTCGTTATCGACACTACTATCGATCCCTGTGCTCTCGCCGGTCGGATTGCGCGGCAAAAAATCGGGGAACAAGGTTCAACTTCCCCAGCACGTGATAGATGCTGAAAGAATATTCTTGTAAAAGCAGGGCCCAGCTAGTGAGCTTTGCTTTTTCGTCCTTCATCTTATCTAGCCACAGTGAGGCTGAATTTTCGGTAAACAATTTAAATGGGGCATCCAGTAAGAAGTGCCGCCACTTACGGACTGCCCATTCACCGCCAAACACTCTATTTCGTTGATATGATATCGCTTTTCTGTCTTGTTCAACTTAGAACTGGAATAAGCGACCACATCTCTATGACCCTCTGGCCCTTCTTGATACAACACCGCTCCGATGCCCACATAGCTCGCATCTGTCTGCAAACAGAAAGGTCGAGTTGGGTCCGGCCTTGCTAAATTTAGAGGTCGTGAAACCAACCCTTTGATTTGTTTAAAAGCACTTTCCGCCTCCGCAATCCACTTAAACTTTCGATTTTTGTCAATCAGATCGGTCAGAGGGGCTGCCACCTCAGAGAAGTGAGGGATTATTCCCTTAGCCATCCTGCCGTTCCTAAAAAACCACGCAATTGGCGAATCGACTTAGTCGGATATTCTAGCGTATTCGCTACCGAATCCTCCTGTGGTTGGCAGATACAACTCGACCCAGGTATCCTTTTGTCCGAACGGGCACTTCTTTGGCGAAAGCCAAAGCCCATGGACACGTAACCGCTCTAAGACTAGTTGAAGGTGATCGATGTGTTCCTCCAAGTTATTGGAGTACACAATTATGTCATCAAAGTATACTTTGCAAAAAGTATCGGTATACCCAGCAAGCACTGCCCCCATCAACTTCAGAAAAACTGACGGTCTATTTCGAAGACCGAAACCTAAAACTTTAAATTCGTATACCGACCCATTTGGCGCTCCAAAGGCGGTATACTTCCAAGAATTCTTGGCCAACAGCGTTTGCCAAAATCCATTTCGAAGGTCCAATGAGGTAAAATGTCGCTTTACCAATCTCACGGACGGTTTCTTGGATGGGCGGGAGGTTTGGTGCTTCGGGAATAATTAACTTATTAATTTCCCTGTAGTCCACACAAGTTTCCCGTCCTTTTTTGGTACCAAAACCACCGGACTACAATATTTGCTTTGGCTAGGTACTACTACACCTGCTTCTAGTAATTTGTCGATTTCCTCGATCACAATCCGTTTCCGTTCTTCCGACATTTTGAACTAACGGCATTGTCTGAACGGGTTTTCTTCTCTCACCTTTATTTCGTGAAGCACCGCTTCCGTAATCAGGTTGCCTAATCGTTTCAGTAAATACGTCAGGAAATTCTTTGACTACTTTTAAGATTTCCGACTTTGTGTCTAGTGAAAATTGTTCATCCGAAAATTCGGGCACTGACAATTCACTAAATCTTTTCTTGGCCACTTGGCTGAAAAAAACCGTCTGTCGGGCCCTCTTCCCGAAATATATACACTTCCGTGTAACGTCTACTATCGCCGCATTCTCAGCGAGAAAAGGCATACCTAAAATTACTTTCTCATTTAACTGGCTCAAAATAGTGGCTTTTACCGCATATTCTTGGCCTTCAATCTCAATTGGCACTTCCAAATGGCCCAAACTCCTACTCGTCGAATTCTGACATCCTAACTGGATTACTGTCGAGTTGGTAACCCCAAAAATCTCTATCCGGAAATACGTCAGGTCTAATAAAGTTCACAGAAGCGCCAGTTCCACTAATGGCTGTATTACTGACCCCCAATTTTTACGAAAATACGAGGCAACTGTCTGCCTAAAACCTCTTCTTCCGTAGAATCATAGTGCTCAGACTCATCCAAGACTGACACATAATTTCTCTCAGAACTACCCATTCCACTTCCTACATTCAAAGAACTATCCGGTTCTACAATGTTTGCAAGCAATGGACGGCTTTAATTTCTAGAGGGGGCCCCGCCGTTCACTGACCGCCCTCTCTGGCATTTCCCGAACTCGGAAACCCATTTCCACCTATTACACGGCCTCCACCGCTATTAATTCCTACCGTTTCACGTATAGGCATATTTCTACCCATATTCTGTGAATTCCCTTCCGGAATATTACGATTAGAACAATTTTGGTTCCAGTAATTTGAATTCGTATTATTCGCAGGCATCGCCTGGCGATAATTCATATTCCTTTCTGAATTATTACGAATACTCGAATCCTGGTTCGAATTATTAGAAATATTTTTATGCTGGTTTGAATTCGAACTCGACTTGGTTGCTTTCAAATCTGCCTCGGTTGCTTTCAAATCCACCTCAATCCCTGAGCACAACTGTATGAACTCTTCGACATTGTTTAAAGTCGTCCTACCCCTCAAAAACACACGAATCGGTGGTGCTACTAATTCTGAAATTAGTCTGTATTTTCTTCAGAGTAATTCGGAATAATTCTGTTAGCTAATGTCAATTTCTCGATTATAAAATAATCTACTTTTTCATTCTCTAACTGCGGCTTCCCATATAATTTACTCATTAATTTTGCCAGTATTTCGGGGCTATCAAACCTACCGAAAAACCTCCTGACAAAAAAATACCAATTTAACGCTACCTGGCCATGATGGTTCACCCATTGTGCGGGTTCCCCTTTTGATTGAGCTTTTACAATGTAAAACCACTCATCATTCGGAATATCAAATTTCAATAATTCCTGCTCTATATTCCCGCGAATACTGGAAGTCTCTGCCGGTCTATCCTTCGATTATTTCCTTGGCTTATCATTTGAGCGAGAAGCCCTGCTAAGCGAGAGATAGGATCTATAGTATCCGCTGTATATCCATTATTTGCAAAAGTCTGGTTTTCATTTGAAAACGAAACTTTGCGAATATTTTCGTGATTTTCTGGGCGCCATTATTCTGATCCTTATTATTTCGATCCCGAATTACCGAGGACCGATAGGAAGGTGTGAAATCTCGTATTTCCTCTATATTGGAAATATCCGAATTCTTTCCCAATGTTACCGTTGTATCTCTATGCGAAAAAGCACAAGTCGGTAGCTTATCTAAAGTGTTCCACTCCGAACCTAGCAATTCTGAAATATTTCCGTCTTTTATTCTCATTCAAAATACGTTCTATTTCGGAAGCCTTCCACACTCTTGGATTACTATCTAGAAAAAGCATCCTCCGCAATGCCTCGCTTTGTTATCGATTTCCTTATTCGGAACCTCGTAAACATTTTGTGCGAACAAATTGAAAAACTCCTCATTCCAATCTTCAGTCAATGACTGATATCAAATATTTTTTTCTTCTCGTAGCCCGATATTCCTATCCGCGACGTTCACATGCTCGGAGAAAGCGTTCCCCTGATCCCTGCGATTCATAACGTTTTAGTCGTCTTGAAATTCATCATTTCCGCGAAATTCGTTATTTTGCTCAACATTACGATACTGAGGGTGTGAAGATACCCCAAAATTTGCCCCACGTTGAGCGCCATGTTGGTTGTCAACGCGAGTTGGATTTTTAATATGAAAATTTAGAAAATTGCCCTGGCTAAACTCCCTGTGAGTTCTTTTTTCCATCCTCGCGCGTGTCTACCGCTTCGGAGTCAGGAAAGAGCGAATTACTAAGTTCTAGGTATTTTGAAAACAAACTAATACTTCCTAACACTTCCCTTATGAAAGCAAAGCTTCAGTAAATTTCAATTCTAGAAAACGAAATTATTTGTATTCGAATTCATTTGAAATTGATACTAAGTAAAAATATCTCTATCAGATTTATTACCTATATCTGAATGCTATACAAAAGGATATATCAAATAAAAATTTCTGTAACAAATTTATTATCTCATAGAATGAAAATATTCGTAGTTTGATTTTTAAAAGAAAAACTGATCAGGAAAGATTTAACACAACTAGAGTCTCGTCGTATTTTCTGGCCGTGTGCACACAGACAATTCGTGTATTTTCTGCGTCCACAGAAAACTACAGAAATTTTCCTAGCTGTTCGCTAATGGAATCAGCTTTATCTCTTCTTGAAATAAACCAATACACAATTCGAAGTTTCTCCGTCCTTGAGTAAACAATCGAATGTGATATTTTATACCCCTAATTTCGGAATCGCGTTTCCTATCTGAATTCTGAAATTCATATAAAAGCCTAATATCTCCAAGCCAGGACCCTGCATTGAAACTTCATTCGGTTTCGGACCTGTAGAACTTGGTACGGAGCCCTAAACTATGTAACACAGAATTAACGTTTTTCGAATCGCGCCTATTACCTGAGATTATCTATAGACCGAAATCTCAGGACTTGTGCACCCTTCCGTGAGTGATTACGATTTCTTAGAATCCAATGAGCCCTGTCTCCAGCTCGGCTGTCAGAGGGTTCGTTCAAGACTTCTAAGCGAAGGGTAGGAATGGTAGTGGGTAGGATCAGTAAAGGTGAAACTTGAACTTTATTTTCCGCTACCAGCTGAACTCTTTCTGATGCGAAGTGTTTCATAGAATTACTTTCGAAGGCTTTTTGTGGCTCGCCTTCATACAAACTTTGAACTACTACGGTAAAAGAAAGACTGGCATCAATTTCCCCCTGAGCATGTACGATGAAATTCATCCAAATTTGCAACGTTAAAAAAGATTCGATTAATAGACTGGCTTCTCTGCATCCACAGCGAAGACGAATCTCTTCGAAGCTTGGAAAAGTGTCCTATGGACTAAGAATAATCACTAAACATCTAGAAAAGCAAGCAGCTTTATCTCTTTATTTTGCAAATTTTGAATCTGTCATGAGATACGGAATAATTTTTTGGGGATCCAATAAGAACACAAATAGAATATTTGTTATTCAAAAAAGAGTAATGACAATAATCAATTGCAAACATTATAATGACTCTTGTCGAACAGTTTTTAAGGATAATAACATCATGACTGTTTATGCTCTGTACATTTTTGAATGTTTGATGTATTTGTTTAAAAATAGAGAACTTTTTAATCTAAATGCCACAGAACATAGAACACGAATATAACACTAGGAGGCACGACTTCATTTATCCATATCATACATTAAGACTTACTGAAAAATCTCCCTATTATATAGCAATTAAATTTTACAATAAGTTACCAGTACTTGTGAGACGTTCTGCTAGTATCAATCAATTTAAGAAAAACATCAAAAAGATACTTGTAGATCTAGAACCCTATTGTGTTGAGGATTTTTTAAAACATCAGTTTTGAAATATCATTGTGTGTGACGTCATTTTATTACATGTTGTAATTGTTTTTTATACAAATAATTGTAGCATTTTTTTAAAATAAACATTATTATTATTATTATTATTTTGACCAAAAAAATATCAATCGGACGATTGCCAATTTTACAGTTATTTTACCATAGGGAAAGTGTTATGTGAAACAATGACTATTGGAATGAGATGAAACAACAAAATCCCACCTAAATAAAATATCTTGAGGCATGCGCATTCTTTTATGAGCACCCGTTTTGTAGATTCAATTTTTACTTGTTTTGGCTTCACAGAGACTGTCCTTATTATCATTATCATAGTTAATAAATATATGGTGTTTGCAAAATAAATTGTAATTTTTTGGTCTTGTTTCAATTGCTGTATAATAAGAATAATAATACTATGATCTTTGATTGATTAAGTTCTTTTGAAATTTGGTTAATATTTTTTGCAGAATCCTGCAGAAGTTGGATTACCTGAAGGAGAAGCAGTAGTTGCAGCGGTACAACATACGGGTTCTACTACAAATGTCCACCCTTGGCTGAGCTCTATGGTGAATTATGCACAGCCTGTCAAATTCCAGGGATTTGATGTGGCTGAAGGTAAGCTTTTACCATCGACCCTTCAAAAATTGTTCATGTGTTATGCGAAACTTCGGGTATTTTCTAATTTTGCTGTGGTATAATTATATTTGTAGGAAAATCAAGAAACAATCAAAAACACAAGGGGATAATGAAACTAGCTCTGATATGCACAAATTATATTATCTTGATCTACTAACATAATAAATCAAAATGTATGTGATATAGTTCTTCATAAAATGAAGAGGCAATTAATAAAACATCAATTTAATTATGAGCAAATTTCCTTAGCTCTGGTTTCAATATTCCATTTCCCTAGAAAAACTAGAATTGTCTTTAACCCAAAAGGTAGGACCTTATACACAAAACTACGGCCATTGTATAAAAACACAGTGTATTGCCAACTACCCCTATCCATGAGAATCTGTCAATAACAAAGTCAAATTTAAAGAAGTATAACATGAACAATTATGGAATCTTTGTAGCAATTCCTTAATAGCGAGAACATTTTCAAAATCTGAAACCATTCTATTATTGATTTCACTGGCATCTAGGCAAATCTGAACATTACCACATTTTTTTCTTTGCCACAGCCATAAGACTTGTATATGGCAAAAATGGCTATAGGCTATAGGTCTAAGGGAAAACAAGACCAGGTAGGATTTCTCTACAAAGGAGTTTGATCTTTCAAAATAATCCTATTTTTAAAAAAAACTGTGTTGATATTGATTGTTCACTGAATAATGCTACCTATGTCAGCGACAGTTTTTCCGACTTTCTTTCTTCTGATAAATTTAGTATACATGGGCTGACTTTCTTCAACTAGTTTTTTTACATCAGAAATAGAGTGCTTACTAATTGGAATGTTTAAGACTTCAAATTCGTTAGGCTCCAGGTGACACTCCTTGAATTCTCGGATTGTGGTAAAGGAAACCTCAAGGAGTAGCTGCAGAGTTAGTAATTCTAACAATTTTGTCTGAAAACAAATATTACAATAGTATCCATTCAGCCAATCTATCCCAAGGGTGAAGGGTCATATTAAATTTTGAATAAACAGCATATATAGACCAAGAAAATTAAACATCAAATCAAAATTTTGAGAAAGTTCCGGATTTTTTTTATAAGTTACTTGGAAGTATCTAAAAACGATTAATGAAAGTCATTTGTTTCCAATCCCCGAGGAGGGATGGAAAAAAAACTTTTTTTTAAGATTATGCAAAAGGGGTAAGATTAAGAAGAAATTATCCCAAATAAAAGTTGAAGAGTATAAAATTTTACATCAAATGGTTTCCTGTCTTTTTTTGCTATTATTAAAATTAACAGAGTTGCTAAACTGTCACCCTTCAGGATGATAGTTTAGCAACGGTCTTCAATTTGGCAACACCGCGCGGACCTCTTCAATGTTTTATTCTCGAACCGAAAACAATGAAAATAATATGAAAGTGCAGTCGTAACCAAAGACATATTCAAATTCAAATATGTCTCAAAAAATCGTAGATCCTCAGAACCTTTTTTGTTTATGCTGAAAAAAGCGTTTGACTATCCACGAAACTATTTTCAAAAATGTTTATTGTAGTATATGGGATTTATTAAAAAAACATTAATTCAATATTGTAGAAAAAATACATTTAATTTTTTAAATTTAAAATTTCATAAAATATTTTAAATTTCCATCTCATTAGATGTACTGGTGTTACTGACAGCTTTCTTCTTCTTTATCTTCATAGTCATCGTCCACAAAAACAAATCGTGTTTTTGAAGTATTATCGCAGCTTTGACCATGGCAAGTTTTACAAAATTAATTACACTTCATGTCACGTTTTTCACAACTATATCTCGCTGAAGCAAAAAATCTGTAAAGGAAATAATACAAAATGTATATATCTTCATAATGATCTAAAATGATGAAATTCCATGAAAATAAGTCCTTACTTCCTTTGACAAGTCCTTTGAACTGATGTTTTTAGCAGCCAGCCTTTCTGTATTTTTTTACGTTTATTTCACCCCAAAATACACATAGTGTTACATAGGGACACCTCTATTACTAAGAATAACAATTTTGCCCTTCATGGGCGTGTCAATAAATAATCACTATATCTACAGGTAAACATATAAGAAATTCACTACAATTAATGAGTCGACACAATAAAATAGTTAAATATATGTATCACAGTTAAATAGTTAAATGTATTACAATATAATATTTAGTTAGATATATCTTAGTAGTAGAAATCCGTTATTTGGTTTCAGATGATGACTATATATATAATATTACGGTCTACTATATTTTCAGAGGATATATAAGGGTTTCAGTTGATGACTATATATATAATATTACGGTCTACTATATTTTCAGAGAATATATAAGGGGAGGTGTTTCTTCACAGTGATTTAAAATTTGTTTACATTCAATTTTTTCATGTTGTAGGGTAAGTTTGTTATATTCTATTGCTCCTTTATATAACAGTGAATTCAGGCCATGACGTGAGCATATTTGTGGTAAAGATATATCTTTGTATTGCCGAGTTTCATATGGATGGATTTCATGTCTCATATGGAACCCTATTTGAGTGTGCCTCACCTGATTCAATACTTGATGAATAAATTCATTAACTTTCACCACATAAAGGCTATCCAAGGATCTAATATTATATTTGTTAAACAGGTCTGATGTTGTAAATCTCATTGGTAATTTTTACAGATTTTTCATGGCTTTGTTCTGTAGTGTTTTCAGTGGTGTTATATAACTCTCAAAAGTTGAACTCCAGATAATTATTAGGTATTCCAAATGGGAGTGAACTAGGGAGAAACTGACCTCAATAGATATTTTGGCACAGTATAACTTAATCTCCTAAGAACACCCACTGGTCCGATAATTTGTTTGCGTATATATTCAATGTGCTCATGCCATGAAAGCTTCTCGTCTATAATCAAACCAAGAAATTTAATTTTACCAGAGTATTTCATAGTACTATTTCCAAAAGATATTTCTTTTTTGGTGTTATCAGGCACCTTACATTTATCAATCCACATGAAAGACGATTTATACAAATTGAGGGTCAACTTATGGCAAGATAACTATTCGGCCAAGCACTGGAGGTCTTCTTTGATGTTCTGGGAGATGGCGTCACGTGTTTCTATAAAAGTATACAATTGTTGTGTCAGCAGCATACAGTCTGACTTCCCCCCTAATATTTATGTTCGCTAAGGAGTTTATGTAAATGAGGAAAAGGTGGGTCCTAGGATCGATCCCTGTGGTACACCACAGGTAATTTTTTCCTTTTCACTAAGGTATGAACCGCATTGAATGACTTGTTTTCTACATGATAGGTAATCACGAAACCATGTGAGATCCATCTCCCGAACACCAATCATTCTAATTTTTTCCACTAAGATATCGTGATTAACCGTGTCAAAGGCTTTACACAGGTCAAGAGACACTAGGGCACACTTTTTGTTTTTGTCAATTTTCATTTGTATTTCCGATATCAGATCAGCAGCAGCGCTGGTGGTGTCACTTGACTTGCGAAAGCCGTACTGTGACTTGGTCAGTATTTTCTTCAAGGTATTCCAATAGTTGCTTGTTCACAACTTTCTCAATTATTTTTGATGGTATTGGTAGCACTGATAAAGGGCGATAGTTGTTGAGGTCCTCTTTATCGCCGGACTTATACGTAGGTGATAATTTCGCTATTTTGAGAACTTCTGGTACTTTACCTCATGATAAGGACTGGTTTATAAGTTTACACAAAACACTTTGTATTTCACGTTTACACTCTTTCACAGTATTCATTCCAATCTGATCCCATCCTGGTGCCTTGGATGTATCCAATACATCTATTATTTTACCTATATCCTCCTGCGTTACTGGGGTGAATGATAATCTGGCATCACAAGTTGCTTCCTTTGTGGGGTCTATGTTTTGATGTGTGATTCTTGCGGCAAGTTTTTCCCCAATTCCAACAAAATAGTTGTTCATATAGTTAGACTTCTTCCAGGCTCGTGATGGTCTCATTGGTATGTGTATTTATAGAAGAGATATGGTTTGTATATGTTGTTGACCCATTACTAATGATTTTGTTTATGATTTTCCGTGTTTTCTTTTGATTCCCAATTGTTCTGTTGGAATTTTCTTCATAATATTTCTTTTTCGCATTTTTTATTTCAGTTTTTACATATTTTTGAGCGATTTTGTGTTGGTTGGAGAAATATTCATTAATTGGAAACTTTTTTTTTTTCATATAGGTACTCTTGATGTTTTATCGCTCGTAATACTTCGAGGGAACCAGGGTTTGGAGTCTTTCCTGAATTTGTTTTTACATCTTCGATGGGAAGTGTTTTTTTCAAAACAATTAGCTATTTTTCCATAGTTTACATCTATGACAAGGGTGTCCAAGTAATTTCTGTCAACCTCTAAGAGGTCTTGCTTTAATCTCTCCAGATCCAGATTCTTTTAATGTAGAACTTTTCAGCTTGTTTGCAGATCTCAATGCTCAATTTCAGAATTTGTAGTTCGTGATCAGTAATACTGTTGCTTATTATTGCCAGTTCTGATGAAGCAGTGACTTTTGAACTGATTAATACATGGTCAATAAGTGTTTGGGAGTAGCCAGTGATTCTTGTGGGAATAGTTTCATTGACTAATTGAAACCCGTTTGTCGCACAGATATCTTTGTAGGTGGGTACTACTCATGGATTGTCAATTATATTTATATTGATGTCACCCATAATGATCACTTCTTTATTTCCCGTATCACTTCAAACAATCAATAATAAATCCTGTATTCAAAGCAGGTGACAAAACAAAAATAAATAACTACAGACCAATAAGTGTATTAAACAACTTCGGTAAAATCTTTGAAAAAACCTCAAAAATCGTTAAATGGAGTTCCTCAATGCTAATCAGATATTGAATGATTATCAATTTGGTTTTCGGGCTGGTAAATCAACAAGTGATGCCATGTACACTGTAGTGAATGAAATTATAAGCAAGTTGAACAAGAATAGAAAATGTATAGGGGTCTTTCTAGACCTGGCAAAAGCATTCGACACTGTGAACCATCAGAAACTCCTTTCTATTCTTGAAACAAATGGGATTCGTGGTACTGTGTTAGATGTTTTCCGCCATTATTTAGATAATAGACAACAACAAGTTGAAGTCCATGACTCGCTAAGTGTCCCAACTACCGTCAAGTTAGGTGTACCTCAAGGAACGGTACTGGGACCAGTACTCTTTCTACTCTACATCAATTCAATGCTTTCACTATCAAATGCTAAAATTGTTTCCTATGCTGATGACACTGTGATCTTATTCGTGGGTGATTCCTGGTCACCAGCTAAATTACACGTCCAAAGAGAACTAAACATAATAACGGATTGGCTAAATGCCTTCCAGCTATCTCTGAATGTTGAGAAAACACACTATATAGCTTTTTCTGCCAATAATGCAAATAGGCCAGAGTTCCGGAATATTAGCATCACTAATCTAAATAGAAACATCACAGAAGTTAGCCAAATCAAATACTTAGGCATTATAATCGACAAAAATCTCAGGTGGGAAACTCACATCAACTATCTAACAACAAAACTCAGAAAACTGATTTACAAATTTTATATACTGAGAGAGATACTGTGGATTAAACTGTTGCTTATAATTTACAAATCACTTGTGGAGTCACTTCTACGTTATGGAATACTAGTGTGGGGTGGTCTGTATGACGAAAAAAACGATCCTTGACAAATGCACTGTATTCTCCAGATATACTTTATATTCGGTCATTATATTTTTTAACAATTTTAATATCTGCCTATAAGAGTGGTCATTGTCAGCAAACATTCAATCATGGTTACAATACACGTGGCACGTTGAACCAACTACTCGTTACACCACTTAACAACAAGAACATTAGTCACTGTTTTGTAACATATATTCAACCTAAAGCATATAATCTATTACCTCTCGCCACTCGTAAATATGCTAACCTCAAGAAATTCACTTCAGCCATTAAACTTTATATCTATAGTAATTATAGGGACTTCTTGAGAATTATAGAAACATAAAAAAAATTATATTTATTATTATTCACCAACTTACAGCCATGTTAACTGCACTGTTGAATTTTGATTCACACAATTACTGCCTATTGTAATATGTTTTTACTCTGTTCCTATTAACCCTCCATTTTTATATTGTTTATACTACTCCGTTCCTTCTTCCTATTTCTGACTTTAAATTGTCTATGTTTTCATGTTATGCTGTTTTGTTTCTGTTTCTTTTTTCTCACTACACAATACAAGTGTGTACTCACTTAGAGTGTGTGGGGAAAAAAACATTTGAACTTTTTTTTTCTAGTTATTATCAGTAGTATTATAATTGATTTGTATTGTAGGAATGTATAGCAAAACGGCTAAATAAATAAATAAATAAATGAAAAAAAATCCATCTAGAGAAGATGCATTCCCATCTTCTGATGCGAAGTAAACGTATTTGTTAGATTTGCCAGTTCCTCATCTAAAAAGTCCAGAAAATGTTTGTTGTCACTTGATGGTGGGTTATAAATGGCTCCAATATACCTATTACAGTTTTTCAGGTAGAGTAGAATATATGACCAATTTCCTCGACTGATAATCTTGATCACATTGAATTCTATGGACTGTTTCACAAATATGGCAGCTCCCCTCCTCGTTTTTCCTGACTTGCAAATACTGCTTTATATCCCGGTAAGTTGTATTTTTCTTCCTCCTTCATCCGCCACGTTTCAGAAATGACAAGAACGGTTACGTTTTCAATTTTATCAAGCATTATTTCAAGTCTTTCAAGTTTGTTTTTTATAGATCTAGCGTTCATGTACATGATTTTCACACCTTGGGCATTAGGATATTCTTTCCTTTTGTTATCGCAGTTATAACTGCAAAGTTCACTATAGGTTTTTACGGTCTTGGCAGATGTCAGAGATGTAGTATCTATAGATGATTTTTAGAAAATTAATCTGGTACCTAGTTTCTTCCAAGAAGTTCTTCAATTTGAAGGGGTTTAACTATTCAGATAGCTCTAGTATCTTCCGATTCACAACAATAGACGTGTCCATTTTTTATCCATACAAATTTGAAGTATTTCTCTGTTTTGAGCTTCTTTGCTTTGTTAAACAGTGCTCTTGTCTCTCTGTATTAATCATGTTAGAGCTCCATTTCATTATATTCTCCGCTTTCAGTACCATATTCTTCTTCATTTTCGTCATCATAATGTGTTTCTGCTTCTTCTTCATATCTTCTTCTTTATCTTCACTTTCATCTTCCTCAAGAACGAAGAGCGTTTTTGAAGCATAATCGCAGCTCTGACCCTGACAACTTTTACAATATTGATTGCATTTAAAACCACTTTTTTACAACTACATCTTGCTAATGCACAATTAGCTTTACAGCTACAAAAACCTGCAAGAAATACAATAAAAGACTAATATTATATTCTCATTTGTATAATAAATTAATCTTTCTTTATTAATTCCTTCGGTGCTGGCTCGGTTGTTGACATTATTGGTATCATTATGAATAGAGTTTTTCTCCAACCCTATTCCTCTGGATTTAAATTGTGGCCCAACCACTATTTGATTTGATAATATACTCGTTTAGTATGTTCACGTAAATCTGATTCTGTCGGTAGTAACCCCAGTAGCACACCAATATTTTAAAAATATTATAATAACATATTGGCCCAATAAAGAAAAGGCGAGATTTGTTTTTAAAGGTACAATATATTTCTTCCATATTTAACCTTCATTGAAAATACACATTATACCAATATATTCTAGATATATTGGACCTACAGTGGGAAAACATATTGGTCCAATCACTTTTCTCAATGTAGGTACAATATACCTGTAACATATTGGTCCAATTGATTTTTTCACTGTAGGTACGATATTCCTTAAACATATTGTCCCAATATACCTGTACAGCGATATGGACTTATTAATTTCCGAATCGGTGGCGTTCGTAAAACGTTTGCGAACAGCTTCTGGAAAGAAATTTTATCTGTCATATATAAAATTTTCATATTGATGGTTAACAGCTGTGAAGCAAGTTAATTTCTGAAAAGACAGCTTTTCTTTCTTAGCGGTGCCTGAGTGAAGCAAAGCCACTTCTCTGGATAAGAGTTTCTTCATTGATAAGAAAATAGCTTTGTGAGTAGTGTCTCCTCCACAGAGATACAACCGTTTGCTCTAAAAAACAACAGCAACATTTCAACTATTTGTGTATCATATTTTCAACATGATTCATAAATACCAGCACTTCTTCCATAGACCTTTTAACACTTCTATATTTCGCATTATATTTTTTGTCTGCCATAGATGCGTATACCTACCGAGAAAAACAAGAATTATTTTTCTCTGTATTTTTTTAACTTTGTATATTCTTAGGAAAAGCTGGTTGAGAAAAGGTAGGTCAAAAACATGAAATGTATCTTTAAATCTTCACTGGCATTCATCAATGGTTATCATCCTAAGAAATCAAAACATTTCTAATTTCTTTGTACCTAATATGGTTACTTTTCATAAGAATTTCAATCAAAATACAACATTAAAACACTAATAATATATATATATATATATATATATATATATATATATATATATTATTATAAAAATCTATGGAGAAACAGAAATTCATTTTGAGAATAAGAATATTTGGTAGAAATATTTTTTACATTTGATATATTTTAAAGGTAGGTATCTTAATTAAAAAATAGGTGAGATGAATATTATTAATGAAGTTTGTGTAGTCATCTTTATTTGAGGTTAGAGCAAAGATTATATAGGTGCCTATTTCTTTGATTGAATGAGTATAAGCTCCCATCTGGTAGCATGGTATAAGCATGGAAATAGTGCTAGACGTTTTGAATTGAATAAATAGTCGATATTTGACTTTGCTAACGTATTTGGAAGTTAAGGAAAAACACGCCGAACCATATCCATCCATTTCAACTGAAATAAATTGTTATTACCTTAGTGGGTGGTGTGAATTTCGTCACTTGAACTTTCTTAATACTTATCACTATATAATCACTGAGAATAGTATAACAATTCGCATGCACCTAACTTCTTTCCGAAAGAAATCAGGAAATCACAGCGGAACTACACATAACCTTCACACAAATCAACATATTTTGTTTTGAGCCGGTGTGCTGCGCACGGCGTTCGCGAGTTTCCAGCCGTTAGCAACAGCACGTATGAAGCTTTGTTGCCATATGCACCTTCTTTCTGCTGTTTCAGGGCTTTGCCAAATCTCGAAATTCGCGCATTTTTAACTATTTGTCACCTTGGTTTTCTTTGTGGTATATGATTTGGTAAGTTTTCAGTATGCATTTATAGCATAGTTGTGTTATATTGAAACCTATCAGAAAAATTCACCATATCAATATGTGGATGAAATTATCAACTTTAAAAACATTACTCCTTCAAGGCTTATATATTTTTTACCCAATGGAATTAAAATATATTTCTGAAGACCGACTCTTTGTTTAGTACAATATATCAATATCTATATATAATAAAATATAATTACGATATATATCCATGAATGGACCAATATATGGATAAAAAGAAGACATTATTACTCCTTCTATGCTTATATATATATATCTCGTAATTAAAAGTTAATTCTACCGCGGCTATGTGATAGAATTTCCATTGCAGCCCTTCAGGGATGTTTCATCCCACAAATTCATCATTTTGGTTATTTTCACTGAACTTAATGCTGCTGAACTTTGTTTCCTGTTACAAGGATCTGATTGCAGATTTCGTCGTATAGAATGACTGGCAGCTCGCGCTTGTTGAAATACAACACTTTTGAACGGGTCAATTATAACTTTAATTTCTTTATAATATTTTTCTTGTAAAAGCTTACTTGTTAGGTTTCACATCGTTTTCTGTACCATATCTTCTTCCAATTTGCATCTAATTGATACTTTCAAACATTGCAAAAGTCCATAAATGCTTTATAAACAAATGTTTACTGTAAACAATATTTTTTGGTATATATGATTCGATAATTTCATTAATCTTCGCATCCATATTACAACCAAATGGTGACGTTTTGACATCATTGAATATTTGAAATGTCAAAATCGACATAAATCAAAATGTATCCATAGCAACGTAATAGAGTGAAAACAGTCCATGGAATCTGTTTTCAGTATAATGTTGTTCTGATTGATTGTGTTCAATCAGATGACCTCAAATTAACTAATTTAATTGGAACTCTACTCAAACAAAAAATTTTCACAGGAACAATTGCGTTTTTACGATCAAATCGAGTTAGTCTGATAAATAGAATAACGAATTTTTTTTTACCCATTCTTTGCCGCTTTGGAATATTTTTTGTATCTCTTTTATAGAGGATCCATGCATTATTTATGCATATTTTAACAACTTGAGAGACAAGGGAAGGTAGCACCGATATCCTTTTAGTTCAACATATCGGCGAGATCAACACCCCCCATGTGTGCATTATGTTTAATTATTTGCGGACACCTTACTGGTTTCTTCTTTTATATTCTTTATCATATCTTTGTATATTTTTTAGAGGGTATGCAGCAATATAACTGCTAGCAAGTGTAACACATTTTTTATCAAATCACTTGACAATGCAGACTTTATCATTGCAAACAACCTGAGGAAATTTAACCTCTTTTTTTTCAGCTGTTTTTCTGTGTCTGAATGTTCCTCAGCTCCCCTTGTTCTGTTATTCCTAATTGTTCCTATTGAAAATATGCCATAGTATTCTCGAAGGATTTTCAGTAACTAGTAAAATAATTGACAAAATATCACGATGGATTTGGTATAGAATAGACGAATAGACTTTATTTGGCTAGTTTACACATCGGTTTATAGCACGTCAGTTTGTACAGAAATATCTATGAAAGATATGTAAAATATGTAAGATAGGATAATAAGTAAAAACATTCATTTTATCGACATATACATGTGTTTAAAAATAACATTTAAAAATATTTTGTAGTAAAAAAAAAACATAAATAAATATATAAATGGTAAAAGTTATGTAAAAATTTTTCATGCATTCAGAAATTCTTCTACACTATAAAAACATTTATTTATCAGGAAACTTTTCACGTTCATCTTAAAACAATTTTCATTCAAGGCGCGAACTTCTAAGCTCAACTTGTTATAAAGTTTCAAATTCAGAGAATTAGATTTCAACTTAGTGAGCCTGAAGCGTTGAAAAGCTATTTGCTTTGCCGATCTGGTTTCGTATTTGTGAATATCAGACGAAAGAGTATAACTCCTTTTGTTTGAGTGTATTTCACAGAGGGTTTGATAAATATAAATGCATGGCAGTGTCATTATTTTCATATCAATGAACAGGGAACGAAAGTGATCACGGAGTCCAACACCAGCTAGAAGGCGAATAGCCTTCTGGGATCTGAAGATAATTACCGCATTGCTGGAATTTCCCCATAAAATGGTTCCATAACTAATTCGAGAATGAAACAGACCAAAATATATTTGCCTCAATAATTCAGAACCTACAACATATCTCAATCTTCTTATGAGGAATATTGCACTAGAAAGCTCGCTGTTCAGTTTTTCAGTATAATAGTACCAGCTGAGAGTGTTATCGATTGTTATTCCAAGAAGCTTGCAGTGTGCTCCTGAGGTGTACTTATTGTTACTGGAAATAATTAGCTGTTGCGTTTTTTCACCATTGAGTTGTAGGAAATTAGCAGAGAACCAATTTCTAGCAAAGTTAATCGAATTGTCAGCTAGAATTTTGAGGCTATAAAAATCTGGAGAAGTATTGATAAGTGATGTATCGTCAGCAAAAAGAATGGTGGTAGTGTCCTGTAGCATGTGCTGACAGATGTCGTTTATATAAACAATAAAGAGTAAGGGTCCACGGACAGAGCCCTGAGGAACTCCATGTTTCAATATCCTGAGTTCTGATGTTGTATTTTGAATTTTTACCAGTTGTTGTCTGTTTTTTAAGAACGATACATCAGTTTGAGTGGTGTTCCTCTAACCCCGTAATATGATAACTTTTCTAAAAGTAGGTCGTGAAAGACACAGTCAAAAGCCTTGGACGAATCACACATGGAGAGAATGGAATGTTGCCTATTCTCAAGGCCGTCAACAATATCTTCCACGACCTTCAGCAGTGCCCTTATTGTGGCTTTGTTTTGGCAGAAACCAAATTGAGTGTTGGCAAGGAAGTTGTTAGATTCAAAATAGTATGTTAATCTGTTTTTCAGTAAGATTTCTATAATTTTATAGAACGTATTGATTATTGAAATTGGACGACAGTTGTCCAGAGTTTCACTGTTATTTTTTTTGAGTAAAGGCATAACTCTTGAGATTTTAAATAGATCGGGAAAAATACCATCTAAAAAACACGTATTTATGAGAGCAACCAATGGTTCGAGCAGAATGTCCAATGTTTCTTTGATAATTAGAGCATTTATTTCAAAAGCGTCTTCTGAGCTGGTTTTTTTAAGTTTACTTATGGCTGATACAACTTTAACAAAGAGCTAGAACCACTTAAGCACCCAATCCGATGTCCATCTCATGGTCAGAAAAAATGTAATCACGAAAAGTGTCCTCCCCACCATAAATTAAAAAGTCAAATAAATCCAGGTAGTCCATCAAATAAATCCAGATACTCCAGCAATGACAATATTTTGAAGCCCCACTTACGTGGTTTATTTTTTTGAATTGTTTGCGGTTTCTAACTTTTTTCTTTTATAGGATACTACTATTTCATCGATACTAATCTGGTTTCATGATCTATTTTCGAAAAGTTTTCTCTTACCTTTTGTACTAAAGGTTGAACTTTATAATATCTGTCTTCATCATCCAACAAATTATTGTTGAAATGAATAGATCTTCTAATCTATTTCAGTAACAAATTCTGCACGTTTTCATTTAAACGTAAGAGGCTTGGCTTTCAATACACAATTATTCGTTTTTTTCTTTGTTGACAATACTCTCAGCTTTGGCGATTGTGTAAAATTACCTGGAGAGGCTCTCCTTGTGATGGATGAAGCGGAATGCGTTCCATTAGTTGAAGATGTTGTTAAACTTGTATCTATCTGCTTAGGTTCTGTAATGCTGAAAATGTGATCAACTGGCACTAGTATTTTGTGCAGTATTTAGATTATCAGCTGTAATATTTGCATCAGTATTTTGTCAGTACATGGCTTTTCTGTAATGGTATACTTAAACATAATATTGTTTTTGTCGTCATCTGACCAGATATTCAGTTTTTCTATAGAAGAGGACAATGATGGAGCAGAAGATGAATCATCCTCGTCTGCTCTTCGAAGACGGAACGCGAAAATTTCATCATTATCAAAAGATGAACTAACCCCATCGTCTGATTTTCGATCAATTCTGGTACAAGTGCCAATGTTCTCACTCTAGAACTTTTGACAGGTTCCGTTCTGTTGAAATAGCATGATACATTCTTCACAATATACTACGATATAAATTTTAATTCTAGAAATTTGACAACATATCTCGAGAGATACACTAAGACAGAAATGTCATCAGTGGTATACTTGTCAATGTATCCCGAGAGATACGCTGTGTCAGATTTTCGATCAGTGGTAGATCTGGCAATGTATACTGAGATATACGTTCATAGTTTTTGTAAGATTCCATATAGCAAATTATGACTACAATATAAAAAAATGTACAAAATGAACAATGCATGTTATTATTCAATGATGGTACTGATTTATAGCCTTTATTTAACTAATTATCGAGTATTTACTAGAGAACTTACTATCATGTTGGACTTGTCTATACGTCGCCCCATTTTGAACTTCATTGTCACTAAACATTATTTGTTTGCCATCATGTGCTCTAATAGGGGTTACAGAACATTAACTAAGCTTGAACTTTTAGCTACTCAGCAGAAGATGTGCACCAGCACTACCAAATAAATTTATGAAATTAATTTATCTCTGGAGATACAACATAAAGTTAATGGTTTTAATAAAATTAGAATTTGGTAGTCAAAAAAATTATTATATTCATTATTCCATATCAAATCAAACTATGCTTTATTGTCAGAAGATACTAGTCTTATCGACAAAGACGTTAAAGAAATACATATTAAAACAGAAAATAATAATATTTAATAATAATATTTATTGTCGTCATAGGATCCAATTGGACATTGACATGGTCAGTTTCAATATAAAATTAAATTAAAATACAATGCAATAAAATATGTTAAGTACAGATGCTCAATATCAAGTCATGACAATTTCAACATAATATAAACATTCTTGTTTGTAGTTAAAATTAAATAAATAAGGTAAGTTAAAAGCCTCTATAACACGTCATTAGAGGGTACCCTCAACACATACATTATTGGGTGGAGTAGGTTAAAAAATTCATTATCATGAAAAGGGACACAACACATACATTCAAACAAAAACATTTTAAAAATCAGGTGAGGCTGAGATACTCTTGAACAGAATAGAAGCAGTGCTCCAGTAAGTATTCCTTAACTTTATATTTAAATGAATTTATACAATTAATTGATTTGAGGTCTCTAGGTAGGGAATTGAAGACTTTTATTCCTTTATATTCTGCCCCCCTTTCAAATGATGCTGAATTGTGCATTGGAATTCTCAAATTATTGGAGGAACGTAGTACCCTATCGCTGGAAATATATCCATCCACATTCCTCATAAATAAATTTGAGTTACTTTTTACAAAAATAAGTAGCCTATATATGTAGAGAGAGGGAAGTGGTAGTACACCAAGTTCTTTAAAAAGCGGTCTGCAGGGTTCCAAAAAGTGCGTTTTTAGCATACACCTTATAACACGCTTCTGTGCCAAAAAGACTCTATCAGCGAGATTGGATCCTTCCCAAAATATCAGGCCATATGTTAGGATTGACTGGGCATGAGCAAAGTAGTATATTTTCAATACCGTGATGTCCACAGAGTCAATTAATTTACGTATGGCATAACACATTTTGTTCAGCTTTTTTACAGTATGGGAGATATGGTTGCCAAAAGATAGGTTACTATCAATTTCAACAACAAGGAATTTAGTGTCGGAACGCACTGGAACTGATTTTTTCCCGAGTTTTATTAAAACATTACTGTGTTTCTAAGCGTTTGCTAAACTGCAATGACACTGTTTTTTTTGTATTCAAGCATAGATTGTTCTTGTCACACCAGGTCAACATTTCCTGTGTCACTTTCGTTGTCTTTTTGGAGAGGTTTTCGAGATTTTTTCCTATGACTAAACATGATGTGTCATCGGCATATTGGAAAACAGCTGGGGTTGATAAGCAGTCAGGTAGGTCATTTACATACATTATGAATAGTAGGGGTCCAAGGATAGATCCTTGACGAATACCAGTGTTGATATTTCTAATAGGGGAGTTGAATTCTTGAATTCTACCGTCGATTTCAAACCGTAATGTAACTTGTTGGGTTCTTCCCGTCAGGAAAGATTTGAAAAGCTGCAGAGGTATACCTCTGATGCCAAGGCATTCGAGTTTTTTTAAAAGAATATCATGATCCAGGGAATCAAAAGCCCTTGAGAGATCGAAGTATATACCAGCTAAGAGCTCTCCTTTATCAATATGATCCACTAAGTATTTGAGTGAATGGTAAATGGCCTTTTCTGATGACTCTCCTGGTAGAAATCCGTGTTGACACGAGTTGAGAACGTCGTGTTCCTTCAGAAAATCAAGTAGTCTTATATATATATATCAGTCTCTCAAGGACCTTTGAGAACACTGGCAACAGTGATATAGGTCTGTAGTTTGAGAAGTCATTTTTTGGACCATTTTTATAAACTGGGGTAATTTTAGCATGTTTTAGCTCGTCTGGAAAGGTACCAGTTGAAAAACATATATTGGCCAGTTTTGCAAGTGGTTCTGAAATATCCTGTGCAACAATTTTGATAACAGCACTTGGTATTCCATCCGTACCACTCGAGAATTTGGTTGCCAGACTTTTTATGACACTTTCAACTTCTTTGCTGTCCGTTGGTCTCAGAAAAAAAGAAAAAGGGGCTGACCTTTTGAGATCAGAGACTAGACTCGTATTCATATTGTTAGTTTCAGACTGTAGAGTAAACTGCCCCAGAAAAATTTCAGTAATGTCCTGTGGGTCACAAACAGGTTGTTTTTTACTGTCAACCATTTCGAGTGGCACAGATGAAGTGTTTGAACCAATTTCCTGCTTAACCAATTTCCAGATTGTCTTTGTTTTGTTATCAGAATTCAGAATTAACTCATTGTTGAATTTTTTTTTAATTTGGTTGACAAATTTTTTGTAGTCTTCTTTCCTTTTTTTATAGTGTTTGAACGTCATGATTAGAATCGTCAATAAGTGCGATGTGATATAGGTCCCTTAAGTCTTGCGCCATTCTTTTAACCTCCGGGGTAACCCACTGCTTTTTAGAGTCCGTTTTTTTTTAAATGTTGTTTTTCAGAAAATGCTAAGTTAAAGTGATAATAGAAAGTAGACAAAAAGGAATGATAGAAGTTATTGGCATTTTCACAGCTTGACAGCTCAGACCACGGTTCCTTAGAAATTTGTTGTTGGAATGAGGTTTTGTTGTTTTCATTTATAGATCGAAATTTCAATGATACATGCTTTCTACTACTGAGTTCTGGCATTTCTATTGTGAGCAGTTGACCGCAGTGATCTGAGAATGCAGTGTAGATGACTTCACCTACCAAGTCATCATTCAGATTACTCATAATATTATCTAAGCATCTGTTTTTACGTGTAGGTTGGTGAATATGTGGGACAATATCAAATGACCCTAAAAGATCTAAGAGGCGTGTCAGGTTTGCATGATGTATGAGGAAATCAATATTAAAATCCCCACATATTACAAAAAAATTGAATTTTCCTTTGAGTTCATTGCACAACAGTTCCAAATGATCTAAAAAAACCTGGAAGTTACCGAGGGGGACCGTAGATGAAAACATAATTCCGGTTGTTGGCCTTTAGAGATCCAAGGCAGTACTCAAAATCTTTTTCAGTCGATGGCAAGTTCAAATTTAGTTCCTTAACTGTAATGGAATTATGTGCATAGATTACAACACCCCCTCGGTCACTATTACTTCTTGAGAAGTGACTAACAATACTATAGTTATCTAGAAATTTAAATTCGCCTATTAGATTTCTTTCATAAAAATTATGTTCAGAAATGCAACATATGTGTGGGTAAGTGTTGCTGCTAAATAGGGCTTCCAAGTAGGTTGTTTTGTACTTTAAACTATTGATATTTAAATGGAATCGATGGAAACTTCTAGGGGAATCGTATGGGGGTTTGTTGTGATAATGATTAATTACCTTACTTGTTTTCGAGGGTGATGCTGGTATAAAAAAGTTTTATCTGTAGTATCTCTGTCCCTTAGAACCTCTGAGGTGGACACTCTACTGCTTATTTCATTGTTCTCATTAATTGGAACTATGTTGGATTCAGGAGGATGACTTTTTATACTGATGTTACATCCGTTAATGAATTTCAATAGATACTCAGCGAGTGACCACTTCCCTCTGTTTGATATCTCGTCATTATAGATGTACAGGCGATTTCTGCTACATATAATGTTATTGCATTCAATTACCCTATTTGACCTGAGACCTGCCAAGTGTAGTTCCTTAAGTAGATTCACATTGTTTTTATATATAATATTGTTCAAATATTCGTTATCCCTTACATAAGGTTGTGTCAATATAACTGGGTTAGTATGACTATGAGATAATATAAAAATTTTCAAAACAGCAATGTCCCTCTTCTTTTGGTTTGGCCATAGCACGACAAAGTCATTTTTGTTGAAGCCGGTAGAGTTCTTTAATGCTGTGTTTACTAGCTCTTGATCCTCTGCATTACCTTTAATAATAGAGAGTACTACTTGGCTATCTGATTGTTTCCAGATCATTTCACTCAACTTTTTTCCTCTATTTCCAGCAACTATAAGGATTTTCCTGCCAGAGCCGACTTCTATTGAAGATGTCGGATTGCTGCTGCCATGATTTTGTATTCTGTTGTTTTTTGAGGAGTATGATTCCAGTAGTAGTTTCATGTCTGCTATGTTTTTTAGAAGGTTTCCATTTTGGGAAATGAGGTCAACCATTTTTTTTTCAAAGTTCGAATTTATGAACTTTACCAGTTCTAACTCATTTTTCATCATAACGTTTTCAGCCTTGATTTTGTCAATTTCAACACCTGGTATATGTCTAGGTTTATCATTGCCTTTTTTGTCATAATTGTTCATGGAATTCCGATTTTTTGTTTCAGTGGGATCCCCTTTGTTTTGTTCAATCTGTGTGAAGGCATCCTTGAGTTCTTTTTTTGGTGTCTGGTTTTTTGTCTTGTTGTGTTTTCACTTGTTTTTGCAGTTCCTCAATGGACTTTTTTCCGTTGTGGATCATATGGTTTAAATCTGCTTCCATTTTTAGGGATTCTTGATAGAATGTTTCAAACTCATCTTTAAGTTTCTTGATGTGGTCTTCTTTGTGTTGATTTTCTCTTGTTAACTCTTCAACAATACTTTTAAAAGCAAGGATCTCTTCATTACCTAGTATGTTTGGGATTTCGCACACACAATCTCCGCAAATTATTCTGTTACCTTTGGTGAACTCTTTGTTTTTTATTCTGTGCAAACAACTTTTATGAAACACACTGATACACTTTTCACAGATGAAGTAGGCAGGACTTGGTTTATTTTTGCAACATTTGAAGAAGTTATTGTTAGTTTTATCAGACTGACATAAACTGTGACTTTCATTTTCGGCCATCTTTGGAATGAAGTAAAAATGAAAAGTAAAACATTAAAAACTAAACAATAATAATAAAAACGACAAAAACGACAAATGGTACAGGTACAGACTGAATAAAATTTGTATAAGTTCACAACTAAAAAAATCCTCTATATTGTAGAAAGGATTAATGTATAGTAGTTCTTTTAATTGTTTTTTGAATAATGCAAATGCTTCAATTTCTTTTAGGTTTAATGGTAAGCAATTATAAATTTTTAGCCCGTTGTAGCTGATAGATGCTTTAGCAAGATTACTTTTAGGTATAGGTAATGGTAGTCTAGTCTAAATTTTTGCGAAGATCGAGTGTTATGATTTAAAGGCGCTGATATATATTTGTCACGGTTTCTATGAATTAGACATGTAGTTTCTAAAATAAAAATAGAGGTGACTGTGAGGATTCTGTAGATTTTGAAGAGTTCCCTGCAAGAGTCACGCGGTTTAACTTTACAGAGAGCCCCAATGGCTCTTTTTTGAATAACTTGCACCATCTGGTATAAAGGAATACAAAAAAAATCCTTGTACCAAAGGTTTGTGCATAAAAAATAATGTTATATTGTAAATGGTTGAATTCAAAAAGTACATATCTCATTTTGTAGTCAATCTAGTAAATATTTTGCAAATCATTTTTGATGTTTCTTATAATTTGCGTGTTATATTTATTCACAATAGAGTGAAGTATTTATTAAAGTTTGATTTATGATTACGAGTGTTAATAACTTCTGCAAATCTTGAATTTGAGAATTTGATGTGGTTCCTGACGAAATTATGAAAAAAATACATGTTTTTAATCAAGAAGTTTGTTGGGGTTATATAGATTTTCAGTAGGTTCTTTATAATCCAATGTATAAATGGATTTTATTGCTTTGTACCTTTTTTCGGTTTTAATACTGAATTCCGAATAGATACCAAATACTGTGAGCTTGACTTGATTGAATAATCATATATACTAACTAAATATTTTACAAAATACCTTATAGGTCGAGGTATGGAGAGGCTGAAGAGCCATATCACCCCCCCTACAATCAACAACTAAATATTTACGGGGAATGTAATCTCTAATTTCAAATAAGTTTTTGTCTCAATTCCTCGATAAGTTTATTCCTTGGTAATTTTTCATCAGAACTACCTCAAACAATATTTAGTAATTTGATAAGGATGAGTAAATTAATGCTATAAAAATATATTTTTTGTGCATTTTCAGATAAAAATATCCACCACAACATGTCCAGTTTTTCGGAACCCAATGGTCTAACTTGTTTGAAAACACAGGCTATCGAATTTGTGAATTACAATAAAAGACAGATGTCTCGGATTTACCCAAGTGGAGCACGTGCAAACTCTTCAAATTATATGCCTCAGGTATATCTTAATTTTTAATGCATGTTCTGCCTAACTTGTATAATTTCTTGTATATTGACAAGAAGTTTCCTCTTATTTATTAGATGAAACTCATGATCTACACAAGTGAATTTATTATCATCTACTTTATTTCCCAAAGAAATATTACATATTTATAAATTGGGTCTACAAACTAATCACATAAATATATTAATTTTAAGAGTTTATGAAAAATTAAAAAATGCGGAGGATTCCTCGTATAAAGAAAATATTCTTGGCATTTAGTTTTTGGGATTAATGACCTTTTACCATCTGAAAACAAAATTGGATGAATCAGAGAATTCAAACAAGTGTAGACAGGCAAAGAAACTAGTTTGCCTACAACAATTAATTTTTTTATGGAAGGAAAAAATATTCAGTAAGTAACTTGTATTCTAAATTTTTCCCATAAAAAAACATTGAATCAAAAGATACTATTGACGTTTCCCGAACTGTATCCGTTCCTGTTCTCAAAACTTGTGAAGATCAATAATTTTTTTCAGGTTAAGCGAGATTTCTTGAAGGTGTCGTTTTCTTACTATTGTCAGAGAGTTCTGTCAAATGGATTGAGATGTAATATGAGATTTGCATCTAGATAGTAGCGCCACAAAGGCTGCGGAATGTCGCAAAATTTCTTGACCCTTTTAAAAAAATTACGTTGTTAAATAGGGTAATGTTGAATTTTTTTATAAATTTATATGTTTCGGAATTGTTCCCGTAAATTAGATTTCCGTAAAAGGTGCTATTAAAAGTGAGGGTGCTAAATTGTTTGGAAAGGCAAAGTCCAAATGTAAGGTGGTCTGTGATCGAGGCCAAAGTGATTCTGCAAATAAACGTTACCAAACCTCCGTATTTCGTTTCAATAGAAGTAAAATAATTGATATTTTTTCTTGTAAACAATTTGAGTTGGAATGTATTTTTGTTTATTTGTATGAAAATGCGAAAATAAGTAGGTTATATGTGTTGCCTTTAATACATGCAAATACAATTATATGTGGCAAAATAAACTAGTACAGCTTGAAATAATTTGCAATTTCATGTTTTGCAAGCGGAACGCTGATAGAAAAATATAATTTATTCTTGCAGTTCTTACATAAATAATGTTCGCATACATCAATGGTAACACATAGTAATATAAAATATAAAATAAAACACATTGTATTGTAAATAAAATTCGGTATGACAGCAAATTGCAGTATTAATAAATATATAGTCAGTAAACTCTAGGTACGTCTAGGACAAAGCCAGACATAATTACAGAATATAAAATACAATAGACAGTCGAAGAATTAGATAGAAAGTCGAAATAATTAAAATATTCTTCAAATGTAATGTAGGCATTTTGCAAAATAATATTTTCAATTTTTACTTTGAAGGTGTTTATAATCATCTCAAGAATCCGAAACTCATACGGTAATACATTAAAAAAAATTAGAGATAGATATAAATATGAGTTTTGAGATTTACTTAATCTATATTTGGGTAGTCTTAAATTTGTTTTAGCCCTGGTATCATGGTAGTGTATGTCCTTCTTGGTCATTTTATTTTCACCTAATTTTTTACATTACACAAACATTCGTATATGAAGCAAGATCGCAGAGTTAATATATGGAGATTTTTGAAGAAGGGTTTACAATTACAATGGTCATCATATTTAGCCTGTGCCATTATTCTGACAACTTTTTTTTGTTATTTAAATATTATATCTGAATGACATGATGAACCCCATATTATCGATCCATGTCATTATGCTGGGAAAAATGGCAAAATAAGCTACTCTTAAACAATCTATTGTTGTTTTATTGCTAAGTTGTCTTATTATGTATATACACGTTGATAGCGCTTTGGTAATTTGTGAATATCTGGTAAGAAATTCAAATACGAGTCCAAATACAC
The DNA here is from genome assembly GCA_018342105.1 of Gonioctena quinquepunctata. Classification (NCBI taxonomy): domain Eukaryota; kingdom Metazoa; phylum Arthropoda; class Insecta; order Coleoptera; family Chrysomelidae; genus Gonioctena; species Gonioctena quinquepunctata. The sequence goes on from JAFIRS010000827.1 coordinate 533,575, forward strand.
TCCGAGAATTTTAATTGGATCATTATTTTCTTTATTATTTTTTGTCGAGAAGTCTAAAGTATTTTTTTATGTGGGTGTGTGTGGGTGTGTGAGAGAGAGAGAAAAGTACTGATCCCAAAATGGACCCCTGAGGAACACCACATAAAACAGCTGTCTGTGAACATTTTTCTCTCATACATACAAACTGTTTCCTGGCTGATAATTAATTGTAAAACCACATATATAAAGGCCCTCTAATACCTATTCTGTTCAAAGTACTCAATAATATTTTGTGATCTATTGAATCAAATGCATTTCGAAGAATCAATGACAATATTCCACATTTTTTGTCTGAATCCATATCGAGTTGGAGTTTAGAAACAAGACTCTAGTAAGGCAGTATCACAGGATTTTCGAAACCTATTGTAACGAACCTAGGCCGGACCTGTCGCCTCACATGTTGCCGTCGACAGCGATGAGATCATCCCCGGAGATGTTCGAG